>CM017802.1:9377134-9977134 GCA_008086715.1 Sitobion miscanthi | reverse complement strand
AATGGGATATATATTTATAAGTTAGAAAAAATTCTGTGATGAAAATTTGTATATATAAATTTTACGACTTTTTTAGGAACCTTTAGTTTTTATTTTGATAATAATTGTAAACTGTTGATCTTAACTTTTTAACTGTCCAAAAAAAAAACATGAATACTTAAATTTGTAATAAGTACGTGGTTTTGTCTTTTTTATTCAACGAAAAAAGGGACATTTTATATAATATACTTAATACATCTCTATTTATAAAAGTAAAATGATCATCTATGTTTGTTCTTTACATATTCCTACGCATTAAGTTATCCACTTCACGCACAGCAGTGTTCCTGGATTAAAATACTTGCTACATATGAACATATTTGCTCATACTTACATCCCAAATTTTAATCTATGTACTCATTAAAAAAATATAAAATAATAATTAAAATATTGGTTATTCCAATACTGAAAATAAAAGTATAAGAATGTCATATGAAATTAAAAGTTGGATCTACTTGGTTCTTTGGGAATTGGGGCAGGGGCGAACTGTGCCACTGCAATTATTGCACAGTGGGCTGGTGTCATATCATGTCCCCTGCGCTGATACAAAATAATCTACCTTGGTAATGGACCAACATGATCCTCTCTGGTAACTACATTTTAAATCTTTTTAACTAGGTGCCAGATTTTAATGCAAAATTAATTATTTTTTGGGCAATATTTTTCAACTAGGTACAAAATCCATTTCATACATCAGAATTTAAAACAACTTTTATTTGTATTTTTTTGAGCACTTTTTATAATTATCAAGTAATTTTGTTAATTTTAGTGCATATTCATACATTTTTAGATTAGACTTAATTGATAATTAAAAAACTTGTTCCGTTGACAATCTGGCATTTATCATATTTTCAATTTTGTCGATCGAACTAAGTGTTTGTGATTTTGATACGGCTGACTCCTTTCCAATAACCAGTAACAACTAATATTAGTCCATTGGTACTTGGTGTTATTTCATAACCTTGATTATTTCGTTAAGTTTGAAAGTTTGTTTACTCAAAAAATGTTAAGACAATTTTTGGTCATTTTTTAAAACATAACTGTTAAAATGCATTTTTTCATATTATTTAGGGTACCGGGTACCTATAAAAATCCGGCCCTGTTATAATTCATAAACAGGACTCGAAAGTTCTTGCATTTGCATATCAATCTTGCTAAGATGTATTTAATGCTATCAAGGCTGGGCAATAACGAGTTAAAAAGTTAATTTTAGTTTTAGTTTTAACTTTAAGTTTACTTTTAGCTTTTCATTAACTTAACTGTTAACTTACTAAATTTCTTTTATTAATTAACGTGAAATTAACGAGTTAATGTTTCATTTTGAGAAGTACGTTAAGTTAATTTATTTAATTTTTAATTTTATTATATTTCACTATTTCAGTCTATTTCGTTTTCATGTTAAAAAATATATATCGTAAATTGTTTAAAGTTAAAAATGTATATCATTTGAATCTAACTTACATGGAAATACTGCCTAAAGTATAAACACTAGTCTATAATTTAGTTTTGGGTTGGAAAATAATTAAGTAGGTACGCTAGCGTTATTTAAACAAATTAACTTTTTTTTAACTTAATGAAAAGTTAATAAAAAGTGTGTTTTAACTTTTAACTTAACTAAGAGTTAACCTATAGTTAAATTAACTTAAAACTTTTAACTTTTTGTTATTGGTGCATATTAACTTAACTGAGATAAAAAAAACCGCTTAGTCACTCTATAAAATGTATGGGAATTATGGCAACGTAAAATGATAAAAAATATGAATGGATATTGAATATTTCTTGCAATTACAAAAATACTTATGATTTCTTCTTTTTTTAATCCTCTTATTTTTAGTGTACACCTTTATATTAGTAATACAATATTTCCATAGGTAAAATACAGTACCTACTAAATACTAATAGACGATAGTCATAAAGTCTAAAGCTACCTATGAATACCTACCTTAATAAATAGAATATGAATATGGAACTATAGAAGCGAGTAGGCGACACTCCGTTTCTGCCGAGAATCGTTTTCATATCCTATGAAATATCATTGAATTCAAATAATCAAAAATGTAACACATCTATTGACCATTACAGTAATCTATATGTCATCAATATCAATACATATTTTATAGGTAACTATACATTTATCAACCTATTTATTACACAGCTGAGTGACTTTCCCAGCTTTTAATTTGGGTATTTATTTCGAATACCTAGATATTCAATGTTTTTTAGATTCTTAGCGAAGCGATGAATGTATTGATTTTACAATGATGTGTGTGTTTTTTTTATTTTTTTTTTTTTGTGTCTGTCATCAGTCATCACCTTTTGGGACAGTAAAAGTGCTTGGATTTTCTTCAATAGTAACTTTTCTGATAGGAAAGTGAATCTAGTTGGTACTTTGGGGGATTAAAAGTAACATTTTTCTCCAAATATCAATACAATTTTATTTGTTAGTTAAAAAAGCTTGAAAATTTGATAGAAGGCTTCTGGGTTATTGTTTCAAAGGCAGATGAAAAAAATTAAAAATCCTTAGTCACAGTTTTTATTTATAAGCATTTAAAGTTCAAATCTTGACAAAATACGGAAAAATCACGAAAATTAGCAAATTATTTTGAGTTGAGAATTTATAAAAATTTTTATTTTTTAATCTAAGATTTGAAAATGTAATACAATATTACCCATAAGTTTGTCTACCTTTATCAAAAAAAAAAATGTCTACAAGCAAATCAAATTAAATTTTTATGAGCGTTTGAAATTCATATTTTTACAACATTTCGATTTCTCATGTAACGATTTTCTTATTTTATTGTAAATAAAAAACGAATGACTGTAGATACTTGAAAATTGCACTGAATGTTTATATTAGCATTTTCTATACACGATAAAATTTATAAAATAATTTGACTCTTTATGAGCTGTTTACGGACATTGCCAGTTTTCAATTTTTTTAGTTTTTTTTTCTATAAATATCAATGAAATTTTATTTGTTGGGAAATAAAGTGTGAAAATGTAATACAAAGCTCCTGATATATTTTTACAATAGCAGTTGAAAAATATTAAATATACATAGGCACAATTTTTTTATATAAGCATTTAAAGTTCAAATTTTGACAAAATTTATAAAATTTATAATTTAATAATTATTTTGTAGTTAAAAATTTATAAAATGTTCAACTTTTATAGCTAAGGATTGAAAATTGAAAACGAGGCTCCACGTAAATAGGTTATATATAAATTACTTTATGCACAATAATATCATCAAATATACTTAGTAAAATCATAGTCCGACTGACCGTTTTCGCTCAGAATCGTTTTTCTTATACAATGATATTATATCATTGAATTCAAATTTAACACCATCCATTACAGTGACCCACTTGTAACCTACTGTACAGCAGAGCGACATCCACTTACCCACCTTTTTTTTCTTAATGTGAATTTATCATAATTCATAGTAAAAAATAAAAATATGTATCCCTAGCAAACCTGAGTATTAATACGAGTCGTATATTATATTAGGTAGGTACCTATATATAAATAATATTACCTAATTAAACGGTGGAAACTCAGATTTTTACATTAGTGTTCAATGGTCATGAAAACTGGATTCAGTTTGTACAGTGGCAGCTGTCCTTCGTGTTTCTCATTATCCATCCTAGATATTTGTCGACCCTTGTGTACACTCCTGGGAGTTTTGGAGCTCCGCACCCAATGCCCCAAGAAACGATTCCTGGAAAACAAAACATTTTACACGATCACAGTTATAATACCAGTGTATTTAACTGTTATATTACTTGAAAGATATTATAAATTATAATCTAACAACATTGTTTGCTGAAAGTTTACCTGCCACTGTTATTTTTTCGCTATTATCATAAAGCATCAGAGGTCCCCCGCTGTCGCCCTAAAACAATTATTGTTCAACGTTCAATGACAATATATATGCGATGAAACCTCTTAACCTAAGAGTTACAGTTCAATCCTAGATTTGGAACTATATTTATGGATGAATTCCGTTCAATAATTGGGCCAAGGTATATCAGGGACGGCTCCAGAGGGGCTCCTAGCCCCCCCCCCCCCAGATATATATTATTTCTCCAATTTGCATAGGGTAATTGTAATTTACATCAACATTAATCTAATAATTGACCATTTTGGAGAAGCGACAATATCAAAAGACGTTTTGATTTTGTTATTAAATATATTATAATCATTAATTGATTTATTACATAAAGATTATTTAAGGAAAACCGGGAAATTTTACGCGAAATCAGTTTTTGAGAAAATCGATTTTAGTTTTTGGTGTAACTTTAAAACAAATGAACGTTATATTCATGAAATTTCCAATGGTTATTTATATTTGCATTTTCTATACACGATAAAATTTTTAAAATATTTTGATTTGTTTTGAATTGTTTAGAAACATTTTCAGTTTCCAATTTTATTAGTCTTTTTTTCTATGGATGTCAATAAAACTTTATTTGTGGGGTAAAAAAAGCTTGAAAATTTAATATAAGGCTCCTACTTTATTGTTATAATGATATTTGAAAATTATTATAAATCCTTAGTCACAGTTTTTTTTAATAAGCATTTAAAGTTCAAATCTTGACAAAACACAGAAAAATCACAGAAATTAGCAAATTATTTTGAGTTGAGAATTCATAAAAATTCTTCTTTTTAAATCTAAGGTTTTAAAATATAATACAAGATTTATTCATAAGTTTATCTACCTTTATCAAAACAAAATGTTTACAAGCAAATCAAATTAAATTTTTATGAGCGTTTGAAGATCATTTTCTTACAATATTGGATATTCACTCGATTTCTCATGTAGCGATTTCGTTATTTTGTTGTAATTCAAAAAGGTTCCACGTAAATAGGTAAATATATAAATTACTTTATTCACAATAATATCATCAAATATACTTAGTAATATCATAGGCTGACTGACCGTTTTCGCTCAGAATCGTTTTTCTTATACAATGATATAACTTTCCATTACAGTGACCCACTTGTAACCTACTGTACAGCAGAGCGACATCCACTTACCCACTTTTTTCTTATTGTTTTACTCATAATTTATATATATACATCTTGGGTACATCGTACACATTATTGATTTCGAATAAACAGCTACCTAGTTAATATTGGATTTTCCTATTGTTATATTCGATCTACCTACGTAATTTATTACTAACGAGTAACGACACATATTATAAATTCTAGTATTCTACGTAAGGTAAGATGACTATTTTCATATAAATATATAAGGAAAATACTACCTATATATGGTATAATGGCATTGTGTAACCGAACTCCTAGTCTGTAAAGTGGTAAAGAAAACGTTTAAATGTTTAAAGAGCGGATGAAACCGTTTGTTGACGTGGTGACGTCTTTACGCGAAAAGCACTCAAGGCGCATGTAGCCACAGCCATCTAATGGGCCTTTCAAATAAATAAATAAAATTCTTAAAAAAATATGAATATTTTGATTTTGATTATGCCATGGTTATTTCCTTTCAATTTGCATGCATATTTTCTATACAAAATAATTTCGATGTTTCAATCTGCTAGGCCCAGCCGCCCGGCGTCACGCGACAGCTAACTTTTTTTTAAATATCTTTTACTCAATTAGGTATTCTTTTTCAGATTTTATCAGGTTATTTTTAGGAATTAATTAGCTGATAGGTGTAATTTTGGGACTCAACTAAAAGCGGGACTCAACTTTAATCAGGGATTTAAACCGTTTCAAATTTTTGATGGTTACGGTTTCATCAACAAAAGATCATAATTTTATAATAATAATCATTCTTATTAAATAATAGTTAGATATGCGTATATGCCAAAAAAATTATGACACTTAAAAATAAAAATAATTTTTGTCCGAACAAATCATAAAAATTGTAATGGCCAAAAATTATGTATTAAGTTAAAAATTATGATAGATAATAATTGTAATAACCAAAAAATATGTAGGTATGTTATAGCTTATAATATTTTGAACTGTGATCTAAAATTATGTGATACAAATTGTAGATATTCTAACTATATTAAGTATAATATAAATCCGTTATAATTTATAACTATTTATAACGTTTCCTAACACCATCATTTTGTTTTCATTTTGAATTTAAGAGTTTACTTAGTTGAGATATATTATTTAATTTTATATAAGCAAGGCCTTAACACTGGCGGTGTTTCCATAATATATACCCGGTATTCTGGCGGAGTTTACAATAACCCCAACGCCTAGTAGCCATATAGGTAAAAAAGCTAATTATTAAGTGCCTAAATAGGTTTAGAAATATTGATTACTATATTTATATCATATTATTATAATATGGGTACTAAGGTACCTGACACGAATCCACTCCTCCTTCCCGGAGCCCGGCGCACATCATGTTGGGTGTGAATCCCGTTTTCTCGATCCCGGGAACGGCGGCGCATTCCTTTTCGGTCCACACGGGAAGCGTGGCGTGCCTGAGGCTCAGTGACGTGCCGCTGTACTCGCTCAACTGCCCCCATCCGGCTACGACCGCTGTCAACCCACCATAGTCGTACCCTAAGTATTATAACGACGATAAACGGTTTGTGTAGAGGTAATGAGAAATCAAAAAAGTATAGGAGTCGCAGGGAAAAAACATTACTTCACTTTTGTAAATTATTATAGTTGCTGAACTTCACTATTAAAATAATATAGTAGGTAATAGCACTGCGTGTAATGATTTTAATGGTTAAATTATTTAGTAGGTAATTAGTATTGTTCGATTGTACTGACTAGATACATACAAACAGTTGATTTGTAGCCGTTGAAGCCTTGTGTAGTGATATTTTAACATTGATTGTATTTCATATGATACCTACTACCTATAGATTAAAACATACCGGTAACCTACCGCTGTAGTTATTAATTTCCTATTATGTAATACGTGGTTGGATTCATTTAACGATAAAGTTAAAACAATCAAATAATATAGCTTTACTACAATAAGAATAACGGGAATAGATTTACTTATTTTATATTTTTTAGTTTTTGTAAGACAATATATTAATCGCTTTGTTTGTTGTTCCACTCGGAGGCGTTTTATCTTTCGTATATAGGATTAAAAACGTAAAAATCAAACTTCGTCGATGTAGGCGCAGATCCAGGAAACCTAACCTAACCTAACCTGCGGGGCTTTAGCCTCCCCCCCCCTCTTTGGCAAAGCCATGGAGAGAGAAGTCCGAATCCTGGGGTAATATTTTGGGGGCCACACTATTTTTGACCACCTATCATTAACTTTTTCAGGTAACTGTTACAAATAAATCTACTCAAGTACTCGAGTACTTATCAAATTCTTATTTTTAATTGTTTCTTTAGTTAAAGAAAATTGAGTAGCCCCAAATTTCCGGGCTTGAGGGGAATTCTCTCTTCCCTCCTTTCTAGTCAGGCCTGCCTTTTGGATGTTATATAAAATATAATGTAGGTATATTGTCTAACTTGTCGTGACTTTGAAAAATATATAATCCAATACCTACTGCTATGTGCTATATTAAATTCATAGATTTTATGGAAAAAAATTAAGTTCCCCCTGCACCAGTTCTAGATTTCTAGACTCTCAACTGCTCATAGACGTATAATTTGTGCTTTCGCTTTGTACAAACATATTGTATATCTTCTTTATAATACAACTCTAGTCTCTTTACTTTGAATATTAAAAATATGATATCCACTTTAATAAACCATTTTAAAAATTCCCCGAGAATATTTAATCTATAGTATATTATATTTATAATACTTACGCCGAACGTAAAAAATATGCAATTAGTAAAGTTTAAAAAAAAAATAGTCAGAAATACAACTTATGAATTAACATTATATATATATATATTGGTTTTTAAAACTACGCGTTGTCAACAAACGTTCCGATGCAGTGTAGCTCGTGTCCTACAAGAATTATTCACTTACTGATCATAGGCAGACAAATGGCCTGGGTGGTGCGTTCGAATTTCACTGGTCTGACCATCTTGACCAACGCTATGTCGTTGTCGTGCACATTCGCCCCCTGTCGGTCATACTTGTGGTGTATCTTCACTACTGCGGCTCGGATGACGTGCGGACCGCCTGGATACAGCCTGCCGGGCCTTCTGGTCTGCCCGAGCACAACGTGTATCTCTCGATAATTAGTAGCCGGTACTTCGCTTAGACGTTCAGACGATCATAAATTATATTATTATTATGTCTTAACGAACGAAAAATAAAAAGTTATTCGTTCATATTATATTCTTGTAATGCTTATTTATTATTTTGAGATTTTTTTCATTCTAAAAGGCATATTTTATGAGTTTACGCATGTCATTTGGTAATTAATACAACTTTTAATAGAATAATAGATACTTAGAAAATAGTAATAAATAATAATATTATGCAGATTCTACATTTTGCAAATTAAAATAGAGAATTAGAGACATTGCATTGATATTTTAATTTTGTATCATAAAATCAAGACGATCAATATTTATGCTTCAAATTACAATCCTCGTGTTTACTTTAAAATACTATTATTATGCCTAATAATAATACCACCCCGTGACTGTGGCACAGAATTACATTTTAGACCCGACCTCTAGGCTCTTTCGGGCACATTTATTTACATCATAACTTTGTTATGAGTAATAATGGTGGGGTAGGGAGCGGCGGTGGTGATAAGAACTTAACTATGAAAAGGCCTCATTTAAATTCAGTCCGCCACTGATCATATTGATATTTTATAAAGAACATGTAAACTTTTCATACATTTTTAAACTTTAAGAGCATTTAAGTTTGAGCTCTATTTATGAAGGGTTAAAAGTATTTGTTTTGTTTAACCCTTATACTAACACTGTTTCAAGATAATTCGACAGAAATGAGAAATTATAGATATTTTAATTTATGAGGGGAAACAGGGATAGTTTCTATATGTATAGCACGTAGAAAGAGAGTGACATTGGAAAAGGTGTGTCGGCCTTTTGGTGCATATTATATGTATATCTACTTGAAGAATACAGACCAGCAAATGCAAAATCTTCCTCTACTGGATTGTCGTATGGATAAGTAAATCGTGATAAATCACTTACCTAAAACAGTGGGCAGCCGTGAGCACGTATTGATCTGTGACGATGGAACCGCCGCAAAAGAACTTCCTCTTGACGTTCCACAGCGATGCCATCCAAGGATATTCGTTCTCTCTGACTTCGCTGCCACCTACGATCCTCGATCCGGAATATCCAACGCCGCAGGCTATATGCACAATACGTAATAATACGAATAAATTCAACAGTCATAATATATATATATAATAGATAAAGCTGACAAAGCTGGTTCGGATTCCCAAGTATAGGTAACCCGAAAATGTATACCTACTCGAAAATTAGCGTTCCCAAGGATATTTAATTACATATTTTTTCATATTTGATCGAGTGATCGCCACACCCACAATTTGTTGTTTCCGTCTTAGCGAGTTCGTGACATGAGAACAAATAAATAAATAAACAAATGTACTTATGTACCTACATTAGGGTGAATTTTTAAGTGATTAATATAAGAATGTTACTGTATGTTTGTAAGTAAAAATATATTAAAATGTATTCATGCTCAATGCTCATAAGTCATAACTCGCATCAGAATTAATATATCGAGAAAACAAGTAAAGATAAATCACGAGTAGGTAATGTTGATATCCTTAAATATCGAACCTGACGGAACGAAACGTGTTCTGTTGAACCTAATTTTTCTATGTTAACGTAAGTCGTAGATATATCGAATGTGGTTATTTTGAAGGGGGTTGGGGAGATCTTAAGTACCTCGATATAATATTAATAAATACTCCCGTATCACTAATAATATATAACAAACAATACGTTTCGTAGTCCATGTTTATTCTTTTGAATCCCCCTCCCTCCACCACAGATATTACCAAATAACCACTCATAAGTATGCCGTCCTCTTAAGCATGATATCATAATAATATAATATGCGCCTCACTGCACGGTTGACATCTCAAATCTACTGCTCCGTTGTCGATCCTTTGGTTGCCGCGGCCATAGTATACCTATATAGGTACGATAAAATAATGTTAATACACGATATCCCCACGAAAAATAATTGTAGAAGTGGACCGTTAACCAGTGTGACTGCAGGCATCCGTCCATAACTCACAACTTCACAAGTGACGAATATTTGGCACTTGGCAAGTACTTGACGATGTACACCAGTCACGAGAACCCCGATTTACAGATACATAATATAATATTATACACTTACAATCTACATATTATTATCATAAAAACGCGACAGCAATAATAATACAATAAATGATTATGATTTTCCGTATACCGATATTATTGTCTCCGACCGATTTTATCACCACAGATGTTTCAAGTCTCGTTTTGTCAATGAAATCGTCAGTAATGTCGTGAAATAGAAAACTGGCCTTAAGTACGCACATTTATTGCACGTAAGGACTTGGGTACAAGACATTTAGATATTATTATGATCACAGCTCTGTAATTTTGTAAAGGATCAAGGATATTTAGTTGTCCAGAGAATAAACCAACAGAGTTTTCAAAGTAAAAAACCGTCATCTCCGATTTTTTCTTATATGGGGGAGTCTTGACAAGGATTTTTGTCTATTAGATAATCCTTCACAACACACCTATCGGTTACCTACTCTAAATAAAACTGAATATAAGAAAGCATATCGTAAAGAAAATATTTGCAATTGATTTACGGAATACCTACCTATAAATATATATGACGACTGCTGCGGGCTGCAACAGATGGTAAATGGACATTTTCCCACCATTTTTTTTAAAGTTTATTATTGACTAATAATATTGAATTTAATAATACAATATTATTTATTATTTGATATGGAATTATCTTTTTTAAATAAAATATAAAATACAAAAACATTTTTTTTATTTTCATAAATATAATAGATTATAAATGTATATGTTTGATCAACTGAACTACTTCAAGTCTTCAAACAATAAAAATTTAAAAATAAATAGGTATAAAATAAAATATAATTAATAATTAATAAAAATGGCTATAAATTCTGAAATAAAAATATTACATTTGATTACTGATTCTTTTGTTGTTTCTAAACACATATTTTTTAGCCTTTGTTCATATTTTTTTTTTTTTTTTGTAAAAACTGTATGAGTTTGGATATTTAACAATTTAATAATTACTTGAATTTGATTCAAGTAGTTCAGTTAATCAAAAATATACATCTATAATTTATTATATTAGACAATAGACAAAAAAATAATTTCATATTAAATAATAAAATAATATTATGAAATAGTAAACTTTAAGAAAAAATTAGGGGGGAATGCTTACTACACCGAAAATAGTCTTAGGGGGGGAGGGGATGTCCGCGATTCCAGCAAATATAATAACAAATTCCAGTCTACAGTAAAACACTGCAGTAGACGAATAAAAATGTTTTAAATGATGTGATCATGTCAATTTCGTCGGCTTAAAAATGTCTAAAACACAAGTAAAAAAGTACGACCCTCTCACTATCCTCAAAAATCGATTTCGACTTGGTTTTATTATAATAGTTAGTGTACCTCTTTATATACTTACATTTCTAGTGGTATTCCGTCGGGCTGACACCAAAACGACATGGTGACACAACAGCGATGCAATTAACGACAATAGCTGCAGCGATAACTCCATCGCGAATTGTATATTATGTTCGTCGAGTGTACAACATATATTATTGTATGTATATCAGACAATACTCTTATCATAAACAGTACATACGACACATTTTTTTTGTTATAAAAAAATCTTTATCTACAATTCCCAGAATATAATAATACCTATTGCATACTGCGGCGAAACTGCCGAACGACCGACTAACCACGACTGCGGTCCGCGTATATTACGTTGGTCATCGCGATTTCGTGGACCTAATGACCGGTAATTAATAATCCATAAAATCGTAATATTGCAATATTACGTTATTGTAGTATTATATACGCTATGTTCTCATTGGCCTATCGTATATTAGTGTAATGCACGACCGTTGGGAATCGGAAACGGGGTAAACGCTTATAATAGGTATCGTGTAATTGTCTGGCACGACTATGATTAATGATATTAATATTATATTGTAACATGAGCGACTCGATTATTGCTCACCCAACCTATAACCTGTCACATTCGTTTTCCTCGTCACCACCGTTTTCGGAACATATATCTATATCTATGTTTTAAATTGTTTGAAACACAAGTTCAGGCCGATAAGACATGAAGATTATATATAGGTATAGTTTTTGAAACGTTAAAAAATCATTATTATTATTACATCGCAAACTGGTCGAGTTGACATCAAGAATTGGTCTATAGCAATATTTCCGGTCACGTTTATATTTTTTATGCCCGAAACAATTTATTTTATTTGAAAACATGTGAATCATATTTTTGTAAAAGAAGTGGAAGCATATTAATACTCGCCATATTATAACTTCTTAAAACATTTCAGTTTATTGCGTGTTGCTGTGTAGAATTGTACGTTTGCAATATCAATGTGAATTTGAGATGCCATATAGTGTTCAAATTCATAGCATTCTTTGATTTTCTTAAATAACCATTATATCACATAATATTGAGATAGTTAAACGCTTTTGATGCGTTTATTTATATTTTCCATATTCTATCATATTATTATAAACATTTGAAGAGTTTACTACGAATTGACAACTAAAAATTATGGAGTACCTACCTATCTATAACAGTAACCGCTATGATTTTTTTTCGTAGTCATATTTTATTTTATTTTGTCATCAGTCGTCGACAATGTTTTAGTATCTACAAATTCAATAAACGTATACTCATCTATTTATTTAAATGTATCATCTTAAAATAATATAAGCATAGACATAATCCTTACAAATTTTAATAATCGTTTGGTCTTAGTGTTTGACACTGATTACATAGGTATAATGGCATATACACTGCTGCACAGGCGCTACCCCACCTAGACCACTGTCAGGGCACACACTGTTTTTTGAACGTATTAATATGCACATTGGCTCGAGTGTCAATGACTAACAAACAAACTTTAAAAACGTAAGCGACCGTGCCGGCTATGTGTACATATACATTGTAATATCTAATACAGTAATACACGCTGTGTATAATATTATAATTGAAAAAGGATGTGAATTCTCGTAGGTACTTATAATAGTGCAGCGCGTAAACAACGAATTAGCATACCTACTACATAGTTTTACATTATCGAACACGAAACGGAAATACCTTTATATATTTTACGAGTTCGTTGTTTACACGCATAAATATACATATTTTATTGGTCGCGATCGAGATCGTGATCAGTGGAGGAATCGTTAGCGATGTGCCATATTTTAATAACGATGAATGTTTTAAATACAGAACATATTATTATTATTATTATTACGTACAATAGATCCAGGCGGACTTCGTTCTCGTATTCAGCAAAAATCGAATTGGAAATAATATTCTGATTTGGAATGTTCCATGCAGTTGCAGCGTTTCGATTCAAAGTCGTAAATCCGTGTTTCCATAATATTATATAGTATAAGAAGGAAATATTATACATAGTAACCTAAACGGAAATTTACTCAGAACCTTTACCAGACGCGCTGGTATATAATATAAATTCGATAGTTGAAAAAAAAATCAATAATAGTAATAATAGAAGTATAATGATTATTGGCTATATACAGTATACGGAGCACGTCGTAGTTCTCATAAGAAAAACATAGGTAAGTACGCCCACTAGTAAGAACACAAATACGAGAGTACAGCCATAAAGTACATATCTACATAAAAAAAGGCTGCCTATATTACTATCAAACGATTTACATATTTTATAATTTCAAAGTCCAAACAACAACAATGATTATTATAACATTACAATGTATTATGGTAAGTTTATATTGATACCTCTTTCGGATAATGATTGCAGAACATATTCATACCCATTTTGTATGTAACATTTTTTTGTTGTATTAATTTTTACTTTAACAATAGTTTTAAAATAAAAATTATATAAAACTATTTATAATACACAAAAATCAAATTACCATATTATTCACATTTATCATAATTGTATTAGTCGTGGATATTAAGAAACAAATTAAAATAAATTGTTATTTATACTTTATTTTTAATTATTTGTTTTATTTAATATTATTATTATTATTTATATTTTTTACCATAACTGAAAACGTCACAACAATTTTTATGGGGAATAGTGTTACATTCCGGTCAGATAAAAAAAATCTTTTGTATTACGAAAATGTGCGGAATCGTGTGTCACCCCTCTCCCACTCTAAGTTAGGTCGAGTTCAATAATTTTGAGGACACACATTTTTTTTTAAAAAGTCCCAGTTTTATTTTTACAATTCGAGTACCTACTGAATATATATTATTTTCATTATTATTATTACAAAATATGTTTGTGATTCTTAAGTATCCGTTATGCATATTTTTACGGTATCGTCAAGCCACGCAAATATTATGTACAAAGAGCGATAAAGAAAGAGAGAGAGCCACACGTCATCGGTCGACATACAAAAATGTAAATAAAGTATAAGAAAAAAAAATATTTCTTAAAAATATACACTGGTGACGTATAATAATAATAATATAATAATAATAATAAGTAATAACTATACCGTGTATATACGTGTATAATATAATTTATTAAGTGATATTATGTGTTTCGCGGGCGAGGTGATGTCTAGCCCTTCTGAGCCTCGACCAAGCGCTCGGCGGTCTTCGTCGACCGTTCCTCCAGCCAGAACAACTCCTCGTAAGTCTCATCCTCTGCTACCGCCTCCGGGGGCTCTCCGCCGTCGTCCTTCAACTGCGGCCCGGCGTACTTGCAGTGCGTGCCGTCCCCACGCTTGGCCACTCGGCTCCGGACCATGGCCGGCGTCGCGTACTTCTTGTCCCACACCCAGCCCATTTCTTCGCAAAAGTCGATCAGAATCGTCGTCAAGTTGAAGTACTGCCCGAACTCGGCGGCCCGATAGTCCCACGGGAACGAGTGGTGATAGTTGTGCCAGCCCTCGCCCAGCCCGAACATGGACACGTAAACGTTCTCCACGGGCATTATGTCGCTACGAACCGACGTAAACGTTTACATAATAATATTATTATTATTGCAATAATACACATTTGTTTATAATCCGACCTAACCCGTGCGCCTGCCAATACACGGCGTGGAGTCGTATACTATACAGGACGCAATTGGTCAATATAATATTATATCAATAAATGTGAGGAACTTGTACTCTGTTTTAGATTCTGAGTGGAACGATGAATGTACTGATTTTACAATGATGTGTTTTTTTTTTGTGTGTGTCTGTCATCACCTTTTAGGACAGTAAAAGTGCTTGGATTTTCTTTAACAGTAACTTTTCTGATAGGAAAGTGAATCTAGTTGGTACTTTGGGGGGTCAAAAATAAAAATTTCTCAGTAATTTTCAAACGCGACGTGAAAAACAAAAGAAAAATTAAGGAAAAACGGGAATTTTTACGCAAAATCTGTTTTCGAGAAAATCGTTTTTAGTTTTTAGTGCAATTCTAAAACAAATTAACGTACATGAATTTTTCACTGGTTGTTTATATTAGCCTTTTCTATACAACATAAAATATTGAAAATAATTTGACTGTTTTCGAGCTGTTGACGGACATTGTAATTTTTCAATTTTTTTAGTTTTTTTTTTTTATAAATATCAATAAAATTTTATTTGTTGGGTAAAAAAGCTAGAAAATTGAATGCAAGGTTATATCTTGGAATAATACTTGGTAATATCATAGGCTGACTGACCGTTTTCGCTCAGAATCGTTTTTCTTATACAATAATATTATATTATTGAATTCAAATTTAACACCCATTACAGTGACCCACTTGTAACCTACTGTACAGCAGAGCGACATCCACTTACCCACCTTATTTTTTTTTCAAATAAGCTTAATTATAGGACCCAAGCGTGTTGTATCAGTCTTACAAAAAGATTCACCTATTATAAAACATATTAGAACATTATCTGTGTTTGTACGTCGACTTTTAATATTAATGTGTCTTATGTTTAGGGTAAAAAAAAATGTTTAAAACGAAAAAAATGCAACGTTTGTTGGTGGGTTGACCGTGGTGCTAGAAACTTGACATTTGAACCATAATATTATAATGGAATTATGTATAAAAGTATAATTTAGGAGTTGAAATTCGTCCCCCTTCGGCCTTCATCCCTTTCAATAAGTGTAATCTGTTGTTTCTATAGATTGCTAAGTTTCGACATGAATGAAAAATGTATTGGTTAAAATTAATATGATTGTTTGTTTGAAGCTAAGATGTCATGGCCCGCCATAACACATATTATTTATTAATGATCTTGTGTATTTCCCAAAAGGGAGACATTTTATAGGAACTTAAGTTTTTGAATAAACGATTAATGGTAATACGTATTCATTATACACATATATTTTTTAATATATTTCAATTTTATGCAAGTTATGAAATACTTTAGTAAAATATTACAATTTAAAAATGTATCATATTTGCAGAAAAATTGAAATATTGTAATAATCCAATGTACAAACACAGATAGGTAATATTCTTGACTTTAAGTTTGATCGGGGCACTATTTAGAAATTTGACACCTGGGGGCAACAAAAAACCACCCAATCATACTAAAAAAAAATTTAATTTATGCTACACTGAACTTAAATAGGCACCTATACGTTTTTGGAACGGTTAGAGGTCATATAAAATAATGTACTCACTTAGAAAATGGTTTGTTGCCGTAGAGATGCGCAGCACTGTTGACCAGCCAGGTCAAGTTCAGTACTGTCATCAGCCGAAACAGAAAACACACGAAGAAGCCATTCCACAGGGTTTCCCCCCAAAAGAAGAATGGCACGACCATCGGCATCAGCATGGCCAAGATCGTGAAAAGTATTTTGTAATATCTGTGTGCGGTAAAGGCATTACGAACATATAGGTAGGTGTGCACGTACAATCAATCGTGTACGTTCGATTTAAAGGCACCATATGAGTGACTTTTTTCTTTCAAAATTGCACGACTATTCGCAAAACGTTATGTCAACTTGACATTGATTGGATTGTAAGCTATAATACCTACTCAAACGGTGAGGTAAAAATCGAGCCAAGTCCAATTTTTGTTTCACTCTGCAGTGAATGTGAATATTATGTGTGTAGAAAAGTGATGATATTATTATTTTATTGGTGCCTTTTTAATCGAACCACGCCCGTACGTGCGACACGGAAGTATCATAGTCAGCGAGATACGACTTACTTTTTTTGAAACATGGCGTACGGATCCATTTCGATGTCGGTCATGTCGATCTTCTTGCCCTTTTCAATGACTTCCGGATGTTTGCGCACCATCAACCACCCGATGTGCGAGAAGAAGAATCCCCGTGACGCGTTGTGCGGGTCGGCCACCGTGTCGCTGTACTTGTGATGCTGCCGATGGTCTCTGATCCAAACGTACAAGCAGTTCTGAGGGACAACGACAGAACACGGAAAATTATAACAAGCACGAAAAGTCCGACAGTTTCCCGCAAAAATAACCACAACGTTATTGAACTGTAATAGTACTATATAGGCTCACCTGTCCCGCGACCGTCTGCCCGAACACCAGCAGGGCTTTTATCCAATCGTTACATTTGAAAGTCCTGTGCGTGTATAATCTGTGAGCACCCATGGTGACGGAAAACGCACTTGCGCCAGCTACCAGCATTGCTAAGTATACCGAAACGTTTTAATGAAATTCTCAACATTTGTTACTCAAACTGATTGAATCTTAACGTAAAACACTCATTATTTCGAAAATTAACGATTTTGTAAATATTTGTTCAAGTAATTTGTCATAAAATTATAAAAATATGATCAAACCAAAAAAAAAAAATAATACTTATAACTACCTATTTTTTTATTATTTATACATTTTTATGGTGTTAACTTTTTTTAATGACAACTTATAGGTACATTTTAAATTTTATATTCCTAAGCAGAATATTTTTTAGATTATTTCGAGATGTATTAAATTAAATTGTTAAAGTGTGCGGTAAATTAGTTATATTATAATTAACAAAAGCAACATTTAGATTTTGCAGATTAGTGGATTAACATTTCGATGTTATCCATTCATAAACATTTAAAAAATAGCATATAATTCTGCACAATAACACAGAAAACAGTTATACAATGACTGAGGTAATGCTAAAAATAAACGCCCGTTCAAAGCACTAAATAATATGAAATTGCTATAAAAGTTGTGATTTTGAAAATTGAGTATTTTTACTACATTTAATTAATTATCCTTGAAACGGGATAAATTATATAAACTTATATTTAACAGACTGAGCACTTCGTATATCTAAAATAAACAAGTGGGGGACGAAGTGGCCGAGTGGATTAAGGCGTCAGTTGTGACGCACACGGACGCTGGTTTAAACCCCGGTTCACGGGCGGCATTTTTCTTCTTGCAAGTCACGGTGTCCGGAGAGAAGTACCGCCATCCCCCACCCGGGCATGGCAGATACCCACGAGTGCCCATTAAAAAAATCTGCCAAAACTACACACACGTGTTACACCTACAGTTTCCTCCCCTACAAACAAAAACAAACAGCTAATGGCCATAGTTGCCGGGCTTCAAGATCAATAAAAAAAAATAAATAGAGGCATTAAGCATGTACATTGTACAATAAATTGAATTATTGTTGTCTCGCAGTAAGATGAATAGGTGCGTTTTAATAGGACGCCCCCAGATAATATACGACGTAAACCATGAATTATTTTTTTTTATTTCAATTATTTTTATATATAACAATAATTTATGAAATCATTTTGTGACTTTGAAAAAAAAAGTCTTTTAATTTGAAGTTTTTATAAGGTCGTGTGAAAACGATTTTTCACTATTTTATGGATTTAAATTTTTTTTAATGACAATTAAATTTTTTAATTATTGTTAACTTTTTAATAGGACTATATTTTTTTAAGAATATTGATGAACAAATATTGCATATAATTATTATATTAATAAAAAGGATTTTTTTTTTATTTAAAGCATGAACATTTAAACTTTAATGTTTAGAAGAGCACAACTTTTACGGGGTATTCACAACTAGCCAAATTTAACTCAGTTAGTCTAAACTGAAAAAATACCTACTATTATTAATAAAAATGTAAAAAGAACGGTATTTTTCAGTACCTTTGTGTTATGCATTCTGATCCAAATTATATGAAATTATACCCAATAAGAAAAATAGATTGCCGAAGAGTTTTTTTAAAAAACCTACAAAATCACTAAAATCAAAAACGGGCAGGAAAAATATTTATTTTCTGGATCAGAGTCTTGCCAATTTTAAGTATGTAGATCACCTCGTCGTTATCGATATCGGACTTAGAGCCTTTAAATATATTCTATGCTACAGGCACTACAAGCAGTACTAATTAGTTATCAGTTCTTATACTTACTCCACAGCATAGTGAGTACCATCGAAGATGTCAAGAACAAGTACATGCCGTACACGGCGCCCAAGTGGAGCACGAGGAACCCGATGGTGTTGAACCAGACGATCTGCCGGCGGTACACGTACTCCGGCTGATCCTTCGTCCCCGGGCTACCGCCGGCTTTACGATCATTTTCAGCCGCCGCCAAGTCTCTGTCCAAAATCTCCATGCTCTTCAGCGCCCAGTTGTCGCCAAGCTGCCAGTCAAAAAACAATTTCTTGCCGAACAGAAGCTCCTGCGCGGTGGTCAGCAACGTGTAAATCAGCCTCTGCGAACGGTCTCAGTCGTTATTAATCACGAAAAAATCACGTATATATCATGATAATACGCGTATGCACGCGTGTAGGTATGTGTTTGTGTGTATGCGAGTGTATCAAACGCTTTTGATCAAGACGGTATTATTATTAACCGTTCCGCCCTCACTACGCTTTTTATAACACCGGTCCGATCGTGTAACGCGCTTTGCATGTTATATGCTAATTAGACAGCAGTTGTAAACACGGTCCAAAAACATTTTTTTTTTCATTGAAATACATGTTCCATTGTCGTCTTGACAATCATTTTAATCGGCTGCATTTGTTTGTAATAATATTATTATATGCATTGTACGCGTATAACATATGTGCACGTGTCTGTATTCTATATAGGTATAGTTGGAGTTTGCAGAAAGCAGAAAATATTAAAAGATATATACATAAATATCCTCCAATTACAGTCGCAATTATGAAGGGATTGTAAAACCTAAGCATTTCACCCTCCGAAAAAAAATCATTGGTCGGGGGAGGTGGTATATGTCCTTTACATGAATGTTTTAGTATGATGGAATGAACTCAGTCCTTCTATCTAAAAAATGTTGTTCCTTGTTGCGTATATTTTTGCTCCTTATTAATAAATTATATAGGTATATTACAACGAGACTATATATTATATTATACGAGATTTACGAGTAGATTATAAATCAGGAGTGGCGATCCTTTTTCTGGTCACGTGAAAAATTGATGTAATCAAACATTTAAAAAAAATTCACGTTTTAATATTGTTTATAACTTATAAGTTCCTACCCATGAACATTTTTAGTCTTAAATGTTTTTATAAACCACAAACAGCATTAGCTTCACCCAACAATGTAGTATTCCAAGTTTTTGATTTGAAATAATTCTTTATAGAAAATTAACTTTCACATAATAGTTAATATGTATCTATGTTGAACGTTGATGCAAATATTGATTTTATTTGGAATGAGCCACTTTTTTCAAAGTACAAAATATTATTGTGGGTTCTAAACTTTTATAATTAGTAACTTTACTTTTTTTTTACTTAACCTTACTTAACTTTGATTTACTTTAGTAGTAGCGGCATAGGCGTAGGGTGGTCACATTTTTTGGGGGGGCTTTAGCCCTTTCATGGGCAGACATGTAACGACTCGTGGGGACTAAGCCCCCTCCTAACTACACCTATGAGTAACAGACAGGTAACTAATATAAGTTAATATTTGTCCAAATTACATTTTAATTATATATAATACCAATATTATGACATAATTTCGATACGAAGGATTTTAAGAAAATCAATGGTTTTGAGGTTTTAAACCTAAATAGTTCGTTTAAATGTTGTTTTTGTCACGCCTGCACAGAAATTTTAGTTTAAGATGAGGGTTGAAACATTGGAAAGCGACATTTTTTCGTCTAGAGGGCGGTAAAGTGGAAATGCCCATAGTGCGAAGTGGTAAATTGGAAATTCCCAAAAGTGCTGGGCGTATCCCCTGCACAACCAGACACTGATCGTTGAATGTAAAGGCCTGATAAAAAACGGTATGTGTTGCTCCGTGCAGGAAGGCAATTTCGGTCTTAGGCAAAATGCAGATCTCACCTGCCACTCGGTCACTTGCGACTGACATAGCTCATTTCCCGCCCTAGCCACACAATATACCAACTATTACGTCATTATCGAGGAAGGAAAGAATATTATCTAGGACGCCTCAAAGGTTTTATTGATATTTTAATCTTAAAGAGAGTTATAACCATTTTACAATAATTGTAATATATTATATAGTACCTAATAACTTTGCACTTCAAAATTAAAACGCAAATAAAAACCTACGAGCTATCCTAGAATCTAGATAATATTATTTCTTCCTATAAGTTTAATAATACATCAATAATTATTCACTCTAATATTAAAGCTAACAACACTAAAGCTATTCTACTCAACGAAAATTTGACAAATTGTCAGAACCCTAATTAAGGTGGGGCTTAAGCTGCAGGCCCTAACAAAATTAGGGCCCCCATATATTACTGTAATAAGTATAGTTATAGACGATTTATTTATATCGATCAACATTAAATAATCAAATTACTTATACACTTGTGGTATATTATTTATAACCTTAAAATATAAATTAAATATAAAAATATCGAAATATCAAAAAAAATTGAAGTCAAGGGACACACCATAAAAATAGACCTGGGCCCCAAAATTCCCAAGTAAGGCTTTGCAAATCGTAGATACCTATGTTTGTAATACGAAAACGCTACAGGTGGATATGTGTGACATCCTCATAAACGTAAAAAAATAATCATATAATAATACTCATTAATCTGCGGCCGTTCTAAGACCGCCGTTTAACGTACAAATAATAATTTAAAAGAACGAATCATCTTTCTTACGTATCTCATGACTGCGATTTGTGTTCAATCTCTCTTGTACGATCGTATGGATCCCGATAATTCAAATCCGACACAAGGACAACAATAATTTACAAATTGTATTGTACTCCGACTTCGCATCAATAAAATATAATACAATTTGAAGAGTATAGGTAGTATAATCGTAAGCGGTAACGACTATAGGATAGGGAAGCGAAGATCGTATGACTAATCGTATGGTGTGGGCCCGTTGTTGTGATTTACGTTGCCGAAATTTACATGTCATTATGCTCGGAAAAGACGATTACACGCTTTGAATTTAAAAATCAGATTAAAAACGATATCGTTCGTAGTGACAACGCCTATATAAATATATTGTACAAATAAATACAAAAAAGTACATCTGCAGCGACAACTATGCGTCTATGTGTGTTACTCATCGGCCATCGCCATCGCCGCCGCTATTTCTGCATTCAATTTGAATTGTTAGTTATATTTTAGCTTATGCAAAATAAAAAAAGCATTTAGGGAAGACATGCGAATTGACAGAAAAAACTGAGAAATGTGTATAGGTATCTAAAATAAATAAGAGTAATGAGGATATAATATATGAATCAAGTGAAAACATTATAATATGGCCTTAAAGTTAATATATTTTATAATGTACAGCAACCGACTCAATTATTATTATTATATAAATTAATATTTAATCCTTGAATTTTACCAAAAAATAAAATAACGGTCCAACTTTGCTATCTTAAGTAACATAACTCTGAAGTACGTAACGATATTTAACAATACATTTTATGCAATATTAAAACATTTTTACACCGGTATAAACCGTGCATAACATAATATATTATAGTCATGGGGTGCAAATACAAGTCTAATATTTATGCTAAACTCCGGTTTTAGGCCACGCAATTATACGGCAAACACACTATATTATAGGTAGTTAAATTATAATAAACGAGTACATTATTATCATTGTGCTTACGATATTGCGATTAATTTTTATTTTCATGACTGTCACTTCCGCTTAGACACGACAATAATTATTTAATTTATGTTCCTGTATATTTTGTAAAAATTACACACTCACATACACACATGCACACACATATATACATACATAGATACACACATATATATATATATATATATATGTTAGTATGTTACAGTGAATGATGTAAACGTGGTAAATGTTGTAAATGTAGACATTCCCCGGTTATTGATCCCCAGTCTAGTTGGAGAATGATGTTCAATACATTTATGTTAGTGTTAACCACAGTTTTTTATATAGTACTAGATAGCGAAATCCCACCATGAATTAAAGCTTCAAGGTCGGTTGGCAGTTGATGGTATTTTATACGGCAATAAAATTAATATTATGATTTATCTTGTATTGTATTTTGTTATTTCTAAAACTGTTGTTTTTAAAAATAATAAATATTTTATATAAATCATTTTACATTTACTATTTTATTTTACCATTAAAAACGATGTTATTCTTAAAAAACCTTCAGAAGTGACCTTTAGAAGATGTTAAAAAATATACATATAAGAGCTTAGTATTAAAGTTTTATTATGACGTAGAATTTGAAGTAAATATTCTTATTTTAAGACACGTGCTTTCATATTGTTTGTAGGATAGGATTGAACATTTTTAAGAATCATTTGTGCAAATTTTATTTTTTAGAACACAAAGAGATATTGATTTTAGTCATATATTTTGAATAAAATGAAAGTAACGAATTAGACTGATAGTGGCAAAAGAATTCTCGGTATTTTTCGAAAAATTTGGAAGGACGTCAGCAGAGTTAGCGTTACGCAAAAAGGGTAACGCTCGAAAAATTTCACTGCCCAAGTGGAAAAATCTGAACGCCACATAAGGTGTTTTCACATCAATAATCTTAATACATTTTGTATAATGAATGAAATGTTTTAATTTGACAAAATGGCGGCCGTCCACAGCTGAGCTTCACTTGTAACAATGTAAATTATATATAGGAGTTCCTTATCTAGTGTAGTATCATAGAACAATAGGTATGTAGCGTATAGGTACGCGACAAAGTTTCGTTAGTGAAAAATATTATGACAGAAGTAGATAAATGAGCGAAAATGTGACTAGCTATAATACCGATTAGCCAAGTAATAATATGAAAATATGAAAATATGGTCTACTAAACTATTAATTAATATTTACGCGTATACTCTAGTTGTATATACGACAAGTGCATATTTCATAATTATTTGTAATAATTTGTGTTATTCGTGAACTAAAAATAAGAAAATATAAATTCAATTATAGCATTGTAGTTTTATTTAATTATAATATTAAAGTATGGAGAACCAAAATAAATTTAAAGCATCAATCGAAAAAAAAGGTGGGCAAGCGGGGGTTGCTCTGCTGCATAATAGGTTACAAGTAGGTCACTGTAAAGGATGGTGTTAAATTTGAATTCAATGATATAATGTACATAATTTACTGTAGAAGAAAAACGATTCTAAACGAAGACGGTCAGTCAGTCTACGATATTACTAAGTATATTTGATGATATTATTGTGAATAAAGTAATTTATAAATAGCCTATTTACATGGAACCTTGTTATACATTTTCAATAAAAATTGAACATTTTATAAATTTATAACTATAAAATAATTATTAAATTTTAAATTTGATACATTTTATAAAAATTCAAACTTTAATGCTTTTAAAAAAAAATTTTGCCTCTGTATTTTTAATAATATTGTCAACTGCTGCTATAGTAACAATATATCTGGAGCATTGTATAAAATTGTCACGCTTTTTTACCCAACAAATAAAACTTTATTGACAATAACAGAAAAAAAAACTAAAAAATTAAAAACTGACAATGTCCGTAAATACCTCGAATATTTTCAAAATTGTATGGTGTATAGAAAATGAAAATATAAACATTCATTGAAAAAAATTTGTTCATTTTTTAATTACAACAAAATAACAAAATCGCTACATGATAATAATCGAGAGAATATCCAATCTTGTAAAAATATGAACTTCAACCACTCATAAAAATTTGATTTGAGTTGCTTGTAGAAAAATTTTTTTTTTTCGATAAAGGTAGACAAACTTATGAGGAATTTTGTAATACATTTTAAAATTTTAGATTTAAAAAGAAAAAACTGTATGGATTCTCAACTCAAAATATTAGAACGATATATCAGGAGCCTTGTATTAAATTTTCACGCTTTTTTACCCAACAAATAACATTTTATTGATATTTATAGAAAAAAAAACTAAAAAAATTTAAAATTGACAATGTCCGTAAACAGCTCAAAAAGAGTCAAATTATTTTATAAATTTTATCGTGTATAGAAAATGCTAATATGAACATTCAGTTAAATTTTCGAGTATCTATTGTCATACGTTTTTTAATTACAACAAAATAATAAAACCGCTAAATGAGAAATCGAGTGAATATCAAATGTTGTAAAAATATGAATTTCAAACGCTTATAAAAATTTAATTTGACTTTCTTGTAGACATTTTTTTTTTGATAAAGGTAGACAAACTTATGAGGAATTTTGTATTACATTTTAAAATCTTAGATTTAAAAAGAAAATTTTTCATGAATTCTGAACTCAAAATAATTTGCTAATTTTCGTGATTTTTCCGTATTTTGTCAAGATTTTAACTTTAAATGCTTATAAATAAAAACTGTGACTAAGAATTTTTAATATTTTTCAAATATCATTGCAACAATATAGTAGGAGCCTTCAAAATTGACCAAATGGCAACCGGTCAAAGTTTCGATTAAAATTATTGAATTTTTCAACAATCATACTAGAATACTTTTTAATTTAAATAGAAACTTTAATAATAGAAGTTATGAGAAATAAACCATATCAGTTTGTTTAATCTTTTCTTAGTAAATGAACTAACATTTACGTCTAATTAATTCCTCAAAATTAAATTTAAATG
This sequence comes from Sitobion miscanthi, assembly GCA_008086715.1. Lineage (NCBI taxonomy): Eukaryota > Metazoa > Arthropoda > Insecta > Hemiptera > Aphididae > Sitobion > Sitobion miscanthi. Next base: position 9,950,927 of record CM017802.1, on the reverse strand, counting down.
ATTTAATAATATCTGCAAACCTACGGAAACAAAAAAAATACTTAAAATTTCATAATAATTCAAAAAATTCTAGTATGATTGTTGAAAAATGCAATAATTTTAATCGAAACTTTGACAGGTTGCCATTTGGAACATTTAAGATTTAGGGACTTAGGGTAGGCTTGTGCGAACTGCAAGAGGGAAATCAGCAATCGCATATCGAGCGCTACCTGTATTCATCATATAAACTTAATGATGATTGATGAATATAGGTAACGATCGATCACAGAACTAAATAAATGGAATGCGTATTATGTATAATTCTCATATGTGTAAAATGTGCATGTACGGGAGCCGCCATATGTATTCCGATTTAATTTTTAACATTAGTATTAGGATGATGATGACAACGATTTTCATAGATAACATAATATTTCATCATGTTTTATTGTTTTCCCATGACTCGGAATCACGATTTAAGATAGCTGATAACATTTTACACAGGCAGCATGATACTAGGACAACGGCTCGAGCATAGACCTATTAACTGTTAATAGGTCTATGGATTCTCTATTATCGGCCCGCCGCCGAAAAGCACGATTTAACGATTTTAATTTATTTAAAAAAATATGCTACGTTAAAGCTGTTCTAGAAAATTACTGTTTACTAATTGTGCGTACCTAGTTATACATTTTAATAAGTACTTGTCGTCACTAGTTAAAATATCGGTCTGCGGGGCATTTTTAATGTTTGACATAAACTGTATAACATACAGTAAACATATTTCATGGCACTTTGTTTATTTTTCTATAACTGCAATAGTGTCTGTTCAATCCTATTAGATAGTACCGGTGCAATGATCAGATACGTTTTTTTCAAACTTATTATTCAGAAAAGATATCTATATCTAATCGACTGATGCAACAATTGCGTCCTATTATTATTAGGAGATATTATTATTATAGGAGATACACAATTAAACAAATAATAATCTTAAAACCTTGAAATATTCCATTATTACTTAGTTTATAATTTTCTATATTCAATGAAAATTTCAAAATATTTAGACTAAATTTAAACTATTTATAGGTATTTGACATTATTTCTTAAAATGCTAGTAAAAATTAATTTAATATCCCAGATAACAAAAATTTAAAAATATCGGATATTTTTATGCAAATTTTTTTATAAGCATTTAAAATTCAAATTTTGACAAAAACTGTCAAAATAACTATTCTTACACTTGTTCTGTGTTTACTTATGTATAAAATAATTAGCTACCACTTAAAAATGTAATAGCTAGTTCCTGGGAAGTGTTCGTCACAATAATACAAATAAAGAATTTTTTCATAGACAGTTCAAGTAAAAATTTCACAAAATTGGATATTTAAACGAAAAATAAGATTATTGGCACCAAGGCTGGACATTAACGAGTTAAAAAGTTAAAGTTAAGTTAAAAAGTCAAGTTACTTAACGAGTTACTTTTTTTTAAAGTAACTTTTAACTTAACGCGTTAATTTATTTTTTTTCTTTGTACGAACCCCGATTTACTATAGCATTTTGTATAGTAAAAAAAAAAAATGATAATAACAATAATTATTATGTTAATTATAAATTATTCTGCTATATATTATTATGTAGGTATCGAGTATTCTAAATATTATAGACTGTTGAAGTGTTCTGCACTATGTCTGGATTTTAAAATAACGTATTTAAATATAAAAGTAGAGACCTACTATTGATTAAATATACTATAATATTATAGTTACTGTATATTTAAACAATGCTAATAGTTCATGGAACTATGAATGTCAAAATATACGAAACGACTTATGAGAAATAAAGAATAATTATATTTATAATTTATAATTTATAATTATATTTATATTATTTCTTATTCACAGAATATAATAAGTCTTGATATTAAGGATTAGTGCCATGCAGGTAATTATTATTTTTTTATTTATTTTTTTTTTATTTTAAATAAGTAATATACAATCTGTATCAGATGACACAATAAGCATATAGAAAAGAAAAACATATTATTCAAATTCAATATCCCATATACGTTTGTAAACTGTCAGTTTTAATTAAAATTTGTTGTTTGTTATATTTATATTAATTCATGGAAATGATAAAAATAAATTTGCCCGAAGCACAGAATATAACAATATGGCTCGAATTGAGAGAGTGACCCATTGTATTTACTATAACCGGGTGGATTATTATTTATTATTAAATATCAGTTGATGTCTGGAACGAATAATTCGAACGAATAATAATAATACTTAATATATAGTCTATATTTCAATGACCTTGTTTATTTAGTCATATTTCATGAATGTTAATGTATGAATACATATTATGAGCTTAATTAATGTCCATTTTATTTTATTTTTGATACTGCTGTTATCATAAGATGCTGTCTACGAAAACTATGGTAAAATAAAATAATAGCTTATCTTTAATTAAATATATCATTCTTACTAATAAATAACAATAACAATAATTAAAATTAATTTTATAAATGTTTGTATTTGGACAAGTAGTTATTTTATTAACTGTTAATTGAACAATATTTAATACTATACAAAATACATTTATAATTCATTTTATTATTAATACTTAGTTAGTAATAATAAAGTAAAATATAAAAGTTTTAACATCACTTTGAAAAACTTTTAGGTAAACAAATAAAATAGGTACCTATACACAAATAATTTAATTATTTTGTTGGATTTCATAATTTATAAGTAGGTACCTACAGAAAAATACATTTTTTTAAGATATAAAGACCTACATTATAATATTATGTTATTTGTAAATCTTTAACATGAGGTGTAAATAGTGTAATTATCAGTTTTGTGAGAAAAAAAAAGTAACTTATTTTTAACTAAGTTAAGTTACTTTTTTTCCAACTAACTTGTAACTTTAACAAGTTAAATAAAAAAGGAAAGTAACATTTAACTTTAAACTTAACTTAAATTTTTCCAAATTAATTTAACTTAACGAGTTAAATAAAAATAGTTAACTTGCCCAGCCTTGATAGGCACTATTTATAATTAGGACATCTCCTATAAACTTTTGATCCTTATTGTTAATGTAATCATAATGATTGAATGCGATTTACATTTATTCGGTAACTTAATACGTATACTTGTAATGAAACTCTGTACATATTGATTTCTATTGTATTTTAATATTTACTGTTAGGACTTATACGTGTACAAACAAACATACTTATTACAAAACTTTTAAGATGAATTCTATAAAACACTTAATCAAAGTATCATCTGTTAAAATTAATTTTCTTCAATATAATACATATTATATACTATGTACAACTTGTCCCGTATAAATCCATCATATTTTTAACCTAAATTATTTCCAATATTTATTATTACTTATTAGGTATGCATCATGAATGTCGTTAGTTTCAATTAATATTCAATTTAGTTTATGATTGTAATTTATATTCAATTTTTACTTCAAAATTATTCTCAAATTTAATTATTCAGTTTCAGTTCATACTTTTGAGTGCTCTAGGTGTCCCAAAATTAACTAACAGATAAAACAATAAACAATTAATTTGTTCAGTGTGAATAAGAACAATAAAAAGACATTATTGCTTATATTTTCAACGACAGAAAAATAGATGAAAACTTTTTCGTCAAGTACCTACGTATGATATAGGTATACGAAAAACATAGGTACGAGTATTATACAGCTGATCAAACATTTTAAGGTATGTAAACATAATATGATAAATATAAAAACATTACCTAGCCGTTCTTTAAGTAGAAAAATTATAATTCAAGAATCAATATTCTACACATTTAATGGCCAATGGTGGTTCATCACCATTGTGGTATTTTATAGTTTAACTATAATATTTAATATACCTATACATTACACTTATAGTATGTACCAACATTGAACACATTACATATAACAAGACGTGAGTGTCATCTTACATTTATTCTGTATGTTACCACGAAGTCCCACTAACTATTTTTGTTTTCTTCACTAAAATTTATAATAATAATATTCCGGCCTGCAATAAATACGAGTTATAATACAGTATCTTCGCTAGCTCCGAGGATTTATGGTACCTGGTCATCGGTAAAGTAAAATTTATTATTTTTATATATGTTAAATTGTGTTCGGTACAACTCAGTTTCTTATAAAATTAAACATCAAAATATTTTAGCATTCGCTCGTATCTGTTATTGACAAGCCATATCAGAGATAGACAAAGTTTTATAGTTATATAAAAGACTGCACGTATGTTAAATCTTAAATGTAACACAATTATAAACAGATGTGTACAGAGGTAAGATTATATAAAAGTAGGAAATAGGAATAAAATATGAGGTAATTATCTATGTACCTACGTTAAATTATTTTCGTTGTAAGGTTAACTTACCATTATAGCTAAATGATTTCGTCTTAGATTTTTTTCTAGAATCTTGAATGATATTCACTTTCCAATCGAAAAAGATACTGAAGTTGAAAATCGAAGCATTATTTCGACTACTTATCGTGTACACAGACACAAAAAAAAATAAAAAAATAAATATAAAAACACACATCATTGTAAAATCAATACATTCATCGTTCCACTCAGAATTTAAAATGTTCCTAAACAATTCAAAACAAATCAAAATATTTTTAAAATTTTATCGTGTATAGAAAATGCAAATATAAACAACCAGAGAAAATCTCATGTATATTTACGTTAATTTGTTGTAGAGTTGCACCAAAAACCAAAATCGATTTTCTCGAAAACAGATTTTGCGTGAAAATTCCAGTTTTTCCTTAATTTTTCTTTTGTTTTTCACGTCGCGTTTGAAAACTATTGAGAAATTTTTATTTTTGACCCCTTAAAGTATCAATTAAAATTAAAATTAAAAAAAAAACACACATCATTGTAAAATCAATACATTCATTGCTTCGCTCAGAATCTAAAATTTAAAAAGAAAACACATCATTGTAAAATCAATGCATTTATTTGAGTGCTCAGCATCTAAAACAGAAATTTTTCAATTATCTACAAAAAAATTTAAATAACAATTCTAGCAGAGTACCTATACGTATTACGAGAATACAGGCACGTAGCTAGGATTATACAATTAGAGTTGGCCAATTATCACCAATATTTTCATTGAATGCCCAACAGTAATTGAATTTACTCCCCCCCGGGAAACTGAGCATTAATTTAGTTATTTAAGTATTTTTATACTATTTTTAATATACCTAATATTAGATTCTGGGTGCTCCGATGAAACTATTTTTTCATTCAAATTTGAGATTATGAAGAAACATACCTAAGTCTTTCTCTTTTGAATGTAATATTATAGTAACATATTAAAGTATAATAGGCATTAAGTATATATAGGTATATATAAATATATTATCATACTATTATATGTTATAGTTGATCATAGTAGGAACTCGGGAATTGTATTCATATTTATGGATTATAAATAGGTATACAGTACCTACTAAATATATTATGTATAATACGCATAATAGTTATGGTAGGTACCAAGCTAACCATCGCTATAACCAAGCAATGAAGCGACGCCGTGATGAGAAATGCCAAATTAATAAAATAGGAATGCGGGTTCATAATAATATAGATGCATTGTGTCCTACGTTAACACGACATGAACGATTTCCATTCCGAGTTCTGGCAATCATACTATGGTGTTCGAAAATCAAATTGCATCTGATGCGGTAAATTACAAGCTATTATATTCATATTTGTAATCGTCGTGAGAACACAGCGTTTAAGATAATTACGTAGTAATAACAAATATCATAATAGAAACTTTTGAATATGGTTTAACTTTTTTACTTAATTATTTGAGCCTTGGGTATTTTAACAATATAATGGGGTGGCCATTGGGACTTCTGGCCACTCCAAGCCACCCCATGCCTCCCCTTAGCTACGTGCCTGTGAGAATATATAAGTAAACTCACGATGATGTTTTATCATACCCCTTTTCGAATGAGAACACTATAAAGTGACAATTTTGAACTGATTATAAACATTTTAGACAAAAATATTTTTATTAAAAATGTTTAGAACATATTATAAATAACTTCATTAAAATATACTTTATAATTAAGAAAAATATCAGTACGTATTACTTCAATTGCCTGCAATAGTCTACCATCTACGCACACTTGTGGTTGCATCTTTTAAAGTAAGCACTAAGCAGGTTTAATAATTTATAAAATATTTGTTGGTTGTTGTTATATGTTTGAGCGTGTAATAAAGGAGGTGGAAAATTTGAAGACCCAAGCCCCCCACAGTTATATTACGTATAGCCAATAGCCATGGATGCAAATTGTTTTGTGCATCAGAATGCCTCTACTATTTTTTTTACAAGTCAAGAGCTGACTATAACGATCGACATGACTAATATATTATTTTATAAAAATACGTTTACAGATAATTAATTTCAACTGATCGTGAAAATATGTGGCTTCGATTTTCACGACGCTCTTGGCCATTTTAGCGATTGCTTCAATAGTATTAAGCATTAAAGGCAGAAACAGAAGGATGTTAGCTAACCGAATACCAGGCCCAGAAGGAACGTTTATAGTGGGCTTATTACCGTTGGCCATACAAGGAGCTGAACATAAAATCAAAAGCGCACTAGACGTATACCGAACGTGAGTTTCGTACTATTATTGTAAAACAACTTATAAAATAGTAAACTATACACTTCTGTAATATTATTAATTTAAAAATTATTCTAAACGGTCTATTAAAATATTATTTTTAAGCAAATTTTAAATTGGAAAACAAATCTCGTAGTATTCAAATTTACTGGGCTACCAGATACCACAATTTAAAAAATATTTTTATCTATAACTTTTGGAAGATTGTAGAACATTTTCTAGCAATGCCTGCAGGAACTTATGCAGCAATAGAGAGAATATTTTCTATCACAAATGTGTTATGGACGGACGAAAAAAATCGCTTTCTTGTACCTACTATCAAAGCAGTTATAATTCTAAAAAATAATTTTAAAAAATATTCCTGTAATGATTTTTTTGGTTTTTTTGTTAACTTAACCAAAATTATTAAACGCAATCAGTTTGTCAAAAAAATAAGAAACATTTGATTATAAGTTGTATTACAAAAAATGAGAAGTAATCAAAATCAACCCAATAAGAGTAAGAATACCAATTTTTCCAAACTCACGACAAAAAACTAAAAAGAATGCATAAGTTATTAAGACGAATTTTATTAAAATATTAAAGTCATTCAAATTATTTAAATTGTAAAATACTAAAAATTAAAATTAAAATATGATTGGGGTTTTTTCTAAGAGTAACCGAAAACTGTTTGTCCCGTTTTTTTTTTATAAAAATGGTCACCCTAGTCACTACTTATGCCTATAATATAAATGTATAATAATATTATTATACTACAAAACTATATTTTAAATTTGCATAATTATTTAAATTAGTAGGTCTTTATGAGGACCTACAGTACCTATTTGGATATTTTTTATTTTTAAAATTTAAAATAATAAGTAAATAAGGATTTTTCTTCTTAAAACATTGTTTTTCTTTGTTATAAGACCTCACTAGATTGGGAGCATATGCAAACAATTTTTTTTAAATATTAAGTTTTCAAGTACCGTGATTTTCAATTTAATGACATCCGCTTCTTACATCAACACTTTTTAATAATACCAATAAAATTGTGCATATTTATAAATGTATAATACTATTATCAGTATTCAGTATTGAGTATATTGTAATTGTATATACTTTTATGTTATAGTTATATTATATTTATTATTATAGTCATATAAGTGTTCACGAATGATTGCTATAATTAACCTATTTTAGTTGTAATATATATTGTAATTTATAGTATTATTTTAGATACGAAAAATCAATGTTTAAAGCTTGGTTGTTCAATAAATTATACATTGTTCTTACTCGGCCCGAAGATATTGAATTTATTCTTGCCAGTCCTAAATTTCTAAAAAAATCTACGGAGTATAGGGTTTTGCAACAATCCATCATGGGACAAGGGATATTTACGATCGAAGACATAAATAAATGGAAAATTAACAGGTACCCAATTATAATGAATCATATCATTACTATTATATATTTAAGGACTAAAATGGTATTAACAGTGGCACAGTGCATACGAGTTTCCCGAAATTTAATATTGTAAATCAAACCCACCATTGCCCGTGAGATAAACACACGATAATGATTTTTTAACCTTTTCAGAAAATTGATGACCAAAGGTTTTAGTTTTAAACTGTTAAAAGAATTTATACCGATATTTTACGAAGAAGCGCTAGTTCTTGCCGAAATACTGGGGGACAACAGCGACTCGGCATCAAAAGAATGTGACATCAGCGTTCCTGTCAGTATGGCTACGATGGAAATGATCGGGAAAACCGCTTTGGGGGTCACGTTTAACGCTCAAAAGGGCGGCTGTAATCGATTTGTCGAAAATTTACTAACAGCGATGCACGTATGATAATAATAATGATTTTTATAATATTATAATTTTCCAGTTTTTTCCGTAATATATTGTATAGGTAGGTACCGACATATTTCTTTTGCTACTTAAAAATAACCATTAAAAAAATTAATAAATAAGTTGTAGTTCATGTGGAATCAAATACACTTATTATAGGTATAGGTACTGTTATATATAACACTATAGTCTTATCATTATGGTAATACAAACACTAACACTGTTATAGTCAACTTAAACAAAGTAAAATACAATACATTTTTAACTAACGCAATTATAACATCTAAATTGCTTCTAAAAAATCGATAAGTACTTACGCGTAAAATACCACTAAAAGGCACATGAAATTACACAACAGATTTAATTTATAAATGCTTACGTATTTTTCTCGGGAAACAAAATGTTATTGTTGCAGGTTTCACTAATTTAAATTCCACTTAAGATGCTTAATAAAATTTAAATTAAAACACGCTGTCACGAAAAATGTTACGATAGCATTTCACAATATACAATCAGTATACAGATGTAAAATTTTAGTAATTTAACATCACTTTAACGATAAAATTTACAACGGTTACATATTAATTACCTTATCTATCGATAGTAGACTTACCTCTCGTTATATACTATACGTATATTACGGAAAAGTCTAATTAAAGTCTTATGAAATTGTTTATTGATCATAATATTATTTTACCTATAATCTGCAGGTTCTCTTTTTCTCCGTGTGATATTAGTGCTTACTCTATGCATTTTTGTTTTCGTTCATTTTACATGTGGTTATTTGGTTTGGTATCTATTAACTTATTTTAATTTTAGGCTTGGGAATATAGGATTACGCATCCGTGGTACTTGAGCAGTACGCTATTCCAGTTTTCATCGATTAAACGAAAACACGATCGTAGTCAAAAAATCATCAATGAGTTCACCGACGAAATAATCAAAACGAAAATCATCGAGTTAAACAATTCAGGAAGCGAGAACGATGTGAATGCAGACGACGACGACATTGGACGAAATACGATGACGCTCACTAAAATTTTTCTAGAAAACTCCCATGAAAATATGACTCTTGAGCAGATACGAGACGAACTTGTAACAGTCATGATTGGTGAGTACCTATATCACACCAGTGTCCAGTTCACCCAAGTTTGTACTTCTCCACTGTGCTATTATGCTAGGTACTGTGTATGATTGTGACTTATAATCAGGGCCTTATAATCTTAGGAATAATATACTTTGAAATTCACGTTATAACAGACTAACAGAGTATAATGTTATTCGCCGGTCTTTAAGTTATATTTTGTCTACAATATAGGGAAATTATCGTTATTTTTTAGTGAACCACGTTAATAATCGTATGAAATGGGAAATGTTGATAATAACCACATAGGTACGGGATATATATTATAATACGGTTTGTCTTGAAGCACTCCCCAATTTTAATTTAATGCACTCCCATAACTATACTCTAATATAATAACTTTTCAGTAACGAATTTTGTCTCACGTTCAAATTTTGATCTCGATTTAGTGGACGTTATTGGAGGACTGCCCAATTTCAACTCCAACAGGTTTAATATTCGATAGAAAAACTTTTTTAAATTTTGTGCTTCATTTCAAAAGCACGACATAACTTTCAAATTAGTCTCGGAAGCGGGACCAACTTCACGCACGTGAATATCTGATTTTTACGATAATTATCTATGTCAATAATGATAATGACCGGTGGGCGGTGAATAACGATATTTTCCGTTTATGTAATTTACCATAACGTTACGATTTTACCGTACGTCAACGACACATAGTGATAGTATACCTTAAGTTATGAAAAATACAATTTAAAGGAAGTCTAACTTTTTAATTTTTTAGTTGTGGGCAATTCAACTTATACAAAACCGATTTCACATTTTCTGATAATTCATATAAGATACTTTGGTTTTTAATTTTTAGTTTCAATTAATAGAGCCTTATTGTCCAGACAATATTATATTATATACATTTGTACTAGTATTATAATTTTTTGTTATACAATTTTCGATAATTAATTATTTTTTTAAATAATAAATCAAATATATAACAAAAGCATTTGAATTATAGTAATAAAATCATACTTATGATGAATAGTTATGTAAATATGCATAATATAGGTAGTAAATAGTAAATCACACGTAACAAAGAAAAAATTTTAGAAGATCATTTTTAAGGATAAGGCCATGATACGATTACTTAGTTTCATTAAAATGTCCTTTATTCTTATTATTTTTAATTTTTCGTGATTGTTTATAACCTTTTCTAACAATATATTGATAACTAATAAGTAGGACAGTAGTATGACATTCTATTCTAAAAATACACCTAAATTATTGTGAGTCGTTGTTTTTATATATAATATAAACAATATAATATATGCGAATATAGGAGGACAAGAAACAACTGCTATGGCGAATGCTTGTGTGATTTTCATGTTGGCTCATCATCAAGACGTACAAGACAAGGTAAATATAATATATACAAGCGTGTCATGTGCATACTGTATATAGGTAATAGTGGATAGAGCCATACCTAGGGGGTGTGCTTGAAACACAAAACATTTTACAAGAACGGAAATATGATAAATGGCCAGGAGCGCTAATGAACATTGCTACGGCTCTGATTTTGACATAAGATTTACGTATAAATATTAAACTACGGATTAATTTACAAACGCCTTTGATCTGTGTATATGTATTGTACAGGTGTTCAAGGAGCAGGAATTAATATTTTCGATCGGAGATCGTAACAGACCGGTCACATACAACGATTTGCTTCAGATGGAGTACCTGGAACGGGTGATCAAAGAAACGCTTCGGCTTTTCCCTCCACTTCCAGTGTTCGGCAGAGATCTAAATGAAGACACGACAATCGGAGATTACCTATGCCCCGCTGGTATGGTATACGTTTCAAGTTTTCAACGTATGACGATGTAGATAATATAATAATGCGCTGCTGCGGCTTTTACAAGGCGTATAATATTGTTCGTAGACTATATCATTATATTATACGCTATTAAGAGGGTCGCATAAACAGTTGAGACGATTCGTCAGCAGATTCTGCTAAACCTTATACTCTGGGATTAGCTGGAACTTAGTTACCCACTTTAATTCTTAAACAATTCTCGGATGTGAACAAATTAGTAAATACCAAATTACGCATTATCAAGAGAATAATTAATTATGTACCTGAAATTCAATTTTGAATAATAATATCGCTTGGCGCCTTTATAAATGAACACTCGTGGTTACACATCCTTTTGACGACTATCAATGACGAAATAATAAATACCATTCATACATTTTGCTTAAAATTATTTGATGCGTGTATGTTATGCGTGTAACTAAGAACGAAACGAGCAAATTAAAACGCGCGCGATCATCGTATACATCGTCAATGATCAAGTAAATTGTACCACTGATATAAGAACCTAGTACCTATACATTTTTTACTAAAAACCATAGGTATACTTTTAGATTCTGAGCGAAGCGATGAATGTATTGATTTTACAATGATGTGTGTTTTTTTTAATATTTTTTTTTTTTATTTTTTTTTTTTGTGTTTGTCATTACCTTTTAGGACAGTATTTAAAGTTCAAATTTTGACAAAATACAAAAAAATAACGAAAATTAGCAAATTATTTTGAGTTGAGAATTCATAAAAATTGTTCTTTTTAAATCTAAGATTTGAAAATTTAATACAAGATTATCCATACGTTTGTCTACCTTTATCAAAAAAAAAAAATGTCTACAAGAAAGTCAAATTAAATTTTGATGAGCGTTTGAAATTTATATTTTTACAACATTTGATATTCACTCGATTACTCACGTAACGATTTTCTTATTTTGTTGTTATTCAAAAACGAATAACTGAAGATACATGAAAATTTTACTGAATGTTTATATTTTCATTTTCTATACACGATAAAATTTTGAAAATATTTTGACTCTTTTTGAGTTATTTACGGACATTGTCAGTTTTCAATTTTTTTAGTTTTTTTTTTCTATAAATATCAATACAATTTTATTTGTTGGGTAAAAAAGCGTGAAAATTTAATTTAAGGCTTCCGATATATCGTTCTAATAGCAGTTGAAAAATATTAAAAATACATTGGCACAATTTTTTTTTATAAGCATTTAAAGTTCAAATTTAAAATTTAATAATTATTTTGTAGTTAAAATTTATAAAATGTTCAACTTTTATAGCTAAGGATTGAAAATTTGAAACAATGCTCCACGTAAATAGGTTATATATAAATTACTCTATTCACAATAATATCATCAAATATACTTGGTAATATCATAGGCTGACTGACCGTTTTCGCTCAGAATCGTTTTTCTTATACAATGAATATATTATATCATTGAATTCAAATTTAACACCGTCCATTACAGTGGCCCACTTGTAACCTAATGTACAGCAGAGCGACATCCACTTACTCACCTTTTATTCCATTGAAATATTTTTTCAACCAAAATTGAATCGTTTTTTTAAATTTCTGCGGAAACCTCGTCGTACAAAGTCGGGGAGTGTACGAAAAATACGTTAATAAAGCATAGTGTAAAATTAAAATATCGCTTACACTGGTGCAATCCTTGTAGGTTCCACGCTGATCATCTGTCCGTTGTTCCTGCAATCGAGTCCGCAGCACTACGGCGGCACAGCCCGCGGACCGGACGCGTTTGATCCGGACAACTTCTTGCCGGAAGCCTGTCACGAGCGGCATGCGTACGCGTACATCCCGTTCAGCTCCGGACCCCGGAACTGCATCGGTATCAAGTACGCGATGCTCCAGATGAAGACGGTCGCATCCACGCTGATCCGCCACCACAGGTTCCTGCCGTCCGACAGGTGCCCAACGCCGGACCGACTGCGTCTCGTGTTCTTGACGACGCTCAAGCTGGCCGACGGCTGTTATGTCAAAGTCGAGCCGCGGAAACCGGAGTGATCGGCTGCTGGGGGCGTGTGCCACATTTTATACCAGCGTATATACCGAGCTGGTTAAAAACATACAATATATTATTGTTATTGCTATTATTAAACCGAGTTCTCAGCTACGACGTCATTGCCGTATCGTGTGGCTTTCATCGTGTTCTGATTCGTCGTTATTACCATGGTATCATACACTAATATTATGATCTACCGAGGAAGTCGGGCCGAGATCAACTTTTGTACACTACAATATGACAGACGACGTAGCTGTGAACCCGGCTTTACTATTATTGTTGTTATTATTATTATCGTTATTGCTTATTATTATTTGTTATCGTTGTTATTATTATTATTATTTTAGTTTTTTTATTGATCAAATAATTTCTTACAACCCGGCATCTATGGCCATTAGTTACATTGTTAGTTACAGTTATTATTATTATCATCATTGTTATTATAATTATTATTGTTATTTTATTATATTTTTTTCCTTACGAGATAATAAACCTACGAATCGTGATAAGACAATAATTACCTATCCGTATTATAGGCGCCATATACGTCCGAAGAGGACTCCAGGGAAACCGACTCAACCCACAGTGGATCTGCACTCACGAGTCACTACGCACCGCGGCCAGGATCAATAGGATCATATTATTATTTTTGATTATACCTATTAATTATTATAATATCTCGATCAACTTGTGTTGAACACCAAACACCATTGCGTAATGTAAAACGTAGACTATTTTAATATTTTTGTTAGAAATCAATAATTTATGTGAAAAATAAAAAAAAATACATGATATATAAAAAAAGTTTTTTAATTTATTAATATTAAGGTTTACAATAAATATTTATAAGGTTCTTACTTCTCCATTAAATGGATTATAAGTTATAATTTGATCATGTAATATTAAACAATATGCTGAAGTTGAAGCTGGAAACGCTTCATCAACTTCTAATTCAATTCTGAGGTCCACTATCGACATTTTCACGTTGTCATTCTGTCGGCTCATATCGACAACTATAATTGGAGAGAGATTTTTGAATTCTGATCGGTTCAATAGAGGTGTCACATCGTCGTGGCCATAGTAAGATTTTTGGAACTCGGCATACGCGCGATATAATGTCGCCATCTTATTCATGTTAAAGTCACTTTGAAAATCTTCATATGGAAATACTTCAGAGCTCAAATAGACTTTCAAGTTTTTAATTTTACAATGATCGAAATATGACATTGCTTTACTTGTGCTATTTTTTCTATCAGTTTGAAATCCGATTATAACATATCGAGGTTTTTCTAACTTGTTGGATGTCTTTACTTTCCACGAATGTGAAGTGTTTTGAGGTAAAAATGGATATTCACACAATTCCCACGATCTAAGCGCACATGTTAGGGATTTCTGATTGTTGACTACTTTCAACAGTCGAATTTTTTCTTTATCACTCACTTTCACTATAGGCATCCGCCTCAATATTTTTGTTATGTTTATTTTAACGTCTTTTAGTTTAGGAGCGTCCACTACCTCATTATTTTTATACTGCTTAACAGCTAAAATTATCCGTTAAAATTACCGCTATCAATAAAATCTTTATTAACATTTTTAAAAATCACTATCCCAAACAGCGTTTTGGTGTGAAGAAATATTTGTTTTATTGTACGAACAATATCCTTTTAATGTGGTCGTTATACCTAGATTGACAAGTTTCTGAATTTGATTACCGTTTATCTCATATTTCATTTCGGAGAAAATAAATGACAGCCCGTTTTTTATAAATCTAATCTCGTCGGTTATTTCTGCAGGTTTGGTTATTGTTCCCTCGATGTAAATATAACTCTCGCACGGTAAACTATAAGACTCTGTGTTATGTAAAGCAATACGCACCTCATCATTATTAGAAAGGGCGGACGTCGAATAAGGTAAAAAAGAATGATAATCAATTTGAGTTATTTTACAATTGTCGGTGTATCCAGCCGTGACATTTAAATATGTGTCGTCCATATTAAATGACGTTTATCGAGCGTAGAAAAGCCAAATTGTCGGGTGTCTAGTCTGTTTTCGTATCGAATATTTTTTCTTCTTCGAAGTTGTTACCTTGTTAGTGTTTTTAACACGACTAACGGGTTTTCCATATACAGGCCTATATATATTATAAAATTGAAGCCCCATTTTATATCACGAGCCTTGAATTAATAATTGTATTGATACTGGTTCGCCTCGTAGATCGATCAACTCGTTGTTCTGATTTTTTTTAAATTATACTTGCGTGTGTTATCAATGTAGAATGAAGTGAGTAAAAAACCAAATGTGTTGGTACCTCTATTATTTTATAGCCTGGAGGTACATTCGGATAAAACTCGTGTATTGTATGGCACTGCTTACCGTTGACGAATGAACCCATAACTAGGTTTGAATCGATATATATACAGTTTGTTTGATGTTTACTCCCCCCCCCCAAAAAAAAAAAAAAATAATAAATAAATCAAACCCTAGACCTGCCACTGTTACTAATAGAAAAATAAATTACTAATATAAGTAGGTAAATATACGTCACACACGTATGCGACAGGCTGCGACCGCAATGATGTGGGATATGGGATGTGGGGATGTGGGGATGCGGGGATGCGGCACTAGAACCCCCCTTTTTATACTACTATTCTTCTAAAAATAAAAAATTAATAAAAAAAAGATTGAATATTAATTTGATATTGCTGATTTTTAATTACGAATAAATAAGCTATTTTGTCATATAGTTTTGTGCCCATGTATTTTTAATATTTTTCAACTGCTATTGTAACAATATATCAGGAGCCTTGCGTTAAATTTTCACGCTTTTTTACCCAACAAATAAAATTTTATTGATATTTATAGAAAAAAAAACTAGAAAAATTAAAAACTGACCATGTCCGTAAACAGCTCAAAAAGAGTCAAATTATTTTCAAAATTATATGGTCCATAGAAAATGAAAATATAAACATTCAGTAAAATTTTCAAGTATCTACAGTCGTTCGTTTTTGAATAACAACAAAATAAGAAAATCGTTACATGAGAAATCGAATGAATATCAAATGTTGTAAAAATATGAATTTCAAACGCTCGTAAAAATTTAATTTGACTTTCTTGTAGACATTTTTTTTTTTTTTGATAAGGTAGACAAACTTATGAGGAATCTTATAATACATTCTCAAATCTTAGATTGAAAAAGAAAATTTTTTATGAATTATTAACTCAAAATAATTTGCAAATTTTTGTCATTTTTACGTATTTTGTCAATATTTGAACTTTAAATGCTTATAAAAAAAAAAATTTGAATACCCATAATGGCAAACCACAAGGTTCAATAAAGAAAAATCAGAAATACAGAATGGTATTAAATTATAGAAAATAAAAGAATATTTTCCTCTTCCGGTTATTCAAAGTATTTTTCGATTGTCTGGCGGAAAACAAATTATTTTCATGTAGCTATGTTAGGATTTCATCAACTTAAATTAAGTAAAAAAGCTAAAGATCTAATATGGTTGCACCACAACTAGGAAATATCAATTTAAATTAAATTATCAATGGCCCAAGGCCCAAGCAAATATCAGGAATCTATGAATAAAATTATGAAAAACTTAAACTATAGAATTAGTGTAAATATGAATATAGATGATTGCACAGTTTTGAAAAAGCTTTTGATAACCACTTATATTCTTTAAAATTAACTCTGTAAAGATTTAAGCTATATAATTTAAAATAAAAATTGTCAAATCGTAGATTTGGGTACATGCAGTTAAAAATTCTAGGAAATATAATTGATATCAAAGGTCCTTTAGACGAAGGGCTTACAGCAATTACACAGTTAATTCTCCGACTAACATACAATTAAGTTCGTAGTTTTTTGGGATTGGCAAATTATTTTCTATGTTTCCTACATCCCAAATTTTAGTAAAATCACTTTTTCCCTTAAACCGAGTTAACAAAATGTGATTTCTAAACAAAAAAAGCAGGTAAGTGGGTGTTGCTCTAATTTACAGTAGGTTACAAGTGGGTCACTGTAATGGAAGATGTTAAATTTGAACTCAATGATATAAAATAATTGGATACGAATTACAATTTTGAAAATTATTTAAGAAATATAATCATATCAGCAAATTTTCAAAAATAATATTTTGAAAAAAGTTATTACATTCCAAATCAATTTAATTAAAAAAATATTGATATTTTAAAAAAATCTATAAAAAACTACTTGATTTAGATAAATGTTTTTACCATAAAAATTTTTCTTATAACCAGATTCACAAATTTACTATTTTGAATTTATCCAAAAAATATTTAAATTAAAAATAAAAATAATTGTTTTTATATTATACGTGTAGCACAAGTTACTATAAATGATATATTTAAAAAAAATTAAATATTGATTAGAACAAACGTTATTTCATCCGTCGGGTCTTCCTGTTACATCCTGTACTTATAGGTATGAGGTTAGGTATTTATAATATTTTAAGAGAAATCAAAAAATAAAATAAAATATTGAGGTGGGCTATTATTCTTAATAGATTTGACTACCTATAGGCTATAATAGTTCAAAATATTAAAATATAACGGTTATGATTAGGTGACCTCAAAACATATTATTTACCACGTGTAAATATTACAGTCGAGCGTCCTTCATTATATATTTGACAACTAAGTAGTTAATTTCTTAGTATTGTTATGCAATATTAGTGATACACCGATACACCATATTACCGATTTGTCAATACACTATATATACAACTAATAAAAAAAATATATATTAATTTCTTATAACGATGTATTTTAATATAATAGTGAAGGTTATACAACGTATTTTTACAGTTTTGCATTTTAGCTAAATAAATAGGACAATGATTGAAGACTGGAGAACGAAAATACTTATACGACATAATTGAATTGATTTATGTTTGTTTTTATAGTCTATGGACTCAATCATTACTTACTAGACTGCAGATTTTCACTTAATTTCAAAGATTTTTGACAACCAGAAATTTTGAGTAAATTGTTTGAATCATAATGTCCGATCGTAGTATAATATGGTGCTGAAAAAAACTATAAATTAATCATTTCTTCCATGTGAATTATTTTATACAATAGGTATACTTACGGACTAAGGTGTTTTTTACTATAATCTGCGTCAACTTAATAGTTAGATATGACTGTTTTTCATTTTTATTAGCAGGTAATGGGCAAGGGCCCCAGTCTTGAAACTTTCAGATTGGCACCTATTGTTATCAAGTTGCAACACTGCACGTACTACGTACATGCCAATAACGCAGCACTTTACACACTAATTACAAATGTAAATTTTAGTGAAACGCTGAAACTAAGTTTCGTATTTCTAATAATATAGCTTACTGAGTGACATTATAGTATGAACAATTATTATACAAATTGAAGTTAAGAAGTTTATATAGGACTGTTGTATATGAGTTGATTTTCGATATTTTATTTTCAATGTCCAATATTTAGCTCTATATCTTGAGTTATTTTACTTTTTTAATTTGAATTATTGAGCTTAGTAATTTTATTAAAATATCAAACATTTACTTTTAAATAGGCACAGATTAACTTCTCTTCTACGACATTGATAATAGGTGTTTTTACTCTCAAACCACTCAATAAACCATATTCTTGGAAATATAAGAATTAATTTTCATAGCATTTTTCCATACTATTTATACCTCTTAATACATTGAGTTAATTGAGTCAATGTCGATTTATTTAATGTCAATTAAGGTAAATAAATAATTATAAATATTTAAGTAAATATAGACTGTATCAAAAATGTTAGAAAAAAATTTAAAAATCAATAAAAACAGTAATAAAAATAGTAGTAATAAATAGCAGTAATAGTTTAAAAAAAATTACACATCGTCATGTTATACGCGCTTCACCGAGTAACCGAGAGGGAATTTCGTGCATCGTATACGAACGTAGGTTTGTACAAACGCATATTTTATTTATTATTTATTTTATTTGATATCAAAAATATAACTGAGCCTAACTGAGTGAAAACCCAAATGGAAGCCCAGAGAATATTAGTTGAAATATCGCATATTATACAATTTTTTTTTGGTTTCCATTAGTTATAGATTACAATTGATTACACATAATAAAAAAATTATAAATTAAAATTAAAATGGTTGACTTACCAACATCATCTGTACTCACTCACCAGTCACCATCACATACTCCTCGCCTCACTTATGCACCTTGTCTAATGTCTTTTTTTTATATAATTATAGGTATCTTTTGTTTTTTGCCACATGTTTTAAACATTTCATATCTTGTTTTTTTTTTGTTTCCTTTTTATTTCTTATATAATTATATTTTTAACCACGGCGTTTAATAATGATATTATTTTAATATTTCATGTATATTAAATTCATAATATTTATGATTAATATAATATCTTTTTTTAATTTTTTTTTTACTATTGATCTTTTAGCCCAGCAACTATTGCCATTACCTGTTTGTATAAGAGTGGGCGTACGGTTGTATAAGTACGCGTATGTGTATGTGTGGCAAGGGTTTGTCACTAAAAACCCGGGTGGTCAGTGGTCACATATCCGGAAACTAGTGATATTGGTCGGTGCTTGCACTCAGAACACGTTTCGTGACTGAATGCAACCACCACGCTACATCAAGCCACTTATTATAATTAATTATTCTTATATTTTGTTATAACTCATGTCTTGTTTTTTTTTTCTAAATTTAAAACCATTTATTAGTTTACGATTATTATAATCTTTATTGTAAAATTATTATATTATTCATATATTTTTTTACGTTTGTTAAAAATAGTAAAGTGTTGTTTCTTATTTCTCGTATTCATGAGTATATTTTTATTTATTTCAACAGAATAATAGGCATCTGAAGAAATTAACCACTGATTTTTATATTACGTACAATAAAATTGCCACATCAATTTTCGTGTAAACTATAACATACACAACTGTAATATATTATTTGTTGAAACATAAAAGCGCGAATAATGTTTATCACTAACCGATGTCCGACCTACGAGTAAATACTGAAGTAGGTAAACTGTAAAGAAATTATATTAGTACATTCATATTGGGTTAAACTTTAAAGACTTCAAACTTTGTCAATAAATTGCATCTAACATTTCTATGATGTGCGTGTTAATTTTAATTGATGGTGCTCTTGGTTCTTGATACTAATCAGTTTTGCTTTTGATAGTTAAATTCTTTAAAATCTGAGACGATCAGTGGACGACGTGATGAACTGCGACTTCAGTTTAACCGGCGACCTGTCTGCAGCAAGTGGGGCAGCAGACGATGCAGACGATCCCAAAAATCATGACATTTTCAGCCCGCACAAAACCTAACATTTTTTTCACAAAAAAAAACAATATTTTCAATAAATTTAAAACTTTTCAAAATAATGGGTTTGTCCATCCTGCCCCTAGCTGGATAGTTCTGCAGGGCCACATTATAGTAATATGTACATAATAATAGTAATAATAATAATCATACTCATTTGACGGTCGCCGTTGCAAAAACTGAGTTTCGTCACGCGGTCCGACCGTTGTTGTTGCGGTCTCGGCGTATGATGGACTTGCAAATCTTTTGCACGGACGACATTTTCGTCTTGCACTTTTTTAACAGCTTCGAGTAACGACAGGTTTTGCGCGGACCACAAGGGTTGTGGTTTTCGGACGATCCAAACTCCACATCGTCTGCTGAGCACAGCTCCGCATCGTCTACTGACACCGCTGACACCTTCACACCGGCCACCGGTGAGGGCGTTAGCGGTTCATCCTGCACGTCGTCCGCACTAACCGTCTGCACGTACGTGCTGATGGAATTGTCGTCCCACCAGTGGTGATGGTGACGGGCGTGACTGCGGGAAGCTTGTGTGGACACGTGGCCGCTCGGTCGATCGGTCCTGCTGGCCAGCAACTTGTACGCGGCGGATGTGGGCGCGGACTCGGCGAATGGTCTCGGCGCGTACGCAACAGCGCCGGCCGGCATCGAACACTCGTGCACCATGTCAAACATGCCTATCCGGGTGGCCCGTCCGCGACCACTGTCCACCAACATCTTGGCCACGCCACGCGCCACGCTCCGCGCTACGACGGCCAACGGCGCCATCCGGTCACATTTCCTGCTACAGTCAGTGTCCAGACACGGATCGTCCGATACGATGTCGATCAGCCACGGCCGCGTATCGTCACCCAGGACGAACGTGCCACGGAACAGTTCCAAGCAATTGGGTCTCAGGTCAAGCGAACCGGCCGTCGCGGCCGTGGCCATTGCCGACCCCACAGACCGCTTGACCGCCGAGCATAAATCGTCGTCGTTGTCTTTACCGTCGTCGTTCACCGCTAGCTGTTGCTGCTGATGATGCCGCCATTTCTTCTGCTGCTTACCCGTTTTCTTGCCATGCCGTATGGTCTCGACGAGCTGATTGAGGCCGCAAGTCAGTGCCGTCGGCCGCAGCATCCCGTGCAGTACACCTGACTTGACCCGATTGAAATGCCCGTCCTTAGTGGCGCCCGGGTGCAGCGAGAACCCGTGCGTGTACGGTTGCACAGCGCACGTCCGGTGCAGCCACACAGTCAACCGACCGTCAAGCGTCGAGAGCACGATCCACGTGTGCACGTCTGACTTGACGTTATCGCACAGCAGTGGCGTTTCGATATACTTCTGAACGATGTGGTGGGCACCGACTACGCGCGCGCAACAGTCTAGGACATCGCTGATCTTCTTCAGCATCACCGGCCGGCCGCACTGCAGGGCCACCGTAGACTTAACAATCCACACGTTCTCGTAACCGTCCATCGCCGTTTGCGGCCTCACCGCTGTCAGCTGGTCAACCAACTGGCCACTAAACGTCGTCAGGTAGCGCAGCGCCGCTTCCTCGTCGTCGACCTCTACCGGCACTGTGAATTTCCGCCGATCGTGTACGATCTTGTAGTAATGTTCGAAAAACTTTTCCCAAACATCGCCCTTCCCCGGAAACGAAGCCGCCCTTAGCGATCTGCCGTCCGTTAGGTATTGGTGACATTTAATCGCGGCAAAGTTAAGTGCCGAAAGAGGAACCTGTGATATCATGAAATAAAAAAATTAAATTGTCAAAGCCTATCAAATAAATAACGAATAAAACATTGATCATAAAATGTATAAGCGATAATAAACGATGACGACAGACAGAAAAAAAAATACCATCATAGTATATACAATACATTTATACATTCCATCGCTCCGCAAAGAATCCGAAATACAATTTCCAGTGACAGCTATATCCTCAAATAAATATGTATTGCTGAAGAAAATTCTGAGAACCCACCCACCTACAAACATTTATTAGAAAATACAAATTACCAATATTCAATCAGTGGGTCACATATATTTGTTCATTTTTGAGCGATATCAAATAATAGAGCGTTCATCTAATAATTTTTTTAGATTCTGAGCGAAGCGAGGAAGCTATAGTGGTTTTACAATGATGTTTATTATTTATTTTTTTTTATATCCTTCTATAAATGATATATAACAAAATTTCTACTAGAAGGAGTGCTTCGATTTTAACATATAGTACTTTATCTTTTAGAAAATTGGATCAGGATGGTACTTTTAAGAGGTCATTTTTCGATTTTCTCAATAGTTATTTAATAACACGGGAAAAATTACTGACAAATTACGAAAAACCGCTTAAAATGAAATTTTAATTTTTAACGCTTTGTGTATCACCGTACCAACGAATAAAAAATTATAATATTACTAACCGACTCGTCACAGCTTCGTCCGTGATTGATTGTTTATTTCGTTTCCGGACGATGATATGCATAATTTTTTATTTAAATTATATCGTTTAATGTGATCGGAAAGTGAATATAAAAAACGGTTAATGAAAACGTATTGAAATGTTTCTAGCGGTATTTATAGCACTTCATTACCGTAAAAAAACGCAAATCTTAAAAAAATTATGATTGTTCAACTACTTTTGGATGTAACATGCTGCAGCCTGCATTAAATGTAACTCAGCCAGGGTGGCTACGTCAAATTCTAATTACAAATAATACAATATTATAGAAGAATGTTATTTTTTTTTTAATTTGTACCTACATATTATCTCAATCTAAGTAAGAAACTTACTTTTGGCCATTTACTAATTTTAATTTAATAACATTCTGTTATAATTAGCCCTATATGTATTACATTATACATATTATAATGTAGGTTCTTTCACTAAATTACTAGTCAGTGGCGTACGTGCTTCAGTTTAAAGGGTGGTGGGTATTCAGGAGACTAGAGGTATTTCACATATTATAATAATTTATTAAGTGTGTACTAAGACTAAGCCAATCTTTCTCAGTTACCATTTACGTAAATACATAATTACTAAGTATTTATAATTTATTACTCAGGTATATAAATTATTGTGCAACAAATTCAAATATTATTATAATATTAAGTAACGGTTTCCAACTAACAGAGTATTCATGTATAATACAATAAACTCCTAAATGTGTCAAACAATTTAACCATCATCGTAAGAAAAATAATGTCACATATTTCATGTAGAAAATTTTAAAATATATAATATGTATAATAATATATTAATATGTAAGTATAATGTCTATTTTTAGAAGAATCATTGATTTTGTATGTTATTCACTTAAGTCTGGCAATATTTAGATCTTAAAAGGAATTTCAATTATACTTTGTATTAATTTTCTAATACAATATCTGCAATAATAATTGTATGCATCACTTACAATACTTAATATACAATACAGATTTTTTTTTTATAATACAATCAATGGGCCATCAAAAAATTAGCCATAGGCTGCGTGTTTGACATGCCTTTCTTACACTAAAATATATAAAGGGTCTTCAACCTAAAATCAAAGTGAAAGATCACAATGAGCATTAACTCATAATTTAATTGTTCTCCAATTTTGTATGCTAATTTTCTTTAATCTTATGTCTCTGTTTAATAGCATCTCTACATCTGAACATTATATCATATCAAAACCTTATTATTCCAAAACAAAAATTAGTTGACTAATACTCAAAAACTAATTTTTCAACAATAAAAAAAAACCAATAATAGCTATTATATTATTAATTTTATAATATGAACCTTTTTTAATTTAATAATGAATAAAGAATAATTATTATAGTTTTTAATTTTTTTTCTGAAATTTTCATTAAGGTTGAAGACCCCAACTCTTAAGACCTAACCTCACGGGACACCCTGTATAAATAATATTAATTTAACTTAAAGGCTATAATAAATAATTAAAATTTAAAATTTCCAGACTGATAAACCGTCTCTGCTCAGAATCGTTTTTCTTATACAATGATATTATATCATTGAATTCAAATTTAACACAATCCATTATACATTGACTCACTTGTAACCTACTGTACAGCAGAGCGACATCCACTTACCCACTTTTTTTTATAAATTTGTAACAAAAAATTTAATATTTTTAATTGAAACAACCATTTTTTTAAAAGAAAAAATATATATAATGGACAATTATTAAGGAATTGAAAACAGTTTTTATAAACTAACCTTCCACTTATTCGTCTAAAACCACACATAAGATAGGGTGCTCCAATAACTTTAAATGACTGCAAAACTAAAATTATTTTAAAACTGAAAAAACCATTAACATATTATCAATAATAATATTAATAGTCAGTAGATTATAAAAAGTCCGTGTTCTAAATTTTACAGTGGTGCGCAACCTTTTTTGATCCACGACCCCCCAAAATAATTTATTTTTAATACGACCCCCCTTCCTACCAACATTATGTAAGTGTGTAATTTAAATTTACTTAATAGTCTTAATGTATACAGTATACACACATTTTATTCATATACATTAAATCGTTAATTTTATAGCAGTTTTAATATTTCTTTAATTTAATTAATCAAAAACATGAAAAAAAAATACAAAATTAGAGTTTTATAAAATCTAAAATTAAAAAATGTATCATTATAATGATAATCAAAAATTTTAATATTTTAATGAGAGACCTGAGCTTGCATTGTAGACATGATTGATTCTATGTTTGGTTTGATATTTGTCGGTCGTTAAATTAAAAATTTATCCATATCGTTTTGATTTATATATTATAAAATATTAAAATATTAAAAATGTTAGTTTAAAATAATACAAAATACAAATAATTATTACAAGCTACACAAAATTATAAGCATTAATACGACCAACTCAACGGCTCGAACATGACTATCGGACTATTTCATAATAACCGTAAGATCAAATAAAATTACTGATTAAATTAAATTTAAAAATAACCCATATACTGCGTGGTTCAATAGAACTTGTTATCGCAACATTAAGATATGACATAATGTCATAATATTACGATTGACACAGCCATCAACGGTACAAAATAATTTTACTTTGTATAAAACTATAAAATAATATAAAACATACATAGTATAAAACTTTTTTCATTTGGTGATTACTGGCGACCCCCTCAGGGTCGAAGGTTTAGAATCTAAATGACACAATAGTGTGGGATAGATTTTGTGCAAACCCAGCAAACAATAATATGGAATAAAAACGAATAATGATTGAAAAATATACTATCTCAAATTTGATGAACTATATATAATTGACTAAATCGTCAAAATAAACATCGATATAAAACGGTCAACCAAAAATAAAATAGTTATACTTTGAATAGGAATTCATTTTTAACGTGTAACGATTAATAATAATATCGGTTATCAGTACACCTAGCTATGAACCTTAGCTAATACAAAATAAACAGTTTTGCTGGTACGCTCACCTGACCGTTTTTGGCGCACATGGTGTGATGACCACCGTCCACGAATGCCCGTAGTAACGACACGCAAGCGGTTAGCGAGTAATCCGCGACGAACTTCTCTGCATGAATCCCTTCGGTGCACGCCGGGTACGCCCTCGGGTAGTGGTTGTCGAACTCGGATTGTCCAACCAGAGCGTGGCCACACAACTTCAATGCGGCATTCCCGTCCCTCGGGAACCGATTGACCACGACGTCCGGGTGCAGCGTCATCCAGTTGACGCCGCCGCTGCGTGCGTCCGTCCACACCAGGCCAGATTCGTAACGTTTGACGACCACTTTGACGCGCTCAACGTTATTGTGCAACGATATCACCTCGGTGGAGGTACCTATCCATATAATATGACACGAACCGATTAAGTTGAATAAATTAAAGTTAAGTTAAGCTAAGATTTATGTTATTATTAGGTAGGTAAAACATTGTTAAAAGTGTTGATGTAAAGAACCAATGTATTTAATGTCTATGAAAAACATAATTTGTTTAAAAACTTTAAAAATACTATCTACATTTTAAAAATATAATCAATACTGTTATTAATAATAAATAATTTGATATATTTTTTGATATTGTATTTGTAATTTTCAATGTAAAACGTATTTATTTAATATTGTATTTGAATGTATGCTAGTGTATAATATAGATTATACAATTTTACTGGTTGTACTGTTTCATCACATTTGTTTCAATATTTATTTTTTTATACCCTCCTCCTCCTAAAAAATTAATATATAAAATAGGGACAGCTTAAATTAAATTTTCATTGAGCAGCCAAAAATATAAGCCCTGCCCTCGTGTTGAGGAGATTCAGATAGTCAATAGATGATAATTTATTTACAGTAAGTTAATACTTTAAAATTATTCCATAATATTTTAATATAATTTTTTATGATAGGAATCTGGAAGCTGTTATGTAGTGTCGTGTTTCTGATAAAACAGGAGGCATAGATATTATTAATTATAAAAATATTTAATTTTAATTTTAAATATTACTTATTTTTGTTAAATTTTAATAAGATTCTTTGAGGCAGTTCCCCAAGTGGCAAGCATCATTATATGTTAAACAGTTCGATATTTGGTAAATTAAGTGAATAATGCTGACACAGTAATATAATAATATAATGTTTTAACTGTTGAAATATATGATATTAAGGTCACGTAGACATACAAACATATCATCAAAAACAGACAAAAATTAGCAACAGAAGCAAAATCATGAGTTACCCAAGAAGGATATTATTATTTATTGGTATAGCCTATCTAAACGACGAGTTTCTTTTCGATTATTATAATATACTGTCATACTAGTTACTACGACACAATATTCAAGCAGAACAGAAAGTGTCCAGATATCAGAATATATAGTTCATTGGAGCTTTTTAGTTTTATTAGTTTTTACGTCTCCGTTTAACTTTGTTATAATTTTTTAGGTGCCATTTAGCTATATTCTTATTTGTCAAGACGCTTGTAAATTGGTTATATGTTTGTATGTAAGTACTAGAAATGCGTATATACGTATATATACGCGTAAATGCGTTGTATTATGCGTAAGTGTAAAACACAATTTAACCAAACTTAATTTCTTCAATAAATAACTAAAAGAATATATAAATGTACTACCTAATTAATCTCTAGTTCACACATTAATTTATTAAAAGGACGTCGTACCGTCTAATATGTATTGTCTCCATATTACACATGCATATACGATAAAGCAAATGTTCGCTCAGCAGTTTCAATAGTGTGCTGTTAGCTTTGATATTAAAGTGAATTGACCTATTATAAAACATTAAGGTAAGAACATTATCTGTGTTCTATCGTTAATTTTTTACAATATTTTAATTTTTCAGTGAGTATTTTCAAATATTAATATTTTATACTCATAACTCACTTAAAAATTAAAATCGTAAAAAACCAACGAAAGAACACAGATAATATTCTTACCTAAAAGTTTAATAATAGGTCAATTCACACTAATATCAAAACTAACCGCACATTATATTGAAACTGATGAACGAAAATTTGACGTTAATTTACGTGTGTAAGACGGAGACAACATAATATGCGGGTGCGACGAACTCTTAAACTAACTCCTTAGGTAGCTAAATTTATTTACCACCTGTTTTTGCCAAATGATACATAACTTAATTAAAAAATTGGAATATCCATCATAATAAAATAATATAATATTTTATTAGTTATGTTATTTTATTTACTAAATCCCTAACCAAAATACCGCTTTAGGGTTCTTTTACTGGACACCTTCCCTCTTCATAATAATGTATTATCATGTAAATATTCTCCATAATATTTATCCTATTTGCTTATAGTACAAATTTTGCTACAGATTGTACATTTTCTATTTTAATAAAAAAAAAAAAACGAACGAAACATATTTAATAGTTGGGCAAAACATACATACCTAATTGTATTTAAAGGCCATAAAATAATATGATATTTTTAAGACATTATAATTATTTGAAAAAAATTAATATTTTAGTAATTTATTAACTCTATTTTTGAAGGTATCCAAACTAAATCTTATAGATAAAAATACATGGTATTATTACAATAAAAATATAATTTAAAAAAAATTTAAATGTGTTCGCAGGTTGAATATCGATAAAATATGGAGTATCTAACTTTTACGATACTTTCTTCTATATTGGTAATAACTATAGTGATATTAATACTTAAAGGCAGAAAGAATAGAATATTAGCGAATCGAATACCTGGGCCAAATGGATGGTTTCTTGTTGGTATGTTACCACTGTTCTTACAAGGGCCAGAAAAATTAATCAAAAATATATTAAGAGAATACCGAATGTAAGTTTAAAAATGTAATAATATATATATTCTAGTTTTAATATATTCAGTTTTAATAAAAATAATTTATTCGTTCATTTTTATACTTATTAATTATCATACTCTATATTGTACCGTCTATATGAAATTACAAATATAAAATGTTATATAGCTATAAAGGTATGCATACCAAAATTACCAAAACTAAAAAATTAAAAACCAAAATAACCAAAATTAAAAAATACAACTACTTTAATTGGCATGCAAATGTACTGTGAGTATAATTTTTAGATATTTTTTAAAAACTGTTTTAGATATGAGAAACATATAGTTAAATTCTGGCTTTTTAATAATTTATATATTGTACTTACGAGACATAAAGATATAGAATTAATTCTTGGCAATCCAAAATTTTTAAGAAAATCCAAGGATTATATGGTTTTACAAGAGTCTATCATGGGACAAGGAATATTTTCCATTGACGATATTGGAAAATGGAAAAATAACAGGTAAATTATAAAAATATTTGAAATACTATATAATAGTTTAATTTTCTAATTAACTAAAAATAGCGTTAACTAACATGGTTAGTTATTCTAAGTTAAGCCATATGTGGCAGAAAATAATATATATTTTTTCTATATTATTTTAGAAAAATGGTAATTAAAGGTTTTAATTTCACACCTACAAAATCATTTATACCAATATTTTACCATGAAGCAAACGTGCTTGCTGAAATACTTCAAGAAAAATGTGTCCTGAAATCAAATGAATGTAATATTAGTGGTCCTGTTAGTATGGCCACAATGGAAATGATCGGAAAAACAGCTTTAGGTGTAACATTTAATGCTCAAACAGGAGGCTGCAATCAATTTGTTGAACATTTACAAACTGCAATGCATGTATGCTATCATATTTTGTGAGATACTTATTCAGTTGTTCATATAATCATATAAATAAGTTCACATATTTTAATAATTTACCACTTATTTTAGGCATGGGAATATAGAGTTACACATCCATGGTACTTAAACAACACATTATTCCGATTTTCATCGGTGAAACGTGAACACGATCGAAGTCAAAAAATCATAAACAAATTGACAGATGAAATTATAAAACAAAAAATCATTGAACTATCCCAAAATATAAATAACAGTGAGAAAAAAATAGAAAGAGATAATGAAGACTGTTGCCAAAAATCAAAAACCGTTTTAGAAATTCTTTTAGGAAGCTCTCATAAAATGGATCATGAACAAATACGAGACGAAATTGTAACAGTTATGATTGGTAAATATCAAAAAACATTAAAATATTTCGTCTAATATCCCACTATTTATAAGCTAAAATATAATTACTCGAAATAATATTAATCATATTTCAGGAGGACAAGAAACAACTGCTATGGCGATCACTTGTACTATTTTTATGTTAGCTCATCACCAGGACGTACAAAACAAGGCACAAATTATATTTTATTAATATATATTTAAATTACGTATAAATGTATATTGTATAGTTAATTAAATGTAATTAAATTAAAATGCAGGTATTTGAAGAGTTACAATCGATATTTGTGAACGAAGATCGTAATGGACCACCTACTTATAAAGATTTTCAACAAATGAAATACGTCGAAATGGTAATCAAAGAGACATTGCGACTTTTCCCTCCGTTGCCATTTATTGGCAGAAGATTGGATGAAGATATGAAAATAGGAGAATATATGTGCCCAGCTGGTAATTTTAAAACAAACATACATTTACGGGGTACTAAAAATATGTGAATTACAAATTTCAAGGTGCTGCGTTAATTATTTGCCCAATATTTGTACAATCAAGTCCATTGTATTACACTGATCCAGAAAAGTTTAACCCGGACAACTTCTTGCCCGACGCTTGTGGTAGTCGACATTCGTATGCATACATTCCATTCGGTGCGGGGCTTAGAAACTGTATCGGAATCAAATATGCTATGCTTCAAATAAAAACTGTTATTTCCACTCTAGTGAGAAAAATAAAATTTTCCCCGTCTGACAGATGTCCTACACCAGAAGACTTGAGATTAATGTTTTTAATGACACTTAAATTAGTTGATGGTTGTTACATCAAAATCGAACCACGAACGTGACTAACATTTAGTCATTTAGAGAATAGAGAACATTCATTAAGCCAGTTTACCAGTCCAAATGAACAGTTTAAAATTAATACTCTATATAGAACTAAAATAGGTACTATTATAACAATCATATTGCCGAATTCCGTTATTCCATTATGTTATAACAATAGATAAACAATATCTCAATGTGATGTAAGTAGATGTTAAGAATATCTACATAATATAATATTTAACGGTTTAATTTATTCAAATTTTATTTTAAGCTGTTTTGTGTATCACGTTTGTAAATTGAGTTATTTCTTAAATATATAACTGATATAATTATAGTTAAGTAACTATATTTTAATAATAAAATTAATTAAAAATAATTTGTCTTTTATAAAAATATGTAGGTATACATCATTTTTGTCCTTATTGTACCAAACT
Source organism: Sitobion miscanthi (assembly GCA_008086715.1). Classification (NCBI taxonomy): domain Eukaryota; kingdom Metazoa; phylum Arthropoda; class Insecta; order Hemiptera; family Aphididae; genus Sitobion; species Sitobion miscanthi. Next base: position 9,919,242 of record CM017802.1, on the reverse strand, counting down.
ATTTATTAAATTTAAAAAAATACAACAACCGTAAGGAACAAAATCTAAAATACAAGAAAAAAAAAAGTCATTTTTCATTTGAAGCAATATTTCTAGTAGAAAACGTCGTCTGTAATTATTTAATATTATAAAATCGTGAAATCGTACGTTTTTTCTCCTTCAACCGCTTTTCTTTCGAGTAGCGTTTCGAAAATCGAAAAATGACCTCTTTAAAGTACCAGCTCAAGAATATTACCTTTTAGAAAAGATGCTATACTTGATACTTTTGAGCAAGTTTAGAGGGAGAAAAAGTGTTTACAGAATAAAAAAGAAAAAGAAATAAACATCATTGTAAAACCATTACATTCTTCGCTCCACTCAGAATCTAAAAGAAAATTAAATATGTAAAATTATTATTTATTTTATTATTAAATATATCAAATATACCAAATAATTTCTAATATGAACTTTTAACTTTTCGACCAAAATGAATACTTACATATTATAAATTATAACAATTCAAATTAACTCTAAAAACAATGGCGGTAAATGTGTCATCGTCGAAAATCTTAAGTACTTACCTACCGAGTTTTCGGTCTAATAAAATCTATGATATTGTTTAGTAATATTCTATTAAAAATTGTTCAACAATATTATAATACACATAATAAAGTGTTTAATAAAAATGAAATGGTTTGTTAATAATTGATGTATCAGGCAGGGGTGGACAAAAGAGTGGGGGGAGGATAGATCCCTCCATGACCTTTTTTTCAATGTGTAAGATCTGTTAACCGTAAATTATATTTTTAATAAACAAATAGTGCATGTTAAAAAAACGGTCATATCCTGTATTCAGTGTCCAGTGCAGTGTCGGCCTGGCCCAAGCGGCTAGGAGGCGATCGCCTCTGAGGCCCCGACCAGTATTTTTCAAGAAATAAATGAAATTATTTACCTACTATATATATAACCCAGTGGTATGCGTTTGGATCCATTCAATAATTTTATAATAATATTATAATATACATTTTATTATTTTAATGATACTAAAATCATAATATTTTAGTTCGTGGTAATAACAATATAATTATATTATAATTTTGGAATCAATGATTATGTTTAAATACGTACTGTGATGTTTGATCGATATTATATTACTATATATTATATATATATCGATCTTGATTATGTGATAAATATCTATAAAACGTTTTCAATTATTCTTTTGAGATTTGGTATTTTTGAGAGGCACTTTGAATAATTTGCCTCCTGGGCCCTTTAGATCCCAGGCCGACACTGGTCCGGTGGAAGGTACTCACCGTTCCGACGGAAACAGTCGTCGGCGACCATAATTTTGCCGATCCAGCCGTTTTCGATCAACATCGTCTGAATCTCGGTCGGCATTTTGGCCACCGCGGTAAATATGTTTCTCTTGCGGATCGCCTGGTCCAAGGTGCCTACCGAGTAGTTCTTGCCTCGACGTAACTTTCCGCGGGAAGACTTTGAACCCTTGGACGACTTTTCGCCGCCGACGTTCAACGTGACCTTTTGATTCCTATCGGCCGACTTATTGCACGACGACGACGACAACTTACCGCATACGCCATTATTGTTGGATCTCTTGCCACCGTTTTCTTTGAGTTCATCGTGGTTATTACAGGCCATCTACTAGTGTCCAACGTGGTCCAAAAAACGAATGAAGTGTTTGGTGTTGAAATTTGCGAATAAATTTTGTGTTTACTGTTAAAAATTGTAATACGGATAATGTAAACAGTACGTAGTTAATTATAATAAATAATATATTATGTTATAATATGTTCAGCCGTAAAGATGGCAACGATGTATAGAAAAAGGGGAGAAAACAGATAATCACTCTGTTTTTCAGTAGATGTCGAATAAATAATGTACCTTATCATTGTATGGGTAAAATTTGATTTCAATTATAAATCATTACATACGAATAACCATTTTGAGCGAAGACCTATGTTACCAAGTATATTAATTAAGATATGACATTTTAAATGTTGATTATTCGAATATCTTAAAATGTGGCCTGATCGACTGACGTAGACATATTAACAAATTCAAATCAATTTTCAGAAGTTTTATCGCGTTATCAGGTTATCTTTTGACAAAATATTGGTATATTTAATTGGTTGAAATAAACAAGTTTGCAATCCCCTTAAAAATAATTGTATTTAGTTTTTTTAATGACCCCTCAATATTTCTGGTAAATGCAATTTAATATACTTCCACAGTATCAACCAATTTCATCCTAATTTCCATATCACAGAGATAACCAGTGGTTAGTAGATTCAAACCACTAATCAAACCTCCAAATTCTCCTATGCCCCAAACACAGATTTCTATATAGTATTATTATAGTGTAATATAGAAGTCTGTGGCTCCAAATCACGGTAGATTATAATCTATAATCTACCGTGCTCCAAACATAGATAATAAAGATGATTATGGCTCCAAATCAAACTACAAAAAAAAATAGGCATCTATGTATGCTACGCCGCCATTTTGCGAATAATAATGTTTTGTGAATATGAATTTTCCCCCCTTTATATTTTTATCATTTTATCATTGATAAATGAGTCGCAAAATGGTGGCATAGCATACCCATAGGCTATAACTCATTATATAATGTAGAGCCGATCTATAATCAAATTACAATTAATCAAGCATTTAACGTATTTCATTAATTTATTATTTTTGTATTTTAAATTTTAGTATTATTTCATTATTATTTTAAATTTGTTACCTATTACTTTTAAATAATTTTTATGAATTATATTATCATAAATAAATACGAAATTATAATATAGTCTATAGATTATAGACTTTAACAAATTACAAATTAAAATTATTTACTTCACACAATCTCACTTCGCATTAAACTATTGAAGAATTTTAAGTATCAAACTAGTAACTACAGAATTTGAATATAAGATAAGAAAGGTACGTTATACTAGTTATTTTTTTATAATTTGCAACAGGGAGCAAGGACTTGCAATGCCAAATAAGGGCTTGAAACAACGAACAAGTACCGGCAACAAAGAACAAATGCTTGCAATGATGAGCTGCGAGGACTTGCAACAAGGTGTAAGGGCATACAACAGCTAGCAAGAATTTGCAACGGTGAGCAACAACAAGCAATAGCTTGCAACAGGGAGCAAATACTTTCAACAACTAGCAAGTACTTCACATGCAAGTACTTTACAAGCACCCTGTTGAATGTCCTTGCTCCCTATTGCAAGTACATAATGCATCCTGTTGCAAGTTCTTGCACCCTGTTGCAAGTCATTGCAAACACTTGCTCTTTGTTGCCAGTACTTGCTCGTTATCAATTTAATGAATCCAGATACTACTACTTGATTATATTATTATTCTAAATAATACAATTTAACACTTACAAATAAATTATTATATTATTTTTAGTAAAAGATATAAAATGTCTGGAAATGAACCGCTTACCAAGAAATTTAAGAAAACAATTTCCGAAGTTGGCACTTCCAAAACCAGTAACTTCTTAAATGATGTAGCAGCAGAGCGTAATAAAGTAAGCTAATTTTTTGATCAATTAATACATTAATATAACAAAATTCTTATCTATAGACAGCTTCTTCTATAATGGAATTTAAATTCAATAAAAAACGTGTCCGTGTGTTATCTGAACAAAAAGAAGTCCCTGAATGGGCTGAAGGGGTTATTTATTGGACTTTCAGAGATGAACGTATTCATGGTAAATTAAATATTTAATGTAATTTTGTATCATTTTATAACATTTTTTTTCCAGATAACTGGGCATTACTTTATGCACAAAAATTAGCAATTAAAAACAAAGTTTCATTACATATCACATTTTGTAGACTGAAACAATTTTTGGACTGCAGCTTACGGCATTATAAACATATATTCCAAGGTAAAAAAATAATATATTTTAATACAAATTGGTTTCTAATGTATACTAAAATTATTACCATTGTACTCATTACAAATATCCAAGGTAATTCACCAAGCATGCTCAACCCCTTTTTACCCTCAATAATCCAGTTATTCAAAATCTGATTTTTGGAATTTAAAAATATATTTAAAGACCAAATTTTTGAATTCTTTAGATTTTTTGTACTGCTCAAGGAGTATCCTTGAATTGTTGTGTACATAAATAAATGCTTATTTAACAATAAAAATAGTAAAAAAAAAATTGTCTTTCTTGCAAATGTGGACATTAATACCGATTATTATTATATAATAACTACATGTCAATAAAAATTAAATGTAAAATATTGCTTTGTTATTGAGAGTAAACTAATGCATGAGTTATAAATCAAACCAACCATTATTAAGAATTGTTTACGCTATTTAGAGTTTTTCTTTTTAAAAAGTATTTCACTGTGTTTGTTTGTATTTGTTAAAAAAATATGGTACTAACAGAGATTTTAAATAACCTATATAAGTAACTCGCTGTCATCATTGAAGCCGCAACATACCAGCCAACTGATAATGCCGCCATTTGCAAAAAGGTCAATATGTCAATATCGTGTAATTATGTACCTACTGTCATAGACTGTTTTTTAAATTTAAATATTAAATAATTTAAAATCTCTGTGTACTAGTGAAACCAAAATAATTTAGTTTCAATTTCAATCATGCCGGTTGCCTGTGCAGCTTATGGTTGTAGTAATAGGCGTAAACCTGATGGCGGATTGTCGTTTTTTGGGTGAGTTAATAATGATATATTATATTAATAATTGTACTAATAAATGAGGAGTGATTAATAGAGTATTTAATATTTTTGTTAATTATTAACTATTTATTTTACAGGTTTTCTTTGGGCAATCCTGAACTATTAAAACGGTGGTTACAGGCAGTGAAAAGAAATCAATTTACTCCTTTAAAATATTCCAAAATTTGTAGTGAACATTTTTTATCTAGTGACATTTTAGATAGACCTGGTACGTACAAAAAACATTTTAAACCAGATGCTGTTCCAACTGTATTCCCTGCTATGCCTTCATATTACCAACCAATTCCCAAAATGCCTAGACGTATAGTTCAACGTACAATACCAAAAGAAGTCACTGTATTGAAAAGTAATGAGAACCATCAATTAATGAAAATTACACTGAAGTTGAAAATTGTACAAGTGTATCAATTGAAAATCAAAATCTTAAAATTGACTTACTGAGTCAGGTGTAAGTGATCAAGGCATTGAGAGTATAGAAAACAATTATGATGAGCTAGGCGATGAAATGTTATTAAATAAAATATCAATTATGAATAATGATAGCTCTAATTTATATGATCAAAAACTAAATATATTATATTATATAGCAGGCTTTGTTGTAAGAACAATTTCACAAAAAGTCTTCTGTATTTCCTGCAAGAAAAGCTTATTAAAAAAACAAACAGATCATAACTATATTCATAATGATTCTTGTACAAAATTTGTTGATATTAAAAACTATGGTGGTTTAGTTTCTACATCATCTAGTGTTTTTGAAATAATTAAAGAGACTGAGAAAAGAATTTTTATTTTAACTAATAATTTAGGCAATATGAATATTACAAAAATATCAACAAAAATCATAATATTAGTTAAAAACTATTTTTATCAGAATTCTCAAATATTTGGTGAATTAGATTGTGAAGATGAAAATATGTTGGCAAGCCCACATAAATTAAAACTAATTAAATTAGTTGTTAGCATGTACTTAAAAATAAGATTTCATGCATTTTCAAAAAATCATTCTTTGGCTATAAATTGCACTAGTAAAAGAAATAAATTCAATAAACTTGTGTTGTTTTTAAACCAATAATTATAACATGAAGGTTACAAATTTATAATTTGTGTAATGTATATTTTCTGTATAAAAAATAATTAAGGACATTTTTAATCTAAATTCTAAATAATAAAAAAAATCAGCTTCTATAATATGTTTTACTATATCCAGCGGCCTAACTTGACCTCTTTACAAATGGCGGACGTTTACAACAGCTGGATTCAGATTATGTGATAGGCGATATTGATAGTTAGTTATCTAGGTTATTTAAAATCTCTGGGTACTACCATTATTGATATTATTAATTGTATCATGGCTAAATATATTTATATGATTTATATAATCAATATTCAATGGCAATACCAATCCCATAAGTATTTTACTGAATTTACTTCATGTAAAACAAAATTAACATATTAGTTAAAAATAACGCTTATCATGAAATAAAAAAAGTTTTAGTTAAACTTTTAATAATGTATTTTATATATGAACTATATTGTTTCTTTAACTAAAAACTGAACTTAACTTTTTTTTATTTTTTTTATAATAGGCTTGGAAGAACTAGAAACTGAGTGTAAATCACTAGATATCCAATTTCATTTCTTAATTGGTTGTGCAGCAGACATACTACCAGATTTTGTAAAGAAGCATAAACTGGGTGCAATAATTGTAGATTTTATGCCTGTACGAGAACATATGTTATGGACTAAACAATTAGCTGATCGTATTGGATCTGAAGTGCCAGTTATACAGGTAGATGCCCATAATATTGTACCTTGTTGGGTGGCTTCTGACAAGCAAGAATATTCTGCAAGAACAATACGAAACAAAATCAATAACAAATTACCAGAGTTTTTAACAGAATTCCCACCAGTGATCAAACATCCATTTCGCAGTACATTTAAAGCTAAAGTATATATTTGGAATTGATTAGGTTAAAACATTTCAATAAAAATAACTTATTTTATATTTTTAATTCAATACTATTAGCCAACGAACTGGGATGAAGCCGACAAAACCTTAGAAGTGGACCGTAGTGTTATATCTGTACCGGGTCTGAAGGCTGGTTTCAAAGCTGGTATGAACGAATTAGAACAGTTTCTGAAAAAAAGATTGCCAAAATATTCTACGGATCGAAATAATCCAATAAAAGACGGTCTTAGCAAACTGTCACCTTGGTTGCATTTTGGTAAGAACGTATTATATTCATGTTAAATAGTTTATTTTATTTAAAACATTTATAATTTTCAGGTCAGATATCAGCTCAAAGATGTATCTTAGAAGTTAGTAAACTATCAAAACAGTACCCGGATAGTGTAGCAGCTTATAGGGAAGAAGCAATTGTTCGACGAGAACTCTCTGACAACTTTTGTTTCTACAACCCAAAATATGATAAGATTGAAGGTGCACCTAACTGGGCTCAAACCTCCTTAAATGAACACAGGCAAGTTCTATTTTTGTTTGCATTACTCTGCTTTCATTTGTAAATCATAATAAATAATAAACATATTGTATATTTTGTTTAGAAAAGATAAACGAATGTTTGTGTACACCAGAGAAGAGTTGGAAGGTTCACGCACGCATGACGATCTGTGGAATTCTGCACAAATACAGTTGGTAAAGGAAGGCAAGATGCACGGTTTCCTACGCATGTACTGGGCAAAAAAGATACTGGAATGGACTGATACTCCAGAAAGAGCACTAGCAGATGCAATTTATCTCAATGATAAATATAGCATGGATGGTCGTGACCCAAGTGGCTTTGTTGGATGTATGTGGTCAATATGTGGTATTCATGATCAGGGGTGGAAAGAAAGAGAAATTTTTGGTAAAATTAGGTATATGAACTATGCAGGATGCAAGAGAAAGTTTGACATAAATGCTTTCATAGCTAGATACGGTGGCATGGTTCACAAGTATACTAAAAAATAAATATTAAAATTGTATTCACGTATAACAAGTCAATAATTTTCTTTTTGCATCAGTTTTATTTTGAATATTTGTCTTAATTTAAATTTTAACATCACAGTATTAATTTTACATGTTTTATTATGCAATTTATTATGAATACTTTACTTAATAAATTATAATAATTTAATTTTATACAAAATTTCCATTTTATTTATAATATTTTTATTTTGTAAACCTCGTCAAGTGTTCCTGTATTAGGAAAGTTAAAACTAAAAAAAAAGTTGCATAGTTTGCATTAGTCTATGTTAAAATGTTTTGTTCAATATGAAATTAAATTATTTACCATCATTTTTATTCTGATAAATATGTGAAATAATAATAATCATATCACCCCATATAAAATACTACTAGATTCGCCTACTGAATAAATAAATCTGATCTTTTCGCCCAGGTGCAAAAAAAAAAAAATATTAGATTTAAAAATAGTGAAAATTAAAAAATGTAATATACACCATCATAATTTTTGGTGAATGATAAATCAATTTCGATGTTTAATATGATTAAGACATAAATGCTAATGTTATAATATTAAAAATTATGGCAACAAATTACAATATATAAAAGTAAAAAATTAATTATAGGAAATTACTTAATGGAGTTATGAAAAGATTACATCGATGAAAGTTTAAAAAAATTAACATACCTAACAGCCCTCTTTTGCCCCCTCCTAAAATATATCTTATATAAATAAAAATACCTAATACTTCTCAGAAACCATTAGGTACCTACCCACTACTATATTTTAGCAGTGATACAATTTTGACACAATATCCCTCTTGTATAGTTGCACACTTGTACAGTAATAGTTATTACTACATCGATCAAATATATTGGTGGGGGAGGGGGTTGAAGCCCCACTATACATTTTCAATGGTCCCTTTGAACGATTAATGATAATGAAATAATATTTTTTTTATCATGTCTATGTATCTTTAATATTTTTAAATTGCTAAAATATTAAAAGATGACAAAATATTTCCATGTATGTATAGAACATGCTAATATAAGCATTATGTGAAAATGTCAAGTATCAACGGTTATTCGTATTTGAATTAAAACTAAACCAATTGAGGAAAAATAATTAATTTAAGGGTGAATAATCAATGTCAAAAAACTTCAAACACTTATAAAAATGTGGTTTTTTGGTATTCAATTTTTTTAAATTTTATAATATGAACAATTTTGTTTTCAATTTTCCAACTTTTTGACCAACTGAAAATATCGATATAGAAAGTAGAAAAAAACCTATATAAAAAAAAAATGTCATTAGATTTCTAAAGTATAATATTTTTTAGTAGGTATTTACGGTTGTATTTGTTTTAAAATTCCCGTTTTTCCTTACTTTTTTCTTTTTCCTGATTATTATTATGAAAAGTATTGGACATTTTCAATTTTTACCCCCCAAAAGTACTAACTCACTCTGCTCAGAATCTAAAATTATATTATTATATTATGTTCTGATGTCAGACAAAATTTTGATAAATAATTACAAAAGTGATAATATTAGTAAATACTAAGTATTATAATATTTTCATGATTTTACATTAATTTTACATTTAACAATAATTCTGAAGGGGTTAATATTCACACTGGGGGGCCAAGTCCTCCCTAAATACACCTATGTATTACTCTTTACTACCTACCTATATATCAAATTTTAGGTCAAAGTGTGAAATATTAATTATTGTAATGAAATAAACACATTTATTTGTACAATATTGTATTTGAAAAAAATTGGCTATGAAGGATCTGACCCAACATCCATCCTTGCACACGTCCCTGCCGACACCGATTGTTATGGATTGAATTAACACATAAATAAAAGCATTTCTCAGTTCTCTGGGGAAACGAAGAACGTCCCTGCAGGGACTATAAAATCGTCCAAGGTTACGGATAATAAAATAGCCAATTGTCGCGCACATATACAATCCCACAGCTTTAGGATACGTGCGTCTGAGCACGTGTTTTAAAAACGATCTGGCGAGATTTCAAACCGCGGCCGATCGCCTCCTAGGGCAGTCGCAAACCGAGTCGTCGGCGAGTGCGTGACAAAAGCGAAAAACAAAACAATTACGACAATATCAATTACAAAACATAAGAAACGGCGCAGACTCGTTGCACGAAGTTTGGTAAGCTTTGCGTCGTTACCGGACCACGACAGCATTTTATTCACCGGTGGTAGCGGTTGCTAATACTGTGTGACGATATATACAATATATCACAAATTATATAATAGTATAGTATAGGCATCTGGGTATCATAATAACATATAGTCCCGCGGTGAGTCCTTGACCACTGTTTACGCGCTCGGTAGGTCTGATTATAATAATTATCGTTACGGATGCACGGAAATAATAACAATAATATTCTGTCCACGACTGTTGTTGCGATTTCAATATTATTATCATTATACTCTTTCACACACACACACACAGTGATATTTTTTTTTAGATTCGGGATGAATGAATTGATTTTACAATGATGTGTGTTTTTCAAGTTCAAATCTTGACAAAATACGGAAAAATCACGAAAACTAGCAAACCATTCATAGACTGATTGGCCGTCTTCGCTCACAATCGGTTTTCTTATGTAACGATATTATATCATTGAATTCAAATTTAAATTTTCAAATTGGTCGCAACTGATGCATTTTAATCGGTATTATTGGTTCCTGTTTTCGAACCACGGGGTCCCGGGTCAGTGTTTCGGCTAGAAACTTCGCGAAACTAACAAAAATGAAAAATTACTGTCGATCACCCATGAATAATTTTAGGAACCGTCTTATAATCATGATAAAATATTAAATATTGTGATAGTTATATTATTATTATATAGTGCTCAAATTGACCGTGTTCGAATAGAAAGATTATAGGGATTTGCAGTATTTATGTCTAAAAACAATTATAAAAATGTCAAATTTCAGGTAACACTGGTGACAGTAAGGTTAAATATTAACGTAAACTACATTATTTACCACAGAGTTTAACTATAAGTGACATGTGCGATGTGTCTCACGTTTGAGTGGGTTCCACAAATGTCCGAAATTATTAGCGACCAAGTCAGAACGATGATATATTAATTTTATTATGCAAACTAAACGGTTTGCTTGTATCTACTAATCAGTAGCTCTTTAAATTGTAAATCGTGTGAATAAATTAGAATATTATATATACACGGGCACGTAAGGTTTAAAAAAATACTCTTCGTTGACCACATATTATATAGGTAGTTGATAAGTATTAATTTAATTTAAAAAATAACTGAAAATCACGTGGTCAAATCGTGTACATGATTGAATAGTGAATAATAATAGTGTTAAGTTTGATTTGATGTAGAAAAGCCAAAAAACATAATTTCAAAGAATTTAACGACGAATAAAATGTTACAAGTATATCGTTATTAATACAATATTAAATCAGTAACTAAAATTAATTTTTTTGATCATTTTTTATGTAGACTGATATGTTTATTTCATACAAATCACAAATTTTAATACACGGATACGTCACAGAACACTAAACAATTTTTCTGACATTTTGGGGATGGCTGTAGTCTCCCTATTCCCTCTTAATTTTTTTTATGCAATACCTATGACGTGTCTGGAAAAATATACCACCCCCCCTAGTGAGTAACCTACGACACTGAACTTACGCGTCGGTGTTGGTTGTGTTGCCTGCTCACGGTATACGCTCGAATCTGTTCTGATTGAACAACAATCAAAGGCGATGATAATATTATCATAATTAATTAATATTATAAAGACCGTCGACGCGCCTGCAGCTGTATTGGCTTCAAAGTTTTTCCGGAGTATCGGCCCAATGTGATAACGACAATATAGGTACGTACAATCAATATTGTCATACGCTCTATTTCGATCCAACTAATCAATTAGTAATAACTAATTAGTCAATTAGTACCAAACATCGTAAAACTAATAATACGACAAAATCGGTATAACCGTCTCGGCAGCGCCGCTCACAATATTGAGACACACATTACAAAGATATCTTTGTATAAAGTATTTAAGCCTACGTTGCTCGCCGATATGATAAATTTGTAGTTGACCTCTGCACAGCTGCGGTCGCGTTTCCGCGGTGTGCTTTCGGTCGCCGTTATACAAGAGACATGGGAGTGGGCGCGATTATCGAATTCAATAAATGTATACACACGCGATGATATATTATAGAATATTATAATATTATATACGGACGAAAACGTGTTTTTTTGACATCAGTCCAAATTTTTCGGACGCGCGCGGAAACGGATTTGTTCTCCTTTTTCGCCTCCTCCCCACCACCTCCACCGCCACCTTACACACACACACACACACACCACAGGCACGGGACCACCGACAGTTTTTTTTTTTTTTCGTCTATTTGGAACCATCACACATGGAGGTATACACATTACACGCCACAGCCGTAGCCGTATAAAATTGCAACTGTATTACTACGGCAGTAGGTATGTTCGGTACAGCAATGACCACTGTCCGCCAAAACTAACTTACCTATCTACCTAACGTCTAAACACTATTCCGCATTCGCATTTATCTACATTTTGTAGGTGCCCACCATTACTTATAAATTTATAATATTATAATATGCGTTTTGAACAAGCGCACGCGCTGTATAGTGCGTGTGACTATATATATTTTTTATACAACATACATGTACACACAACACACGCGAACCTATTGTAATCGAGCGCGAAGGTCACCTTCGTCGTATAAGGCATCACATACACCTCCTTTACTATTCGTTCATGTACACACGAGTGTATGTATATACTATTCGTGCATACAGGGTGTGGGCCACGGTGTTTTCCAGTGCGCACGTGTTTACAGCTACAATATACCACACGATAATTATATTGCATACCCAGTACATACCATACGAGTAAACGAGTTATGCGTAGAAACAAGCGCCGCTGAAAACCGACAAAACGCTGTGGTCCACTCAATATATAACATGCATAATGATATTATATTATATTTATATATAGGTACCTCCTAGATAGTCCGGTCTATACGTATCTCCGGACACTGCAGTGCACACGGATTATTATATTATAGACATCATAGTAATAGAATATTACGCGATGCACTGCACATCGACTGCTGATGTTACTGTTAGGCATAGCTGGTAGGTTTATTATGTTACGTATATCGGCAGAGAAAAAAAATTAAAAAATCGAGAAAGTAAAGTACCTATATTTGATACGCTAAAAATAGTTAAGTTGACGTTTCGTTATTTTCTAGAATGATATTTTTACTCGTTACCGACCTGAATAATATGCGGCCATCGCGCATTTTGCAAATTACGATAGGCGATAAGTGTCTCAAGGGTCGTCATTAACAGAGGTCAGAGAACGGTGTTTTTTTTAATCTCGTTATAAAGCGAAACGTCCCCTAACGGACACCTCCCAATAGCGGACGTTTTCTCGAGAACCGACTACAAACTTTCTACAATCCCAACCTCCTGAATAGCGGACAACATTGTTTTGTTGGTTATAGGTATGTCATAGGATCTTAAAAAGTGTGTGCGATTTTTAGGGATTGCATACAAGAACTTTATACATCCCTCCTAATCACGGTAAATATTATGATCGGACAAAACTTCAAACATCCATATACGATATACATACTGGTCGGAGGAATCAATATTATGTTTACAAAAGAATTTATTTAGGTTATACATTTGGAACTACGCAGTGACGGTAATTTGTAAAACTCGAACACCAGACGGTTTCGTTTCCGAAAAAAAACTTGCCTGGAAGTCACGGGAATATCGATCGGCTTATCGCACAGCACACACATAGACACACACGGAAACTATATAAATACAATACTATACGCGAAGCACCGTTCTATGTCACGCCACTTTGTTTTGTTCATTGTTGACAAACGGAATAATATAGTCACGTAGACGTGCGCGGGCCCTTCAAATCGAAAATAAAAGTAAATCTCGTTTAATGATAATTTATTGAGCAATTTAGAAAATAAATAGTTTTTTTTTTCTATTTTGACATCGTTAAAAACGTTTCGTATAGTATCCGAGAAAAATGCGTAGGTGGTTTAGATTCGCGACGGTTAAAGGAAAACAAATTAATGATCGAAATACCAAGTACCTACACACTACTATTACGCAACATCGGTTGCCTAGGTATAAAAAATAAAACGCTGAAAATGTTTTGCTTTAGGTACCCTGCTTTAGGTATGTCTGTACATAATATGAACCGTTCAGAAAAAACGTAGAATGTGCCTGGATACAATATTATAATATTATAATATTGACCCATTCCATCAGCGTACAACTTTTGTGTAAAATCGTTTTTAAATTTTATTTCAGTTTAACGTGTTATTGTGTTAAAATAAATCGAAGTTAAGTGTAAGATAATTATTAAATTACGTTCTCGTCGCACATTCTGTGGTGTACTTAAATTGCCTAGATTTTACTCCTCGTTTTCATGGTCACTTAAATATTACATCGTACCACCTTGTTATGACTTATGAATATTGAATTATTTAATTTAAGTACTAACCTGTTATTATTATGGTATTACTTTATTACTGTAATTGTACAAAGTAATAATAATTTGCATTTGCAGTATTCGCAAAGCGACGAATATTTATGTAACGTAACTGGCAAAAACATGAACAAATATTCTTGTTCTGTACCTATAATGGCTCTTAAAAATGATTTGTTATTTTATTTCAAGACTTTTCCACGAATTTTTATACTGAAAACTAACGATAGTGAAGTTATAAATTGTCATTTTAGTAAAAATATAAAGTCTTACAAAACTCATCTCAAAACTTAGCTTTAGTAATTTATACAATATATACTTTTGTAGTTCTGAGTTTAATTCGATTTCATGTTTGTGATTATAAAAACAAACAACTGTATATACATAAAGTATAGATATAATATGTATATTTACAACGGTTTTCAAATAATTAAAAAGGAAACCTTTCGAAAAATATTGCTTTCCTTATATAAATATTTTAGTCGTCGAAATTACATTTTGTGTTTTCATATTCGTTTTTTTACGTCATCGTATCATTTCAATGCTCGCGGTTCGACTATTTCTTTCACAAATCTCGTTCGTTTCTCACAGTTTTGTTTCTGCAGACTAATCGTATTAATATTCTCTTTTGAACCTACTACTTAGTTTTATATAATATAATAATAATATTAAAATGGACATATTCACTGTCTCGACACCAACGACGCGAGTAACGATTATATTATGTTATACACTATTGCGCGCACATGTATTTTTTTTCCCTTATAACTCGGCAGAGATTATCATGTCCGAGGTAGAATTTATTCAGGAAAAATTATTCATAGGTAATGCTATTATTTACTACAGCCTTACACATTTTTATTGCTCATCACTAATCAGCAGGGCTCGGGACTTAAAGCATTTGCCTATTTTTATGGATTGACTTAAAATGTAGCAGAGTGCTATGAAAGTGTTTATCATGTTACAATACGTTCAATTATGAAATTTGAAAGTGCTTTTTTTTGCTTTTTTTAACGATTTTTCAAAAAGATGCTTATTTCCAGTTTATCTGTTTATTTTTGCTTTTTTGACGAGTTTTTCTACTTATTATGTGTTTTCATGCAATGTTGTTTATGCATTCATGATAGATTTTAAATAAAAAATAATTTTTATTTTATCTATGTTATCGCGTAGTCCGTTGTCGTCGGCGGCATCGTTGCAGGGTTAACAAAAATATTCCAACGCTCAAAATAAAACTATAGATATGATTGGGATCATGTTTATTATGATGGGAGAGTGGTTACTTTCATTTTATTTTTTGTCAAAATCTTTATAATGTGTATATTGTCATTTGTCGTCGTCGTCGGTCCGAATCGTCGGTCGACGCACGCCGATAACGTACACAAAATAATATACCTAATAAAAAATAGATCGAATCGTGAAAATATTAAAAATAGATTGTAAACACAGAATAATAATATAATAATGTCGTGGATTACAGCCGTGATAAATATTTTTTCAGTTAAAATTTGTTTTAATCATTTTGTTTAAAAAATTTTTTTTTTATTAAATATTTTGTTCAAATTCAAGTTTTTAAATGCTTATTTGAGTGCTTATAATGATGTTTTTAAGAGCTTTTTAAGCGCTTATTTTAATGATTTTAAGTGCTATAAGTCCCGAGCCCTGCTAATCAGTTATCACGTTTATTATGTCGAAACGCCACACTCTATATTTTACTGCAGCATTATTAATAATATTACCAATAATACATAATATAATTGTCTTACGCACAATGAGTAGGTACATAGTTGATATTATATGACAGACGCGATACGCCGATTTGATTCGTTTTTCCCGACAAGTTGAATAATTTCGAGTGAACAGTTCGATCGGCAGCTCTGCCAAACCGATTTTTCATAGACAATAAATGTAACATAATATTATATAATATATTATATAAATTTCGGTACATATTGCAGTGTACCTACTACCTATTATACGGAAGGAGGTATTAGATTCAGGATTACCCGAAACCGTGACTTTTGGTATACCGAGTGAAAATATTGCAGTCGTCGGCGTTTCGATTCATTATAAAAATCGGTTGGTAAATTTTTCGCGTCACACTAAATTCACCGCTGTTGATTTTTATTTAAACAATTAAACATTGATATTGGATTGTATTAATACCGTGGCAGAATATACGATATTATATACACCTCGGGCGACTGATATATAGGTACTGCACAACGATACTCACACCGACTCATAAATAGAATAGTTTGTATGATTTATGATACTTGATGGTTTGAGTTTCGAAAATGCTTTATAGTAACAAAGTCGATAGACCTGAACAACCACCAATAGCTAGTAATATCTAGTATGGGCTTTGTCATGACTTTATGAGTTAAAGATAAGTGGACTGTGAATCGACAAATAAACTTGTTACGAGAATTCAAATCAACCTTCATAATATTGTTTCCTTAAGTGGGGTACAGGACTAAGAATACCTTACGTCCTCACCCACCTATACTGGCTGTACTAATTAGTTAAGCTGACCATACGTGTACTGTTTAGACGTTTAGTACTATTATACATTAAAAATATTCATTCCTGTGCTCGCAAAATATAACAAAAAACACGAAAGACCCAAAATATTCGGTGAATAGGTGTATTTTCTTTCAATAATAAAAACAATAATATTATTACCTCACAGTCCACGCGAGTATAGCAAACGCAAATATATCAGTTATAGTTGATAATTTCTTAAACAAAAAAATTACCCAAAACCCTATACATTATACTGCAACGGTGGACGCAATTTTTTTTATAGATCGCGGTGCATAATATAACGTTTTTTTTTTGCCGTTTTCATTCTACGCCTCACAAAGATTTATATATTTTTAACCCCGTGCGAACAGGAAAATATCCATAAGAACGTGCGACGCAAACACGTCGCGCGCTAAACGATCGCGTGAAACTATAATATAATATGTAAATTGCCGTGGCTTTACATATTATATTATATTATTATCTAAATATTGCGCTAGTACAATATTATAATATTATTTATTATGAACGCAAGCCGCGTATATTATAACCGCCCTACGAATATTATACTCGTTTATCGTACACACTTTTCCGTGTCTATCGTATCTCTAAATTATAAATTATAATTTATTAAATAAATACGGTACGCATAACATACCGCGCACGACGACCCGTGGTTTGTGGCTGCGGGCACATTGCCGCCGCTGAGCTCGAGACTACTACGCAAAAACCCCGCTCAGCCCGTCGCGCGCTCAAACGCCGCCGCCCGATCGATGCGCGTCCATCCACACGGAGGTACGCAGTACACAATATGGCCGCGTCCTTGACATTGAACGAAATTCGTTTCTTTCCCCTTCGTCTCGAACGTACACACACACATATATATAGTTCGCGTGTATGAGAGCACTACGCTATACTATATAATATATGCCTATATCACTCTCTCGATGTATAAATATGTACGGAAAAACTTACGTGTAACGAACTTCCGTTTAACAAAATGTTCTGTTTTTGAGAACCAAATGTATTTGATTCTGTTTACCGAATTTCCCTGCATAATACGAATATTTTTTTTGGCCAAGAGACTCGGTAGTGTGGATCAATCATGTGGATGGTATAATAATGGCCACCGAGACGTATATATACACTGCGTTTAAACTATTAAGTGTAGGTACAAGACGCGTCCGAAAACTACAGACTCGTCTGTCGTCTTCACTTCGGACGTCAATTTTTGTTATTATTAATCCGACCGTGAGCTACGTACGTGTACGTATATATTGATTTATAAAATATTATTTTTGTTCCGTCATATTTTCAAATTGGACACTCCGTACCTATGGATACAGTTGCATGTTATTATAAAGGAACAGTCGTAAAGAATGAACTAGGAGCTTAAACCACCCCTCTATAGATGTATAGCTGATTTATATAACGTACAGTGAAAAATGTAATATTAGGCTGGTTTCGTCCTATAAGACTACTGCATTCACGCGCAGAGCCGGGTTGGTATGTATCGGCACATCGAGATTTTCACTTCTATAAACGGCCCATTTTCATATTCAGTGGCCCAAAATTACGTCTATAATTATTACGAGTTAATGGGTGGCCAATCGTATTTTAAACATGAATTAATTTTCACTCACACTCACACGACCGGCCCAAACTTTAAGCGGCCCACCGAGATTTTCTCAGTAGCTCGCCTAACCAATCCGGCCCTGTTCACGCCTAGTACAGATGTGATGACATACGTCGTATATACACGATAAAAAAATTGGATTTCACCTAATACCTACCTGTAATATATATATAATATGTATACACATATTTCCCGCCATCTTCATATATGGGTAAAAACAAACTACAAGAGCTAAAACTTCCATCATATATGTATAAACGCTGGTGCCGGCTGACATATATTCAATACCTTCGAGACACGCAATAAAAAATCTCCAAACACTGAAGTACACCGACATGATGGTGTCATGACATCGAATATACCTGCAAATATTAAATATTATAATAATTATAACGTATAGACGATATTACATTATAGTTGTATAAAAATAAATAAATAAGAATGAATGAATAATATGTTTTACAGTCGACATTCGACCAAAACAACAATACCTACACTGCAAGACGCCTCCCATATAATCAAAATACCAAAAACTGCACGACATTATGTATACCTATGAATAATGTATAGTATAATTAATAATTAGGTATATATATATATATATATATGATATATCCATACGATGGCATGAGAAAGTCCAATGTCACTTTTGGGTCAATCGTTATGGAATAATTTTTTACCTGTCTACTAAGTCTTACCTTATATACAAGGTGGTCTATACAAATATTATTATTTGTCACTCAATATTTCAAAAAGTATCAACTTTTTTGAAGATATTTTTTTCTTATAATATTTGGTGTCATTGCAAAACACAAATTTTGAAAAAAGATTATATTTTTTATCGTTATCGTTTTTTAAGTAAGTACTTATTTACTTTTTTTCAATGACTATTTTCAATTTCATATCCCGAAGCAGAATATTTTCAAAGTATAGGTACTTCAATACGTAAAATTTAACTTCGAAAAGTAGTTAATTTTATACCTAAGTATTTACAGTTAAAAGTTATTATATATAATACTTTGTAGTTACTTATAACTTAACTACTCTTTCAAAGTTCAATTTTTAGGTATTGAACTATAATTCAAAAATATTGTATATTGGAACATGAAATTAAAATTATGTTTTCATTTAAATAAGTAGGTAGAACACTTAAAAATGATAAGGATTAAAAATTGTAAAAATATAATATTTTTTCAAAAATATTGTGTTGAAATTACATTAAAATAATATTTTCAAAAAAGTTAAAGCTTTTCCAAATAATGACTGTATAGGTACTTAAATGTATTAACTTGTGACTTGTATAGGTACAATATAATAGATACCTATGGGCCATTATGCTATATACATGGTAATATGAGTGCATAATAATTATACACATAATTATTTCCAATCGTTTTAACCTAAATGACACGTGGTGCGATGCGTTTGCTGTTTTGGTTTAAGTCTAAGGAACTAAAATGTATAATATTGTAAATTTGAATGACATGTTATCTCCCAGAAATATTCCGTTTCGACATCGGTATATAATAATATAGATTATAGGTACGTGCATCAAACCACGTAATGGCACCTATATATTATTATATTTTCTACAAAACGAAGGTATTATATTATGAAAAAATAGGCGCGTTTGGCCGCGACTTTTGTGTATTGTACATTTATATTTAGTGTATATTATTATAATATATATTTGTTATTCAACGTCATATTAAATGCGCACGTAAACGCAAAAGGCCAAACCAGTCGAGGTCGCGATTTTTTGTTTGGTGTGATGTGTGAATGTGTACCCGAGTCTATATTATTCAGACGGCCCCGGTAATGTTATATATTTAGCTAATTTACAACATATATAAACGCGTGCTTGAGATAAAGAGTGAACCCGCGATAGCAAATTTACGAAAAAAAAAATTAGTCGACAAAATATTATATCATTTTATTTAATTTATTTCCACGAGGAAAAACAACAGCCGCTCACGGCCGCCGAACAGAAAAAAATGCGTAGGTACCTATAATACTATAATTTATAACAATCTTCTCAAAACCCATAGCCCATGGGTATAATACTCAACGCGTGCGTTCTGCGTGTTTCTTGTCTCGGTTCTACAGCTCGTATCGTGTACTAGTGATATTAATATAATATATAATATGTAAATATCAGAATTAATCTAATACCTACCTGCATGTATGAGTACAATAGCGTAATATGCGTAAAATTGGCGAGACAGCGACTGACGTTCACTGGTGAGGGGGCCAGAACTACTCTCTAGTCTACTATGACTACTATAATAGGACTATCTACATGCCAACTTTTTTAAGAAAAGTTATACTCCCTTATTATTTAATCCTTCTTGACTTTAGCTTTTGATGAAACAGTGAAGTATACAATTTAAAACCTATAGAAAAATATATATACAATATTAGAGAAAACTCATTTTGTGTTTAAAAAATTCGGAAATTTCTTACCTACATTACATAAATAAGCTATGCCGTCGCACTGCAGTGTAACTGTGTAAATGAACCGATTGGGACCATCGTTAATCAATTTTTCGATAAAAACCTAAACATAAATACAATCCTATAAATAGAATGATAATATATTACCTATATTATATTATAAATACGTATTATATTAGGTATATTATAGGGTACTAATATTATAGACTATGTAGGCAGTTCAGATCTATAACAATAGTATAGCGTCTACCCGTTAAGAGGACGCCACACCCGCACGCGTTGTCTCCGTCTTACAAGTGCGTAACATAGCAAATTGTACGCTCAGCAGAACACGTGTAGCTCCGTTAGTTTAAAAATTAGAGTGAATTGACCTATTATAAAATTTAGAAGTAAGAATATTATCTAGTGAACCTCGTTGGGTATTTTTTTATATTTTAATTTTAAAACAAGTTATGTGTATTTTAAAATGCACAAATAATTTACAATTTTAAAATACTATTTATAATATTCTTACTTCTAAATTTGATAATAGGTCAATTCACTCTAATTTTTAAACGAACGGAGCTACACGTGTTTTGCTTAGCGTACAGTTTGCTATGTTACGCACTTGTAAGAAGTAAGACGGAGACAACACATGCCAGTGTGGCGTCCACTTAAGTACAAATTGTCTATTAAATTCATTTTTAATGGTATGAAAGTTATATATACCCATATAACCTATGTATTATATATTTATATTAAAGTCGTCGATTATAAATCATTTAGATTTCTGTTAACGCGTGCCGATTTGTTTTATAAATACATATTAATAGAATATTATAGTAAATACACGTAATTCAACCACTAACCGCAGTCCGTAGCTATAACAATTTTATGGTACCTGACACCTATAATGCACGTAGGTACCTATATTATACGTCGTATAACATTTTAATATTTTATGATGTTGGACTATAATAATAGGTAGGCATCAGGCGTTGCTTATAGGTGCAGCGGGTCGGCAATCCGCAGATTTTATAGGTATGTCGCACATAATATTGAAATCATTATTCAAAACGTTGACAAATTTTACGGCTTGGAATCCGTACCGAAGGATGTACTCTTTAGACAATGTTGTTATTTGTCGTAACCGAATACTTACCGCACGGTAAGTTAATTATATTAATTGATCTGCAACGTCGATAGTCGATACAAGTTTATGATAACCGCGCACACCGCGCCGCACGAGGCGTGATAATAATATTATAATAATATGATTAATGTACGACCTCAATGTCCTCAATACAATAAAATCGCATAAACTATTTGCATTAATGCGATTAATTAAATAACAATATGATATATAATATAAGTTAAAATATAATATTAATTATTATAATACATAGGTAAATAGACAAGTCGTGCAATTTACTTATTTCATTTAAAATACCATCATATGCCATCTGCAGTGGTACGAATTTGAATTCCTTATTTAACGCTGTTCAGATTTATACCACCCACCACCGCCGATCATGTTTTGAATGTCATAATTGATGACTTATTTACAGTGTTTTTGTGTCGATAATTGTAGATGATACATTATTATTATAATATTCATTCGAACGATTATATTATATTAAGTATTCTATCAAGCAAATTTTAATTTTTCACAGATTGTAGGTACTGTAATAATTATTTGAATGATACTCGCTGAAGTAATTGATAGTAGTTGAGTAATTTAATTTCAACAAACAAATAGTTACAATTGTCATAATATATAACTATATAAGCGTGTTTAGTGAATTAATCACGAATTGGATGTCGTTAAAAAAATTGCGCGTTTAAACCGGTTGCGACTGCACCTGCAGCAGTTTCGGTGTGCTCTGAAGTTGTCGACGAGTCGAGTGCGTCATGCAAATTGTGTAATGAAGTTTACAATGTTGAACAGCAATCGTTAATTAATAATTAAAAATGTTACGCGAGATAAATAGTGTTAAAATAATAATAACGAAAACAATATATAATATATTGTATTTAGACGCGAAGTATACATATATAAACTGCAAAACATTTTAAGGTTCGAGACGATGAGCTATAGTTAGATACACTTCTTTTTTTATTTTATCTTCAATAGAAAATGAATTATAATGCACAATGGACGTTTTAATTGCTACGGGCATGGACCCAAAAAATGTAAACTATATATATTTTATATATACCAAACAAATTCTTATTTTTAACTCATATCTGCGCAAAAGTTCTCCCCCCGAGTGCAAAATCTAATAAATTTAACTCATAATAAATTAATTATTAAATAATCATGTTATATTTATTATAAATCCCTACTATGTATTTTGGCATATTCTTAGAGATTACCCCAAAATTATTGTAAATACCTTACCTGTAGGCTATAATCTATACAAAGCACGCGTATCCGAAAATATTATTGACATTTTGACACGAAACATTGTATGTATCGGTAATGTTATAATATTATTAACAAAATGTCACGACAATAATAAATATATAAGACGCACATTACATGTAAAAGAAACTGCATACAGAACATATTTATCGTCAATTGTCATTTGTCATTACAGTAAATAATATCATTATAACACGTATCATTGTTCTCTTAAATTACAATTAAAAAACACATTTTCTATTAATGCTGTAATAAAGCTTAAATTTATCAAATCGGATGATAGGTATAGGTACAAGAAATAAAAATTAATCACTTTAAAATAGCTATTTTAAACGGTAAAAAATGTATATACAATATAATGTTTATGTAGGTCTGTAAAAATATTGTACAGTTATACACTACCTATTGTTTATTCGTTTTGAAATCTGATTTTACGATTTCTGTTGGTTTCAAATTCAGACTAAACGAATCACGTGAAAGTCAGTGGGGGTTTAAGCACTTTAGAGAGTATATTATAGTTTGTCCCCAAGTCTCGTATCACTCGAAGTATCTCTATATAAAACTGTGATACACTGAATATTTAAATGCTGTTTTTTCAACAGTCAAGTGTAAGAAAATTTCAAATAAAAATTTCAAATTCATAAATTTCTTATAGATAACTGTTAAGAAAATCACATTTAGATATATTGATTTGACACGGAGACAATTAGGGTGATACTTTTGACCTTTGGGACGCGCTGTATAAGAAATTATAATTATTAGTTATCAATTAATAATTTTTGTACTATATACGTATTAAAGACACAATAAATAGTGACTACAAAATAAAGAGACGTGAAAAAATTATGTTTAACGAGTTTCACGTTTAATATAATATTTATTACTTGGTATAGGTATACAATATACGTATATATAATTAGTAATGCAAATTTATAGTAATTATGGATCTAAGAAATACCATTAATTTATTTATTAAAACGTAGGTATATATAAATCGAAATATATTGTATAGAAAAATAAGAAAGACGGAGAAAAGAATTGGAGAAATTTTAGATTACTGCAGTTTAACCTATGGGTATTTGTTATGTATATATTCAGGTATTAATGTATTATAATATATAATATTGTAGGTATACGTTCTTTCCAGCGTGCGTCGCAATGACTAAACATAAAATTATAAATAATATGATTATGATATACGGTGGAAACACAATTAAAGTGAGTGCCGTAATGTAGAAAACATTATTATTGAGTATTGACCCCTTTGCTCCTTGATAGACTTAGTTTCTATTGATGAATGCGATTAAATCGAGTTTAATCAATATAGTCAATATACTTGTATATCCTTGAACCGCGTGGAGTCGGCACCACAACAGTTCCTGCAGTAGCATCGGCGATATCAATGAAAACATACTTGAGAAACCCTGGGGGTCGATGTAGAAAAAATGCAGAAATGACTAAAAAAAAAAATACAAAAAAATTCTCATGACAATTAAAAAATTAATTAACATTACATGAATTATAATATATTTCAACTACAACTGTATAGTAAAAATAAAGAGTAAGGTTAGCTATTAGATAATATTAAGTTGTATCTGAAAAATAATAATTGTTTTATTTAAATATTAGTTTGTTTAACATGTGCATATTATTTAACTAAAAAAGATGCAATACTTAACTACCAATGTATTTATGGATTTGTATTACATTGTAACAGCATTCAGCAGTTAAACATTGTATACAAGTATTTCACGAATTGTATATTTGCCTATTATAATAATTTACTATACGCATCCAAACATTGAAACACGTAGCTATGAAAAATGCTATAATAATATGTATAATATACTTGTTCAGCTTTTGAAAACAAGATAATTGTTGTACTTGATACACTTTTGAACTAGTTTATCATCCAAATTTTATCACATCACATACGATATTTGTAATTATCTACATTACATCGATCAGGGGCTAATACCGAAACACATTTCGATGGGAAAGAGGGTTGTATCCCTAACTTCTAAGTATATTACACATGCTTAGTTACGATTATACATATAGTTCAATAATAATATCTGCATCATTATTATATTTTGACATTTTAATTTTTAGTCAAACTTTTTTTTGTTTTTGTAATATACGCCAGACGGTATGGTCTTAAAAGATATAAATCCCCTTCTCCTCCTAAAAAACGAATTATTTTCCCATTCATAGTTTTAATATAATAAATTGATAAAACTAATAAGACATATATTTGTGTGCGCAATAAAGTGTGTGTGTTGTATTTATATCTTACGTGAAGTGTCCAATTAGTGTAACGTTTATTTAGTTTTTTTTATGGATCACATAGAAATTGACAATTTTACTTACTGATTTCCTTATTGTCTCGACAATGACGCGAAGCACTCAAATTGTGTTTTTACTTATCGTACTGTGTACTTAATATATATTATATTTTTGCTATATACAGCAACGACTAATGAGCTCAACATTTTTTTACGTTCATGGCGAATTAATAAAGGCTTTGATTTTTGAACAACTTACGACCCTGTAACGATTGTGTACACTGGACTCCGGGGAACGGATATTTATTATTTAGTATTCACGTTATTTATTTATTTGCAGGATGGATAAGATAATAAAGTGTGCTTAGGTATTTTTTGAACCGACTAATTCGTTTGAGAATGTTTAATATTTTGATATAGGTAATATATAAATATATAACTAGCAAGACCTACGGAAATGTATTAACAGTACAAGGGTGTATATTTATGGAGTGGATGTGAAACCCTTGTTCGACTTATCTCGAAAACCTCACTAGGTTAAGTTAGGTAAAATTTAGGTATGTGAAATTATATGTCAGTATTTTATGAACGTTTTTGGAAACTTATATAATGTATAAAATTAGATGTTTTGTATTAAATATTGAGAAAGTATGTTTTGTTGTAGGTATATTTATATACATGGATCTAAAATAGGGGCCGTGCTGTTGCAGGAAAACCATCGCAATCCCTCTTCACATTATATACTTCGAAATACGCCTATGTTGATCCACTTTAAGTGCAATACACCTGAGGTTATAAATAAACTAGACGGTATATAGGTACACGAGTACCGACTACTGCAGTGTAAATCGTTGTTTTTATATTAAAATATAATGTCATCGATCTTGTGTATTATTCAACTCATACGGATATTGTCGTCATTCTTTTATCGAATATTTATACATGATTTTACACGTGAAGACAAATTCTCGCATATTAATGCAATATTAGAATTCAATTTAGATATCATAGTAGTTCGTATATTATGTTTTATATTATGTTGGTATAGACTATAATAGACACTGTAAAGTAGCGTATTTATGAAGGGGATGAGGTGGCTTTAGCCCCCCCCCCCTGGCATTGAAATTCCAAAACGCTTGAGGTGGTATATCAACAAAATTTTTTTCATATTTCAGGGAAGGGTTTAATATTATATAATTAATTATTAAAGGTTACAAAATACGCTTTTTGCACTTCCTAGTTCTATCGTCAACAATCGTAAAAATAAAAAAAATTCAATTTTTTACTATAATCTCTGAAAACGTGTGACACCGCCAACACGCACGCTTCGGTGGTGACGATACGCACGACGTGCCACGTGGTGGCGGCGGTGTTGTAGGTGTTTGAGAAATAAAAAAACTGCGTCTTAAATAAATTATAAATATTATTTGGTTGGTTGCTCACTGAAGACGCGACGGTACACCCCGAACGTCGCCGCCGCCACCGCCGCACCGGTGGGCCGGCCCAAGGTCAACGTGATCGCATTGCTGCCTGGCTGGAGAGAAAAACAGGAACCCGAAGCAAAACAGTTTTAATAATAATGAAAATACCCCTAATGCGCATGCGTGTCGTCATTCAAGAGCCGTACAATAATATTATTGTTATTATTATTGTTGTTGTTGTTGTTAATGTCGTGATCATCACCAATTCCCCACGTGTTGATGTTGCCTGTTCGGCGTGGATTTCGTTTGCTCACCACCACCTCCTTATTTCACTGATTACTGTTTCGCCGCAATTTTTGTCAAAAACTCATCGTCAACACCGTCTCGTGAGATCGAAACGACGATTGTTCCACGCACCCAAAATAGTGTAATAACATCGGTGGTCCCAATTATGAAAATATATGTGTAACCTATCCTTAAAAACTTCTCATTATTGTTTTTCCGCTTGTTAGTGAAATATTTAATACACCGGAAATCGGCGATACCCGGGTAATATTAAAAACAAAATGTTTGAAAATGTAGCATATTAAGCCCTGCTTGTAAATAAGGCAGTATAATATTAATTATTATGCCATAATGGAAGTAACATACCAATTTAAATAAAAATATAAGTACTTCGGTTTTGTGATTATTGTGATGAAATAAAAACTAATTTAATGGACAAACTAGAACAATATATATAAAAAAATATTCAATTATTAATAATACATGCATATAAACGTATTACATATTACCACTGAGTATAGATGGTATTCAATGATATTACTTAAAAATGTCAATAGTTTATATCAAGAATTAAGAAAGATGCATACACTCATATACTTCACAAAAATGCGGTAAATTCTGATCACAACAAAAACCCTTCGTAAACTGTGTAAAAATGGCTAAGTAAAAAAAATGTAAGATCTTACTATAAAGATATGATATCATGAATAAATGCTAAGTATATTGAATTTAAGTAAACTTATTTTGTTTCAATAATTTATTTACTTGGCAAGGAATTGTTTCTTAAAAGAAACAAAGTGTGATTAAATATAAAATAGCAAAGGACTATTAAAATATAACTTATTATTATTTAAAAAATATTATTATTAACATTTATATACTATTATAAATAATTCCTCGCCAAGTAAATAAATTATCGAAACAAAATAAGTTTTCTTAAATTCAATATACTTAGCATTTATTCACGATATCGCATATTTATAGGGCTTAAAAATCTTTATATTTTTTTTACTTAGTTATTTTAACACGTAGTTTACGAAGGATTTTTGTTGTGATATCACTAATTTTTATCATCAATGCAAATAATGATAATGTATCTATATATATATATATATATATAGTATATTTTATAAAGTACGGACAACAATTGTTTATGTAAATACTGGGTATGTATTGAGTATTTACACAATAATCTATAAGAACGGTAATATTGTTTATAGTACGGTAATTTTGACATATTTTCCCCGATGATTAGATAACAAACATTGGCAACGCTGATGCGACGACGATGACGGCTACCGTGATTCTGAATTTAATATAAATATCCATTAAAAAGTTCACACTTTTTCATTTATAACTTAATTTCTAAACGTACGATTTTAATGATTTTTACAAAAGCACGTTCTACACAATATTTCTGATGTTTTGAAATTTACTAGGAGTTCATTGATGCATCAGAAAATTAGTAATGTCGTATAACATATTTACCTGTGTCTTACACAGTTTAAATAGGCAACTCCTGCTTCGATATACTATAATAATATAATACACACACCGTCGTGCAGTTATATATTTATTTTTTACTTAGCTCGTGCCACGACCCTGGCGCTGGATAATAGTATAATATTATGCTACTCTCTTGCTTGAACACGGCATAAGCAGTGTTTCAAAAAACTGTGATTAAAATAAAAATCTGTGTTAATTTTATAAAACTGGTTGCAGACATAAAAAATGCGCCTCTGAATTTTTCAAAATACGTCTACTCTGTACAGAAATATAATTTTTTGATTTTTGGCAGTATTGAGCGCATTGTGCATAATATGTAGGTACATCGTACCTCGTACCTATATACGTTTTTCTGACACCTCTGCATATGTACAATCTATTTTTTTTTTTTTTTTAGTAGAAATTAGTAGACTACTGTCTGCTATGTAGTACCTACCTTGTACCTTACAACGTACTGTATTACTTTGGTATCGTTTGGTACCACGTGTTACATTTATTTCGTTTTCGGTCTGAGTGTCTGACGTTAGTCCTGACGAATCGATGTCATAAAAAGATGATGATGTTGTTTTTCACATAGAAAATAATTATTATTTTTGTGAGTTTATTGTGAGATGATAATAACAAAAATAATATTATCGTCCGTAAGTTATAGAAAAAACTTGATGTACGGAGAACACGTTATATTATATAATATTATTAGAATAATAATATCATCACCAGATTCGGTTTGAACACAGTTTTCAGCGTTAAAATGTCATATTACACTAACTATAATGGCGTACCACGTTTACGCCATGGATAATATTATACAACAATACCTAGGTATAATATAATCTCCTATGGTTTACGCATATTTTACAGTAAACAGTATAGGCACTATAATGTTATTATATTATTAAAATAATAAATTATAATATTGTGGTTGGTAACACGGCTAGTTTTTCTGTGAACGAGCACAGCAGAATTTCGTAATCCGCGTTTAATCTAAAGTCTGAACACGACGAACATAATAATACTATAATATTTATAATCATTACATTGTGTTCATATGAAATTGTTCTGTTAGATCTACAGAATTTCACCGAACAAACGTACACACGATGGGTGAGTGGGTGGGTAGGTATTTATCGGGTAGTGGTTAGGCATGTAGCAAGTATTTATGTAATATAATCATAATATTTTGTAGTAGGTACTATACAGGATCCGGAGAAGCGTGAAGAATAAAATAATAATTAATCCTGCACAACTAACTTGCTGATTCGAGTTTTAACCTTTCGATAACCGTTTCAGGAAATCGTCTCGTATACATAAACATAACGCGTACAATAATAATAAATAACAATATACAAGTTTAAAAATAAAACCTACACATGGTACAGTATAATTTGTTTACCGACGAAAGTCGTTTGAAACATGACGAGAGCAACTTTTTCTATACTACGGCAGTACGGCGTGCTATACACATTGTAGAGGCGTAGAGCCTAAAGGGTTAGAGTGGTTTGACTATTACAGCACCCCAGAGGCCCAGACTGTCTGCAGTTAGCAGTTAAATAACGTCTGTAATACTATACACTATAATAGTAAGTTAAAATAGAATGGCCATGCGAAGGCGAACGGTCTCAATAATAATTTGTACAATATTAATGTTATAATACATCTAAAAATTACAATAATGAATAATATATTAATTAATCCTGAGTATAATAAACTATACTCAACGATAGCCGAGGCGCAAAAAATAACGAGTCATTAGGCAAGGTAGCTGCAAGGTAGACGTAGGGTAGAAGTTTGTTTCTATATTCCGTTTTGTGAGTCGTGACCAGTTTTTGAGCCTATAAACACGATGTACTATATCAATGACGCATACATAACTTTTGTGTGTACAGAAATTAGGTGTTTTAAAAACTTAAAATATTTAAAATGCCCTAAAAAATGGTCACGTGCATAAAAAATAATTTTTGTGGATTCTAAATAGCCTCAAATGCAAAGACCTAGTAATGCCTAAATAGTAAACAAGTTTTTTTTTTTTTTTATTTAACATTTTATTTATAATATATAGTATATACAATACAATCAGTATACAATGGGTAAATTCTATACAAGGTTATTAACATGAGGTAGCTTCTATGGACAGGCACTCGGCAGTGCCACCCGACAAGGTACTTTTTAGGTATTATCTATTGTTTTATTTTTATTGGGTATGGGGTGTTAGAAGAAGAAGAAGCGAGAGGAAGGAGCCTTTTTAAAAGGATTTTCTCAAATATTTTAAAAAAGGTTGGGAGAAGACCTATAGGTCTATATGGGGCTGGATCTTGTGGTGGTTAGTTGGGTTTAAGGATTAAAATGACGACCTAGTGTTTCCAAGTGCTTGAAAAGTATCATAGCCTGAATAGGGCGTTGAATATATGTGTGATAAGAAAATTATTATGTTTCATTTGTTTTGAGTAAACTTGTTTTTACCACTGAAAATGATCGGATTTACATCCTCTCAGGCGTAAGACGAAGCCATAAATGCCATATATTGTAATAAGTATGAAAGTTGCATCAGTACACCATCAGCATACCAAATTTACATTATTTTATAAAATCTTTATTAAAAAAATGCCATACGTGGATCTGTCCTTTACATTTCCCTTTTTATACGCCACTGTATAATATAGTAGTGTATAGTAATAATATATAGTATTGTTATTCAACGTTGCGCCAGCACCACCCATTAATAAGTATATTAGATAATTATTCATTACTGGACATTTACTATTTAGAGTACTGAAATATGTACACCTAATAACATTTTTATTCCTATTTAGTATTTATCGAATTCAACAATTCAGGAACGACCTTATGAATTTCCGAAATTGTTTTTCTATGATTCAAATTCGTATTAAAATATTTAAATTTAAATCGATAAAAGTGATAATTTAAACGCGCAGGGGCATTATGTAGGGACGTCCACGTATTGTAAATAACTAGGTACATCGTACATAAGTTATTAAGTTATTCGTGTGCGAGGTATCCCACAATTACATAATTTATGTACATTAATATGTCTACAATTCTACATACGAAATGCTCTCCAACGACACTAGATCCACGATGACGTCTGATTCGTGTTTATGAAAAGATAAAGGGTTCAAAATATCGTCAAAACGATAAATTAATACTATTGCATAATATTAATATTTTTATAAATAAAACATGATGGACAAAAATAATACCTAAGTAATCGCTATACATAAAAAAAAGTTTCTTATGAAAAGAATATTTTTTCATTTCAGAAACTATATGGTACGATTATCTCAACTTGGGATTTACAATTCAAGTTTTTGGGTTGTTAACGCGTACATCTGAGTATCTATCTGACTTGACTTTCACTTTTCTCCCCTCGCACAAATATACGGAATTTAATAATAGACGGTTGCCAGACGACGAACCGTGGTAACCGAAAAATATCAGGAAGAAAATAAGGATATATTAAAATTATGCATTTGTAATACAAACGCACTGCAGTGTACGATATAAATTCCAAAATGTTTACCACGAATAAGCAATGTATAGATACCCAATATTTTTATATTATTGTCAACAATATATTGTTGCACACAGTCTCAAAATCAATAAAGTATATTATACTCTTCCACGCGGATGAGTTACGAAAAGATATCTCTCGACTCTCGTAATGTGGTCGTTGGCGAAAATCAGTAGACCAGCAACTCGGAATAATAGGGGCGAATGTATTATTATTATTTTGTTTAGAATAACGGCCTACTAAGTACAAAGTAGGTATTATAATAATATTATGATGTAGTGCGCAATTGACCTACAACCACTATGAACAGCCACTCCCACTCTGAACTGCTGCGTAGAAGGAGGGGATTTGTTATTGTTTGGTTTTTTTCGTTTTTTAACCTCTTTCCTCACTCACAACTCAACATAATATTTTTATATACGTATAGAATTGTATTATTATTATTATGTAATTACACCGACAACGTCCCGTGGGGTAACTAATTTCGTTTTTACGTCGTAGATATTTCAACCGAATCTTGTTCGGTTTATTGTAATATTTTTTAAATTTGAATATACTTATTCTATATGCCAGGTAAAGCCGAGTTCACACTACACCGTGACGTTAAAATAATCATAGTAACCTAACGATAACCGCATAGTTGATCATCTTTTGACCGTGTGCGGAAAAGTGATAACTAAAATAAAATCATATTATCTTATCATCAGGTACAATATTCATATCATTGGTATTGCGTTTTGGTTTTAAGTACTATAAACATAAAAATACGAAATAATACGACACGGTGTAGTGTGAACCGGCTTCAGTGTTTGACTGTTGGTACCTTAGGCAACCTGAAGATTTTCTGGAGCGCAGTACACAATAATAATTTAATGGCTACGTTAACAATAATAACATTGCAAATCGGAGGTTGTAAAAAAAAAAACAAAATATTCGCGGTCGTCAGTCGTCACGGTTCCTGTGCGATAAAGAATACAATATATTATTATTATTATTATACAATACCTGTATGGGCTGTATGTGTGTAAGTGTAAGAAATAACTAAATAAGAATATTATAAAAGAAATTGTAACGGCAGGGAATCTGTCGTGCGATTAGAGCTACCCCTTATACTCTGTATAGTTGTACAGGAAATGTTGAAATCGGTATCCGGAAATCCCACTACAAAACGTCGGGTCGCATAATATATCATGCATTCATGCCATTAGCACGTCGGGTTCGTGTTTTAAAATTTATCGCATCTTGAATAATACGCGACCTATTCGAAAAACCTCGTGGTCGATAAAAAATATTACGACCTGCGCGCTATTTTCATCATTTATTACAAGGTGCCCGGTAAAGATAAAACTCAAAAAGAGATTACCATATAATATATTTTAGGGTGAAATTTCCTTCTTTCGTTTTTTTATAGGTTTTTCGTTATTTCGATTGTTTGCACAATATTAATTATTATACATACTGATTATTGATATGACATGTTTTTATTTTATTTTATAGGGCTCAACAAAAGTTTAAACAATATTAAACAATAAAACCATCATAACTGTATTAAAATATTATAAAAGACTACGCACGCGCAAAGTGGAATTAAATAATTAATGTTTAAAATATTTTGTTGAAGTATATTCGACGCCTACAAACCTATTCATCGCGGACTGAAGTACTGAGCAAAGTACCCAATACGAATATTACGAGGATGGTTTTTTGTTATCACCTCTTATTGGCAGTATAAGAAGTATAACGTATAATACATTCCCTTTACATTGACTATTTGATTGCATCATAATAGTGTAAATGATATTGTCATAATATTGATTATCGGTAACCCAGAGCATCGAAAAAACGAAACACTTACCGCGCCACTGCAGAGGGACGTACTAGACTTGATCGCGACCGTCGTAAAATCGTCCTTACGTCAAATTTAATTCATTACAGAATAAAACACCACCGTTGCACTATTATTCGACTATTCGAGACTTTTAAGTGTATCAATGTATCATGTACGCACGCTATATCACGTTTTACGGTGACACTGTGGTTTATACATTATACTAGGAACGTGTAAAGTATCTCATGATACCTAAATATCGTATGGCATCTACGCATTGTCTGAGCACAGACTTGTAAATTAACTCTATAAAAGCTAATTAATCCACGAAATGATATACGAATACGAGTACGGTTACCTACAATTTTACGCGACAAATTTGACTTATTTTAACAATTACGTGTCATCGTTAACGTACATCGCGACATCAGACAATAATAATTATAGTAATATTTTTGTACTATTATGGTGGTGTATGTTATTGCCTTGGGCACGTTCAGAATTTTATTATTTTAATAATACTGCTATCGCGAGAGCAGATTATTATTAAACCGTCCTATTATCGAATAGCTAATAATTAATATGAACCTAATTATCTATGGCTAACGATTAGAGACCATAACCCAATAGAGTTCCCAGTTCTTTGTTTTGTTTAAGCGCACGTTTTGTTATGTGTATGTTACCTTTCATATTTATTATACATTAATTTTATCTTCATATTTTTTTTGCGTGTGCATAATACTTTATTATATAGTCAAAATTTGACAATAACTGCAAGATTTTTATCATTTTTTTAACTCAGAATTTGTTATTAAATCACGTATTATAGGGTGTCGACGTGTCGTAGGTGATAGCGAGACGATTTTCCAAAGCCATCCCAAAGTCATATAGTCATTAAGTTGTGCTGAAACATATTGTTCAAACCACAAATCGTGCCTACATCCAATATCCATATATTATTATGCAATAACGTGGACGTATATATATATTGTGATAATAGACAATAGTGACGAAAATCTGCCGGGCCTGAAAATTCTGCGGCAGTACTCGAGCAGGTGGTCTCCGTCGCACACGCGTATAGTTAATTCAAAATATATCACCATAATTATATTTACTGTCCATAACATCGTCGACGTCTTTAGGAATGCTGCGGTGATATATATATATATATGAATTATGACTGCAACCGAATTATTTTTTACGATCGCATCGCTGTACCAAAATTAAGTTGTATTTACCGTCACCCATTCCCAACACGCACAAATCTCGTCACCGGTATCATAAACGAAAGTCCCACTTGTTAATTTAATACATTTATATGTACATGTGTAGTAGGTACTGACACTGTAGTCCATACTCCATACGCAATATGCGTATGCGGACACACGGTCTACGAATTTATCAATCGTGTAATGTTAAACAGTGCATTGTACGCGGTCCGACCTTGGATCCTCACAAATTGTTTTTAATTTGAATAATCGGTACACATAATGTATACTTATGTGCGTACAACAAATACTTTAATATATTGTATATTATATATTATAATTTATAATGTTCAGTCGCCATTCAATGATACGTCGATTATATACGCGCGCATATATTAAATATAAATATATATATATGTGTGTATGGGCTCAAGTAGGTATATGATTACACCGACACAGACTTGCCTTTGAACTGAGGTACCTCAGTAGGTACCTATACACACAAACTAAAATACACCAATAGCTCCGTATTTTATATTTGATAATATTTTCCCCGGACAAAGTCGAGTACCTGTATATACAGGATGATTTCCATATATAGGAAACATCAAGCATGCTCAACCCTATTTTTTTACTTTTTAATAACGCATTTATTCAAATTCTGACTTTTGTAATTATTATAAGTATATTCACTTAAAGTCCATATTTTCAAATACTAAGATTTTTTACACCATTTAAGTAGTATCGTGTGACGATAATTATTTTTTTTTCAAGTGAGAACCGCAACCTTTTTTATTGTAAATTATGAAGATGATTTTTTGGGGAATGTTGATATGTACCCAATTCGATATTCGAGCGAGTAATTTCTGAGTTATTAAAATATATTAGTTGGTATATATGTTAAGAATAATAATCCTTAAAAATGGTTTAACAATACTATAAAATAGATGTAATATTTAATATACTACTTATTAAACTCGGACAATTTTTAAAAAATATAAAATGTTGATAGATTAATATTAATTACTAGCTGATCCCATGCACTTCATCGATGCCCATTAAAAATACCAACTCTATATGAATAGCAACCATTTTAAACCAATGGTAATCAATAATTATTATTATATAATAGCTTTAAAACCTATGGCAACCATTTATAAACAATCATTTCCATCGGAAATCTCAAAATCCCTGTTTGAGCACCTCCTGGGGTTGGTCCGCTCCCTTTTTAAATTAGCCTATCTTCTGCCTAGAGGTATAATCTATCTCTGTACCAAATTTCATCAACATCTGTTCAACCGTTTAGGAATGCATAAAAGACACACACACAGTCAGACAGACAGACAGACAAACATTAATTTATATATATAGACTATAATTTTCAAATCATCATTATAGCCCCCAATCTTACAAAACTTATATCTTTAGTAAATAAATTTAAATTTGTAACTCAAAAACTACTCGTTTGAATGTTGATTTAAATACAAAATGTTCAAGAAAATTATCTGCTTCATACCGTACAGTAAAAAAGTTTGTATCACCATAGAACATTTTCTGGTGTAAAATCAGAGGTGGTTCCGGGGGGGAGCTAGGGGCTAGGGGCTAGGGGCCACGTTCCACTTCAAAGTACGAACTACATCTTGATTTAAGGTAGACGGTAGATTAAAAAATTGAATGTACTAGTTTCGTAAAATGTTCTATTTATTCTGTTCAGTTGTGTCGATTTCAGTAACGTAACAAAAAGTTCTACCTATTAAAAAGTAAAATATTGTAACGGTAAGATATATGGGAGGGATGTTCTGTTTGCAACCAAATACTATTAAGATCCCTCCCCCAAATATATTAAAGAATCATTATATTATAATATAGTTCCAAAACTACTATGACATTATAATATTTTATATTTTATGGTCCTATTGCGTATGTAGACACTAGACTGCTACAGAAAATAGTTTACTTTGCGAAAATCGTTGAAATTACAATAACTTTACTATGTTGTTCACTGTTCACGGATTATTCTCGTAATCGCAATCGGAAGGCAATTCGCACAGGAGTAGTGAACGCAATAAGCGTACCCATATACACAATCAATGTTTATATTATGTTGTATATTATGTATATTTTACGTCGTATGATAACATATGTATTTACCTACTATTTAATTTAAATAACTAAATCGACTTCACCTCTTGTATTCATTTTAAATAATTTATACCTACCTATTTGTAAAAAAAAAAAAATTCAACAATGAAATGGTACACACTTCATTACAGGGCGTGTACGACGTTTTGGAATATATTAATTTGAGGGGCCCTCAAAAATATAGTTTAGTATACACAACACATATACATAATATATGTATTTATGTGTTCTGGGGGCGATGGGGATTTAAGTAGCTATAGGCATATATTGATCGTTGTGATTTAAAAATTCTTAAAAATGTTAAATATTGTACATTGGCTAATTTAAAAATAGAAATAAATAATTCGAATTCATTAATCAGACACGCGTAGCGTACGTATACTCAGGGCTATAGGGATACCTGCAAAGTGAGCTTGGCCACTTGAGGGGACTTGAGACCCTCAAAAATGATGTTTGAAAAATCAACATGTGTGGAAAAATGAATTCTAGAATCCTAGAAAAAAAAATCCTAGAGACTATAGACTTTAGTCCGTTATAATATTATAACTATGAGGACGATGGAGAAAAATCAACTTTCAAGTTTACAGAAGATCAATTAAAAAATAATAATCACAAACCACCGGAAATAGTATAGGTGAGCTGCTATCAGTCACCGGCAACATTTATGACACGAGGGTTGCGTTTTGTCCAAAATTGAAATTGTCTTCTCACATGAGCCACACATACTATATTCTTTGTCACAATGTCACACCTATGCCGCCTCCAAAACCACCTATCGATAATACGGTAGTCTATAACGGACTGTTATTGATTTCTAGATTGGCCAAACTGTTTAATAGAACAATCCGTCAATAATGCATACCTACCATCTAAAAAAATATATTATTATAGTATTTGATGGATTAGACAAAACGTATCAATATATGTTTGTGTATATTAATCTGATTTG
This sequence comes from Sitobion miscanthi, assembly GCA_008086715.1. NCBI lineage: Eukaryota > Metazoa > Arthropoda > Insecta > Hemiptera > Aphididae > Sitobion > Sitobion miscanthi. The sequence goes on along the minus strand of CM017802.1, from coordinate 9,880,805 downwards.
GACAGTAACTATTAATGATGTACCTTAAAATGGTGAAAATAGGTTTAAGGTATAAATATAGTAAAATCAATCTAAATATGTTGAAACAGTCCAAAATATTACGAAAATCTATAATATATTGTATACTTTCAATATGCTATACTCATAATAAAGTCCATCAGAAAAAAATAAACACAAATATTTGTTTGTATTTGCAAAATTAATTATAGATTAAATAAAATGTTATGTTTGAATTTATTATTCATTGTAAACATGAAATTATCGTATCTAGCCGATGCGTAGGTATATTATACATAAACTATAAACAATATATATATTTTTATTTACAAAAAAAATTGGAAAATGTAATTAATGTTGGACGGTACACATATAGTTCATTTTTTAACGTTATGTATTTAATAATAATTATTTATTATTAATAGATACAATTATTATAGGAAACCATTACATGTTATTTATTTGTTGCAGCGATAGACTTAATAGAATTTTCGAAGCCAAATATAAAATATTGATTAGAGGGGGAGGGGCTTTCACTAATCTATGGTCAGCCGGTGTATCCACATTGGGATTGGCGAGGAGCAAAAATCCTCCCCTAACTTTTAAATACAATATAGAAAACGATATTATTTCGTAGTACTATAAAAACCCATCTAGTTTTCCCTCACTAGAACAAACTTGCCTGTATCTTGGATGCATGATTGTGGCCCAAATTTAGGTAGCCCTATGTTCAGGGCTGTATTTGAACATTTTCCGCCCCAAAAAGTTATTTCTTAAAATGTAAGGTACCTTTTATTTTGGGTCTTAATTTATAACTCTATGATATTGTTAGATTTTGAACATTTTTTTTTTTGGAAACCTTTGTTTTTAATGAGTTAAGAACAATTAGTGATGCCAACAGAATTTGTCAGTCGGACTTGGTTTCAAAGTTATACACGAGTTTGCGAATGCTCATCCGTCAGGGGTTTTTTTTTATTAATAATATTACATACAGTAAGAACAATAGGTAATTTCTAATTTCACCAAAATTATATAAGGATAAAATACTCACATCTACAAAAACAAAATCAAAAATGTTATTTTTGGTATTTTAATAATACGATTTTAAGGTTACGAAGTTTTTTAATCTTATAACTTCTACAGAAAAATTTGACTGACTTTTTTTATGGTACCATCATTAAGCGTGAAAAACACAAATTTTGAAGAAAAAATTCACGAAAATCGATTTTCAGCTAAACTGCATTCCTTCTAATATTTCAGACTTTCTTTTATTAGTTATCTCTTAAATCTCTAGGAAAACTAATGTTAAATAAACATATTATAGTTTTTATAAAAAAAAGTATAAGTAAAATAAAAATGAATACAATATTACAATGATTTCTTTATACCTAAGCGTTTAATATTTTTATCTTTTTGTAAAAAAAAATATTGCACATATTAATTTGAAAGAATCTAGTAGGTACCTTTGGTATTCGAATAGTTATGGTTTATACTCATATTATAAAAATAAATAATAAACTGAAAAAAATGTATTATTTATTTTAATTGCATTTTTTCTGATCTTAATTTTATTAATAATCAAGACATAAACGTAAAAGTAAAATAAACATTATTATTATTATGTTGTGTTTTACTTATTTACAACAACGCTAGCTGCGGGCTGCAATCATGCCATTTTCAGTTATTCAAGTAATTATTATTGTTAGTATAAAAAAAGATTTGAGAGAATATCATCCTAAAATAAACTTTGGAGAAATCTCCACCAAATCATAACTATATAAGAAAAAAAACATTTTACATAATTTCAAAGTTATAAATATATTGGCTTAATAATGAAAAAAAATTCATGAAAATGTACCACCCCCTAAGTTCCACAGGAGGGGCAATTGCCCACCCTGCCCCCCTAAATACGGGCCTGTCTGTATTGCAGCCTAATATAAGTATCCCGATTGCTTCCTAACACACATTGGTTCATAACATAACGTATCAACGAATAAACTATACATTAAATTGGTAAAATGGAAAATAATTTCATAAAAACATAATGTTATTTAAACTTTTTACACATATTTACACAAATATCAACTTTTAAATATTAGTCAGTCATAGAAAATTATTATTAACACAGCTAACTCATAATAGTATCTATAATTTTCGAAAGTTAAAAAGTGCATTTTTTATGGAACAATTAAATAATAATATATGCATGTCTTATTAATTCACATGTTTGTAAGGTAATTAGACATGAAGTTTAAATTAATGAATTGAATTTCGTATAAAACCTTAATATTTTTAGAATATTTACACCGAATATTATAAATTCGTGTGAATACGCTGTATAAATGTATAATATTATTTATATTAACATACCTACCTATAACGCAATTGGGATATTTATTTTGTTAAAACAATAAACAGTATTTCCTACCTATTTTTTACGGTCCGCGGTTCGAATTTGAAAAATAAAAAGCAAGTAAGCGGATGTCGCTCTGCTGTATAGTAGGTTACAAGTGTATAATGGATTATATTACATTTGAATTCAATGATGTCATAGTTTATTTTTTAGTTATAGTAGTTATAGTTTATCATTTAGTATATTTTTGAGTTATAGCAAACGCATCAATAATATTTTGGCAATTTTAAACATAACGACCAATAACCTACATATTAGGTGTACATATATACAATATTATACATTGATTATAGGTGTTTATAGATATTTAAATTCTACATTAATCTGTATGTGAGCAATCTTTTAAGAAATAATGATTATAATTATTACAAAAACTTGAACTTTATGCAATATTAATTATGTTCCTTATTTTACAGTATATAATACTATATATATCAAAATAATTATTTTGCTGTGCAGGTTATATAATTAAAGCGTTAAAATGAGCAAAACAACAGTCAACAAGTGCACGTCACGTCACGTCGAAAAACTAAAGCAGTAAAGCCAAGGATTTTTTTCAATTAAAAAACAAGGCGATTTGTTGTGTATATACTTTTTTTATAGTTGCAGTCAAAACAAACAACAACCCAATTCAGATATGGTTTATTATTTTAATATTTCATTTATAATAATATTGAAATCTTATCGATTCCCTATGGCCTATAAAGTTAAGCGATTCCGTGATATATTTCTGAATAACAATAAATCGTCATTAGAAACCACAGTGAATAAACAGTTGAAGAATATGTCGTATAATAATATTGTAAACTGACAAAAAAATAAAACCAGCTTAATCATATTTTTTTACCTAAACATACAGTCTTAAATAGTAAATACAGGAAATTAATTCAGTTGAAATAATAATAATAATATAAATAAATATTATATAATAATATAATTTTGAGCCACGTACAGCCTATTTTTATATGTTATAGACGGTATAGTAAACTAATACCTCTACATAACAATATTTAACTTGAAATAAGCAATGGACAAATAGTTCAACTATATTAAATCACTCATATTTAAATTGTATGTAAGTACATAACACACTATAATGTGCTGTTAAATATTTTATGTGACAAAACAATGAAAGTCAACAATAACATTTTTTTATATCTTAAATTACAGTAGTAACTAGTTATCAATTGATCAATAACATGTGATATTCATATTGTGATAATACGATCAATTTGTTTCTAGTAATAACATATTAGTTTGATTATTATAACGTATGCTGCAGGACACACCATGAAATGTTGGGTACTTTTTAAATTAATTTAAAATATACAATCGTCAGTTAAGGACTCTTGCGCATCTCGCCTTTAGGTTTCCGGAATACCATCTTACATTTTGAAATAATTTCCTATACAAAATGTATGTCAAATTTAACCCCCCCCCCAAGTTCAATGATAAATTTTGCGCATTTGTATTTAGAAAACCATATTATCAAATCGATTGGATATAATATATTATATTTTATAACATGTTATTATGTAATACTACGCTGATCTCTTTATAATGTCAATCGACCATATAGATTAAATTAAATGCTTAAGAAACAAATTGTTTTCCTATATATATTTCCTAACAGCAAATTTTCTTAATTCCCTCCAATATTAAAGTTAACAACACAAAACTGATTCTGTTTTAAACACATTTTATGCGTCACGCGTGGGTCAGAGAGAGTATCAAAGTTAACAAAACTCAAATATCGATGATATTCATTGATATTATGAAAATAGAAACGACAATATTAGTCGTGACATTTTTTAAGTACGTTGATGGACATTGATCCAATTTCCGAAATATCCACGATTTAATTTTAACGCGAGTCATCTAATATAAACTGAATCAGCGTCAACAGTTCCATGTCAATGACACAATTGTATAAAATAAAAAAAAAACTAAAAGACTCAAAACTTTAGAATAGAAACATATTTTTCCGGACTTCAGCATGTACATACATAATAGTATGCAGTATCTAAAGAACATTAGAACTATAAAATAATTCATGTCATAAGTAAAGTAACATACGAGTAAGTTTTACTTTTAAGTTTTAAATACTATAATTATAATAGTATTACTTTTAATGGGCATAACGTTGAATGATTGAATATTTCTCCATAATATGATGGTTGGTTATGTTATTTTAATTTTAAACGAATCAATTTCAACCATCAATAACGACAAATATAGTTTTTTTTCAAATAAAGTACTTGCTGTTGTATTTACGGGCTATGAACTGTCATGTTTACCGAACGTAATATGTGTTTATGCCAAAAACCTACAAATGAAATTTAGTGAATAAACAAAGGAATGTTTTTAAGTTTCCCCGTACGCATATAGTTGTAGACCAGAACCTATTTGATTTACGAAAATAAAATTATTTAGCTATTTTTCATATCCTATTCAGATGTGACTTTGAAAAAAATTCAATTTCCTTCATCACTAACATTATCTGTTTTAAAATTACTACAAACTTATGTACATATGTATATATTAAATATGTATACACCTACATTGTTTTAATGATACACTATTTATAAATACTTACAAATTAATGAAAAATTATATTTATATTGTAAATTGAAATATTTAATGCAATTATTAACGTTATAAATATTAATGATTGAAATTCATTGCAAAACGAATCGATTAAACGTCTAAGAAATATTATTTTCCAAGGAAAGTAAAACAATTCTTCTAAAAAGTAATTATTTAAAAAAAATTCTCGTTCTAATCTAATCTATAACCTAAGCTTTTAAAATTGATAAAAATTAAAAGTAGTTTTATACAGAATCAACAGTATGATAATAATAAGGTATGTACTTTTTAAGTTTTTCATTTCACTTATTAAAAAATAAGAATGAAAAAATAATAATTTAATTGTTACTTTAAAATCATATTTTTTAGAATAAAAGACATCAATTTACAGTATTCAATTATCAGTGTAATCGAATACCTGTAATACCATGTAATAATATTACACCAAATTATTATATTATTATTAAATAATATTACAATATTACATACATATCAATTAACATTCCAGCCTATAAAAATCGAACCACTTCCATATTTGACTTGCAATCACACAGCACAAATTATTTTAAAAAAAACTCTCCTATGAGCCATGGCCTTGTGTAATAAACTTGCTCCCGATGTTGATTTCTTCTTTACTCCATAATAGTCTTAATTCATAAAATATACTTATTTATTTATTTAATAACAATAACGGGCAGAGCCCAATTTATACAAAGGCATGTTTTGAATATATACATAACAAGTAATTTAAAGACAAATAATTTAGGGGAAAAAAAAAATATTTAACAATAATATGTAATATTGTCTTTTATATTTAATTTGGTTTATATTCTAGCTTATAAATATTAAGGAGTTTATTATTATACATATATACATATTATATATTAATTTATTTAAACAAATTATCTAATACCTGTACTATTGGGCACTTGCCTGTTTTTATTCATTTGAATAAAAAATTATTATTATTATTACATACAACATAAAATAAAACAAATAATTAATAAAATATATGAATATGTTCTAATGTTTTTAAAATTAATTGTGTAAATAATGAAACCAGTAACGTATCCAGGAGGGGGTATAATAAGGGGTTGTACTCCCCAAAAAAAATTGTTGGATAATAACAACATTTTCATCAATAAATTATTTTCAGATAAAATTTGTCAAAAATTAATTTTAACCCACTCCCCAAAAAATTCTGGATACGTCACTGAATGAAACGTATGAATAAGAACATAGTTGGTGTGGTTTGGCTGTGAGCTAAATTCACAATAATAACCATGTAAGAACTAAGAGTACAATTACTTAGAATTATAATTGAATAAGTATAATTAAATTAATTAAAAATGTGAAATTTTTCATCTATTTGATAATAGTCATACTATAATTTAGCAATTTAGAAAAACCTGGTGTTTAAACTACCTATATAAACTTTTTTAACCTGTTGGGTGACATTACTAGATACTTACCTAGTTACCCACCATTAATTTAATAAAGAAAACATAAAATAACTATAAGTCTGCAAGTAGTAACCTTATAAGTTATAAGGTTCTGATGATTAACGAACTAAATGAAATAAACAATACAAAAATGTACCTAATAGAAATTAGTATAATTAATATTAAATTTAATCGGATCAGTAACATGTGTTATAATATTATATTATTTTTTGGTTAAAAAGTTTCATAACACTTGTAGACGCTTTTAAATTTAAATGTTATATAAGTCAATTTAAATAGAGAGTTTTGTGCCTTTAAAAGGGCTTTTATAACTTTCACAACAGTTTTTTTACGCAAGAGAAAATATTAACAAAAACTGTCAAAAAATTTCAAAGAAACAAACGCGTAGATTAAAACAGCAAGCATAGTGTTAAGATTTGGTACCTTTTAAGTTTTAACTATAAACTCCGATAAACACTTTTTTGAAACTCTCCATCTATATTATTCATATTTTCTCTGGCTGTTTATTATCGTAAATATATTTAATGTTTTGAAATAGATATTTCACTGTGCAAACAATCAATTTATAGTTGTAATCGTCATAGCATTTATTATGCTATTTCTCAAACGATCTTGCATTTACATTAATATTTTAATAATATCAACTTGAACATAATTTTAAAAATGTTACGTTATGACGTATTGGTATAATTTGATAATAAAATAATTATAATTTCTAAAAAAATAGGCATATAATCTGTCCAAATTTGTCTTGATATTAATTTGAAAACAAAATGATATAATTGAGAAATTCAGCAAGATGAATTTCGCATTCAAAAATGATTTTGTTTTAAGCAAGCCACATTTGCTTAGTTTTTTCTTCAACAACATGAACACCTATCCTTTTAATTGGTTTTTATTTTTATTACACATTTACAGTTCACACGCATAGTAAAACTATATTCTAAGAAAATAAAAAAATGTACTTATAAAACTTAAAAGAATAAAATCTAGACTCAATTTATAGTAGATTATTTTAAACTTTAAAAGCACAGTCCTTTTACACAAAAAGGTGTTCACAGAAACAGATAATAAAAAAAATATAAAATTGTATGATATATTCCTTGATTTATTCAAAATAGTCATTTTAACACTTCCATAAAATCCATCTCCGACTCGGCAATAAATTCAAATATGATTTTGCAACAGTGAATTTTGTGTAACTCGCATCTTATTGTTGCGTTATTACAATTTACAACAAATCTCGAGAATTCACTATGTTTAACTTAATGATAACATTAAGAACATCACTCCAAAATTCCAAACACAAATATAATGTATAAATGTATTAGATTTTCATGTTGCGAGATATGAAAATATGCAACTTGAATAATCCAACGTTTTAATACTCTCGACGTCAACGGTTTCAAACTGAAGCACTAAAGCACGCACATTTTTAGTACATGATAGATACTAAATAGGTACTATACTACTATATAGCACATTCTGGCTACTATATTATAGTTTATACTATTATAATTTAAATGCCATGTAAATTCTACTCCTGCCTGGATGATATTTTATTCATATTGATTTATTTACAATAAATTTTACAAATTTATTTATTAACTTATTTTTGAGTCGTTTTGTCTTGTTTTAGATTCCGAGCGGAGCGATGAATGTATTGAATTACAATGATGTTTGTTTTTTTTTTATGTCATCACCTTTTAGGACAGTAAAAAAGCAAATCAAAATATTTTGAAAGTGTTATAGTTTATAGAAAACGCAAAAACAAACATTCAATGAAAATTTCATGTCACGGTCTTTGGTCATTTGTTTTAGAGTTACATCAAAAACCAAAATCGATTTTTTTTAAAACCGATTTTGCGTAAAAATTCCCGTTTTTCTTTTTGAAAACTACTGGGGATTTTGACCTCCGAAGTGCACCAACTAGATTCTCTTTCCCATCGAACAAGATACTGAAGTTGAAAATCGGAGCATTATTTCGAATACTTATTGTGTACATAGACACAAAAAAAAATTACAATTAAAAAAAAAACACATATTGTAAAATACTAAAATATTATAAAATAAATAATTCCTTTGAATTGTACGATATCAGTTTTATACTGTTGTTTTGCCTTTTAACTCATTGCCATCAGGGTCGTCATATCTAGGAAATCTCAGGGGATGTGCGCTCTATTAAAAATTAATAATATTATAAACAAAATAATGTTATACGGACACAATTATGATTTGTAATTTGTATTATTATATTATAAGGTTACATAATTTATAATTATCATATAAACTCGGTTTAATGGCAGGAGTTCCATAACCCCTTCTTTAAAATATGCCTAACCATAATGCGCATATATTATATAGTTGGCCGGATTCAACACAATAATGGACGGAAATGTGTTAATACAAGACGTTAAAAAGCCGCATGATTTTCACTGCAGGATGTTATGAAAATAATTTCAATCCGCCGAAATATATTATAATTTATTATTAATAACGTTTTAATATAAATATGTAAACATGGATGTGACGTATTTGTATGTGATGATGATGTATGACGTAGGCATATATTATGTGTAATGTGTATCTATGTGTTTAAATTAAACGATTTTTTGGTATCCAATCCCACATTTTCGCAAATAAATATTACGTAATGAAATTTATTATTTTCTTATTAATTCCTACTTCCCTACTAATATTATAAATGTGAAAGTAACTCCGTCTGTCTGTACCTATGTGACGCTTTCACGCCTAAACCGATTAACCAAATTTGGTATACAGGGACAGATTAGACCTAAGAGGAAGACAAAGGCTACCTTTTGACGCAAAAAAATGAGTAAAAAGTAATTTTTTCGACACTGTCGTGAGATGTAGGTATATACTAAAAAAAAAAAAAAAATAATAATGATAATAATAACGTTGCAGCTAATTTGTTAGCTTTAATACTGCCGCGTTGGACGAACAAGTAGTTTGCTTATTTTACATTATTTCAATATGCCTCGCAAAAGAAAATCTAATCTAGGACGTAGTTGACTTTAAATGGCGAACGTAAGGCAACTCAAAGGACCGATGAGACATTAGAGCAAACTCGGTCACGTCGGCTTTTAGATGCTGAGCGTCACGCGTCACCGATAGCTGTTGGTCGAAGAGTCACAAAGATGAAGTGTTTTTAATGTTGAACAGCAGTCACACAGGAGACGTGCATTTACACATAATGGGAGGCATTTCAAGATGCTGCAAAATCGGTTTTCGACAAAATCGATTTTGATTTTGTCGTAACTATAACTAATGGCAGTAGATACATGAAATTTTCACTGAACATTTATATTAGTATTTTCTATACACCATAAAATGTTCAAAATATTTTGACTTGCTTTGAGCTGTTAACACTTAACATCTTGACATCTTCAGTTTCCAATTTTTTTAGTTTTTTTTTTTTTCTATAGATGTCAATAAAATTTTATTCGTTGAGTCAAAAAACTTGAAAATTGAATAATTGAATACAAGGTGCCTAATATATTGTTACAATAGCAGTTGAAAATATAAAAAATACATGGACATCATTTTTTTTTTTATAAACATTTAAATTTTGACAAAATTCAAAATTTAAAAATTATTTTGTAGTTAAAAATGTATAAAATGTTCAACTTATTTTATCGCTAAGCATTGCAATTTCAAAATAAGGTTCTACGTAAATAGGTAAATAAATTACTCTATTCACAATAATATCATCAAATGTACTTAGTAATATCATAGGACAACTGACCGTCTTCTATCAGAATCGTTTTTCGTTTGCAATGACAGTATGTTATTGAATTCAAATTTTACACCATCCATTACAGTGATCCACTCTTGAGACCCTTGAATTACGAAAAAATTAGAAGGGGGGGTGCAGAAGTGTAAAAAAATTGTGCGTACTGAATATTGAAATATCTTATTGACTTGGATATAATTAGAAGGTGAATGCATAAATATTTTCTACAAAAAAAACGGGACTCTGACCGCATCTCTCCTCAATTCAAGCACTGGATCCACTTGTAACCTATTGTACAGCAGAGCAACACCCATTTGCCCACCTTTTTATAATTGTATTATTGGAAAAAAAGGGGGAGGGAAAGGTGAATGCTTGGATTGATAAATAATCATGTATAAATATATTTCAGGTATAACCAACACAACATACTTGGTATATTGGCTAAATATATATATACTACTAGTGTAGTGTTTGATGATAATATAAATTCGAGTATTTTTCGCCTTCCCGCTTGCTGTTATCTATGTGAAGTGGTGTTTATGTTTACACACTCAAGGTTTTTTTTTTTTTTTTATTACACTTCGAGGTTATCCGTATTTTTGCATCGATAATCAATTAATGCTACAGTTATTATACTCACATGCATGTTATGTTTGTTTATTTTTTTAGAATTTTTTATGAATTATAAGAAAATATAATTGTTGTATACGAGTTTACCTTCGAAAATAATTTTATTATTATGAAGTGCATTTCATAAAGCCGTTTACACTGGCACCGTTTTCAAAAAAAGAAATAGTCATTCTATCATTATGATAAGTACCAAAATGTTGATTTCAGTTATTAAAACATTTGTTCCTAAAAATGATTTGATAAAAATATAAAATAGATGTGGTATTGTATTTATTACATGGACATTTTTCAAAATTATAAATGTTGATACCTAGATTACTATTAATTACTAACATTTTCCAATCACTTAAGCCTCCATATTTTCCAAACCCATTATCATGGAGCTATTATCCTTAGAAAACAAAGTTAAAAATGTAACTCAAATTATGCTCAATCGAATTTTGATGTTGATACATAAACATTTTTAGAAAAAGTAGCCGTTAAATAATTTACAGTTGCAAAGGGATTCTCGTTTGAAAAACAGACGTTTATATCTCCACAATGCCCTCCTTCAGTAGCACAAAACATCAAAATATGATCTTGAACTAAATTGAAAAATTTGATTTTTAATAACTACATTATTGAAGAAAAATGAGGGTGATCATGCTTAATGAATCGCAATCGCTTGTACATATTATATTACATTAGGCTATATTTCAATAGGCATTATTAAAGGGAACGGCCTGAATTGTTATCGAATGGTTTTGCCATGATAGAAGAATAACCCCGGTCCCCGGGAATAAATTTTAAATATGAGAAATAGGTATGAGTAAAATTTGTGATTATAAGATAGATAAAATAGTTAAACGAACATTGATGTACTACATAATATTTACCTTATTATTGAACATTTAAATTATCACATTTCAATGTAATATATTAAAACTTGACAGTAAATATAGTTTGTATAAAGTAGAGTACTATACTACTATAGCTTTAACTTCAATACAACAAGTACAAAAAAAAAAAATATTGTGAAAATTAAGTAAACGAAATAATTTTTTTAATATTATGTGTTTATAGTTTTTAGTTTTTATCATGGCTTAGAAAAATTTAAAAATAGATTTTAGACAAGTTGCAATAATACACAATACGACTATTACTACAGGTGTCCTAAATATATATATATATTGTAGTTCAATGGTAAACCTAATCCAACCTATTTTTTTTTTATTTGCTTAAAGCACATTGTTTTTACTAAAATATTAAAGTCATTATAAATAAAATAATTAAAATCTACGAGGAACATTACCCCTATTTAAATTATCTCATATTTTGTTGAAATAATTAATAATTCGTTGCAACAACATTAAAAAACAATAAACTTATACGGAATATATTAAAACGATAATAACACATAGTTTGCCACGTAAATTCTAATAATTGATAGTAGCATTGTATAATAATTAATAATCAAAAATCTGAAATAAAAACATTGAAGCAACACTTCAATAATAATAATTATATAGAATATTCATTCTTTTAAAAACTATAATAACATATCAACAATAACAATAATACGATATCAAATCAAGCCTAATATACGGTACACCATCTTAAGACTATAAAGTGTAGAGCTCTAGACTCTAGATAGTACACTACTCTATAACTACCTAATAACTTTGTATGTAGACAAAAAACCATATTATATTGTCTATCGATTTAGTCTTAAATCCTGAGCTGCAGTTGCGAGGGAACTTTGTTTACATACAATATTATACTTCATATAAAATCATTTACGATAATCCGCTCATCTCTTTTACTTTATATAATACATATGACAATATAAAACACATATATTTGTTGTTATTTTAACCACGTGATTAGACGTAACACTGAAAATATAATTTTTTATCTTAACTTTGGATGTGAAAAGTGAGTGTTTTGAAATTTGGGACATACGTTTGAGATTGTTTAATTATAATTAATCATAATTAAATAATCTCAAATGCTAGTTAAATAAACATGTATGATGTATACTAATTGCGTTATTCAATATATAATACTGAATACTGATAGTATAGAACTAAGATAGGTAGGTACTACAAGTGTATTTAATGGGAAAAAAAATAAAAATATTTAAATTTACCACAAGTATAAATCTCTAGTATAGAACTGATGGCTCTTTATAGTTAATTATTATTACATTTAATTAAATTAAAGAAACAATTTTAATATTATTTTCTATAATATTAATATTTTTACTTTTTAGTATTTACACCAAGTTAAATTTAAAAATATATAGGATATTCCTATTTTTTCTATCTGTTATAAAAATAAAATTGTAATTTACAAGGATTTTATTTTCGTTTCATACAGCCACAATAAGAGAACAAATGGCGATAAATCATAATTACATAACTTAAATAAATAAATACATAAATACAATGCAGAGTCAGAAGGATACCCTATTTCTTTAGGTTGTTTTTAGATCTATACTCTTGAGTCTATCGAGGGATCTCCAGGTTGGCCAGTCTAATTCGTGCGCTGCTGGCAGGAATTCAATTGGTTCAAACTCCAGTTTACTGTTGTCTTTGGATAGAAAGAGTTTCCATTTTTCCCTTCGTATTTCTTCGGGAGGTTTTTTTAAATATTTTGTAATTTTAATGAAACTTTTCTGGACTTAAGTCTGAAATTTGGTATATTATGTCCGTGTAATGGGTGTCGCTTTGTCAGTTTCTGCTTTGGTCCTTTTCCCGTTTGCTATGACTTCCAGCGGATGTTTGGAGTTTACAACGAATTTAAATATTAAACCAAAAATATTTGTTACTAGCATTTTTTTTTTTTTTTTTTTTAAATCATAAAACTGTAATATTATATTAACGTTAAAGAATACTATATGACAGTGATACCTATTTTTTTTTCTTCGACGATCCACATTTGTAAAATATTGCCTTCGTGCGGGCCACCAATATTATTAATTTAATATTTCATTGCTATATTGTACCTACTAGTCGTATGCCCATATGATGTATCTTTTTCATATACACCTTTTATACATTACAATGAAGTATCTTGCTTTTAACACAAAAGCAGGCTGCGGGTCATTAATTTAGCTTTAGCTGGCCACGGGTTAGTTATTGCTGCTACACAGAAAGTTCTACTGCACGAGAAATAAATTCGGAATAGAAGTTTTCGAAAGAGTAAATTTGTTTTTAAACTTATAATTCATTGAATATTTTATACAAAATCAATAAGATGCTCACAAAAAGTGAAAAATATTTTTTATTTACATAATGACTAAATCATTTTTAACTTAGAAGTTATTAATTATGTAAATGGTTATAAACTATAATAAAAATATTTAAAATATTGTATTACATTGATATTGTGTTCAGTCTAAATTGTATACGAACTACAAACTCTAAATTGTGAACCCGTTTTTATTATATATTTTTAACAGTAATTTGGGTGGTTCAGGCCGAATATAAAAAGGTCTATAATTATATACAATAACAAAAATAAAATTTTATTTTTATGTAATCAATGTCAACCTTATACAAACAATTAAATTTTTTTTTTTGTCAGCTAAAAAATCCTTCAGGGAGCCTCTTTAAAATTTAAAATTTAAAAATTGGCATCGATGAGGTGCAAATCGTCGGGTATAGAATTATCTATGTATCAAGTTTCAGAATCATGAGTGTGGTAGATTTGGCTATATATCACTTAGTACTTACACACACACACAAACAAAGATTTTTTCATAATATATTTTAATAATGCATATTGCAAATGCTGAATAGTATAATATACTGTAGAATTATTAGAATTATTAATGCTTGTATAGTATACAAATGCCTCGACACACAAATTGATCTGTACATACTCGACTAGTTAATGTATTCATCGATTAACAATGTCCAAATGTTTCGATAATGTAAACTTCCGTCTAATTTAAATAATTCGGCAAGGTTAAAAGCATTACATTTTCTTACTCAAAGTTCAAATGCGTTTCGAATCAAAAGGATTTCGACAAAGCGATGTAAATGTATATTTCATTATTCATTCACATTTTAAAACCATATAATTAGGTAGGTACTAATCAACGCTTTAAGAAATACGCGTGATAGCATGATTGTTACGATTACTAGTACTATAGATTTTATTCTATTTTTCCTGATTGAGTCCATTACATTTCTGCCGGTATAGTACAAAGTTTAGTATGGTCACATGGGCACGAATTCCAGGGGGGCTAAGGGGCATAGCACCCGCCAAAATGTTTCCACTAGCCCCCCCCCTGAAATATACAATTTTCTAGTTATGTGGGATCGAAGCCCCCTCACTCACATTGATGTTAAAAATATTAGCCCCCCTCAAAAATGTTAAGGGATTTGCGCCTACGAGTATGGAGAAATGATATAATGATATATAATACTGTCTACAAGATTCTTTTTTAACAGTGTGTCATTTCGCTAACGTTTGTTCGATCCGACGATCCGATACACAATAACGGTGAAGGAAGGACGCGAGCACCACAACTTTCACTCGCATCGGCAAGGCCGGCGACAGCGCGGACAGACTGTTGTCGTGAATTCGCTTTGCAAAACATTGAAATGTGCCTATGTACCCCCTCACCTATCTCCTATCTAAGGTCGTTCACCTGTTAAATTAAATATGATTACACCGTATACGTAAGTGCAAGTGATTTTTAATAGTATCGATCCACGATATGAAATCGGTCAGTATATTATACCGATAGTAATATTATACACGTCATAATATGATAAATAATAAAATAATAACAAGAAATAATGGTGTGTTGTTAAAAAACGATAAATCAGCTGATAGTTTGATGTTTCTATGACAATAGTGTTCACAAAAATCCATGATAAATATAAAGATATACAGTCTCGTACTCTCGTGAACACATTGGATATAGGTACCGTCCTCGTGTTTATGAATATTCGAGATTTTATACTTTCTATTAATAATGCAACAAAGACTATAATGAAGACAAATAGCCGCAGTAAGCTATATGGGCAGTATGCCTTAAGTATCGATAAGCAATTTACAAAATTAATTTTCATGCATTTTACAGTTTAGTATTGTCAAAATAAAACTTCAAGCTCACAAACATATCAACAGATACAAGTACAATAGAGCAAACTGTTTGCATTTTTTAATATATATAAAAATGAATGTTTTTTTTTTTTTGTTTAAACTTTATAGACTCAAAAACGACTACGTTTTCTACAATATTGATTATATATCATTTTTCGAATTTTGGTTTATTCTCACAATGTAACCCACAAGACGTGTTGATGACTAAAATACTGGTTAATTATTTCATATTAGTAACTGAGAAATCTAGATATTATATTATTATCTAACATGTTTTTATACCATTTATATAAATTATGCTAGTTCAACAATTCACGATAATATACGATTAGATAGCGATATCGAAAGTTGATGTAGTTTTATTTTGAACTCGCAAATCTCACCATAAATCTCAGGTTATAATATTCTCGAAAAGTTTCTATTTTGTTTTAGACTTAATAAATAAACATAAAACATATGATTTCATATGAAATAATAATTATTATTGTAATATTTTAAACAAATGCAATAAAAAAGGTCTCAAAAAAAAAAGTATTAACTTGGATGATTAAATCATGGGTTTATAGTACTTTTGGTAAACCTTAATAGTATTCTACTCTTTATTTTGTAATCATTTCTGGTCGCTAACTAATTAATTATTACCCTAATATATATATTATATATTTACAATCCTGGGCACAAATAAGTTAAAAAGTTAAAGTTAAGTTGATTTTAACTTTTTTAAATTTAATTTTCATTAACTTAATTTTAACTTATATGATTTTTATTGACTTAAACTTAATAAATAACGAGTTACTTTTTAATCAAATCTAAGTTACTTTATAAATTATTTAATTATTAATATAATAAAATTATTATTAATGATGCATATTAATATATTGCTTAATTAAATTTACTTTTTTTATCTTAGACACCTTATTACTGAATATTTATATACAAATAAACTCAACTAAGCTGAGTTAAAAAAATTAGGATAACTATAAACTTTAAACTTTTTAAATGTTTTCTATCGATTTAAGTTTTACTTACCCAATTAAAAATGATCATTAACTTTCCCAGGCTTGTGTACAGGATGATGTTTTAAGCATATTTACCCTATTTTTTGCTTATATTCAAATTCTGATTTTTGGAATTTTTAAAAACATTTGAAGTCCGTATTGTTGAATAGGTATTTGACATAGTTTGTACCACTAAAGGATAATCTGTTAAGGATGATCCTGCGACAAAACTAACTTCTGTTAGAATTGGTGCATTTTTTTAGTGCATTATTCAGAATTTTTAGGGCATTAAAATCACAGCCCTAGTTATTATAATGTTATAAGTTTATTATTTTTTTACATATCCCTAGTATCCCTATACGCATGATTAAAATCGAATGGAGTTTAACTCCACAGAAAATGCGACGTTATTACCACTTGCGACTTTAGACGCCTGCTTCTGCCGTTCCACTGAGCTTTTAATTGCTATTTATAACTGTTGTATCGGTGTGAATGTGTGATAATAATGAACTATCGTATATGTTAACATGTATATTGTACGCGGTGTGTATAATGTGTATACTATATGTGCACAGCCGGTGCAACCTTGGCGGAATAAAAATAAGAGTGTTCACTGCGTATATTTTATAATATAATTATCCTATACTCGGTCCTCAGTGTGGTTTCTCAAATAAGCGCAATACGTACCTAACCGAGCTATAACACGTAACTACGCCCGCAGTCAGCGCTCTGCGAATACCATTTCCTAGTAGTCTATAAAACATATTTTATGTATTTTTCTTTGAATACCTATTTATTTATACATTTTTAATATCGTGTAAAAATATTTGTACCCATATAACATGATATTCGTCGATATTCCAAACTGCAATAAATACAATTAGTATTCATGAAAAAAGCAAAATAGTTATAAACGAATGTGTGTTGACGTAAAAAAAAAATGAATAGTACTTACCTACTAATGTTTTGTTTTTACAAAATATTACAGGCGAATATAGTGATAGGCTGCATTTACCCATGGTAAATAAAATGATGAGTAAATATCGGGTATTTAGTATTTAGGTACCCTGTAAATTGCGTAAATTAATTTTGAATGCAATAAACAGAAATATTGAACAATTTTTTTAGAAAACTCAATTATTTGCCATATTTATTAAATTGAATTGATACTTAGTAAATGAATAAATAACAATCAATCATTACTTTTTAATTAAATATCAAGTATAAAATAATTATTACAATACTAAAAGTAAGTAGGTAGATATTACATACATTTTACTTTACGTTATAATATTATTACTGTAAAAATGTTAAACATTTAAATACAACTATATAATTGTATTATTATTATTTTAACTTGTTTCATTTATTATAACTAAATAGTAAATATACTAATATAACAATCAGTCATCACTTTTTTAAATAATATAAAATGTTGTAGGTATATTCAGATATCAGTCACAATAAGTATATGGTTTGAAGTCCAGTCTTGCTAAGTATTCGAATACTTGTATTTAAATACTTTTTTGGTATTTCAAATACTTTTCAAATACTTTTGATAATTTTATTTTTAATACTTTCAAAATACTTTTTCTTCGGTTTTTATTCCAGAATACTAAATCCTTATTTTCTTTTTATCGTTGTATTTCAACGAACATTATTTTTGTTTCGTATATTACAGCTTTAAAAATTGGTCTTAGAATAATATTTTATAATACTTCATGCATTTTTAAGATTCATTTAATACACAGATGACGCAATACCTAAAATTCATATCTAACTCCCTGGAGTTTAACTTACCAATATAAAAGGCAGCTATGTGACATCTGAAATTTTTCAATAATTCTTATGTATTAATTATTTAATTTAAATACTTATTATTAATTTTAAGTATAATTTGTGATAAACGTAAAAGATTTGAATATACTTAAAAAAAGTACTTGTAAAGTATTTTGAATACTTTTAAAATGTATTTGCAAAAACATTCAAATCCTTTTGAAAGACAGTACTCGAATATGAATTTCAAATACAAATGACACCAAGTATTTAAATACGTATTCTTAATACATTTAAAAAATATTCTTAATAAGACTGGTTTGAATCATAGATATGTAATAATAATAATATTATCTAAGTATAGTTCAAACGAAAAAAAAAGTTTACAATAATTTTGGTAATTAAAATAAACTGTTAGGTAAAAAATAGTTTCTCGAGTACGTTCCAAAATAACTCTTATTTAATGTTCCAAGTGCGTCGGAAATAGATAAATACCCAAAATATATAAGATAAATACCTGCAATGGTGTTTTTGTTTTTCTATATTACCTATATTATTTTTCTCAAGAATGATAACTGGTTTTCTTGTACCTATTTAAGTCGACTGTCGAGAACAACCTTTCATGGCTGTTAACGTATTGTTATTATTGCTAAAAATTAAAAACTATTATAATATTAAAACCGGACACTTATATAAAAATTAAAAAGACGTCATACAATAATATATTTTTACTTTATTTTTCTCTCACACGCACGTAGCGTAACAAAAACAAGTTCACGTAGTTCATTTATAAGTTATTAGTTATATAGATATGACTTTAGTATAAATACTTTTATATTTAGAATAAAAAAAACAATATTTTTGAAAGAATCGTATGTAGAATTTTTCATTATATTGAAATGTGAGAAGTTTAATTTTTATTAAATTAACTTTTTAATAACGTACTTACATTTAACGGTGGACGGAGTGGCCTAGCGGACTAAGGCGTAAATAAAAAGGCAATAACGAGAGGGGATCAGAAAAAGCTGCGTTCTCTGGAAGATCCGAGTGGACCCATATTAAACAATATTTAACAAAAATGGGAAATAACTAAAGTTATTTTTATTATAATAAGAACTAATGCTCAACTATATACCAGCTAAACAAATTAAGGAGAAGATGTAGTTCAATTCATTAGAGAATGGGCAAGCCGCATATATTATGGAAACATGTTGAAAAGAGTATTGACTGCAGATATGATGAGGGTAAAGAGACCAAGGGGAAGACCACGAAGGAGGTGGAAGAACAGCGTCAGGGAAATTTAGAAGAAATTGTAGCGGACTGGGAACAGGCGTATGATGGCGACTGGCGAGTGGTGGAAGGAAATAGTTTTGGCGACCAAGAGTGTAAGTTACTCGTGAGTCGTGAAGCCTAAAAAAAAAATACCTTCTCTATTAATATTTTACTATTTGGCTAAATTTGTATAGACCAGACAATTTGTAATAGGATGTGGGTCGAATGTATCCCTATATACAACATATTTGGTATTTACATGCCCCTTTCCACTTTATGTATCTATAAGCTGAGGTAATTAAAATAATTAATAACAAGTAGGTATATAGATATTTATATATTTTATATATAATAATAATATAATATAGGTATTTAAATACTGAAGTAAGTATATTTAAAGCAAATTATGAAAATGCATATGAACTATGAAGTATGAAGTGAAATAACAAAGCATCAGCTGTTGACTGTTATTGCTGTATATTCGCTCTGCTGTATATTAGGACGTATTGCAAAGTGTACTTCGTAAGTTCTTATTAAGTATAGGGTCCTAGGTCAATGTAATGAATGTGTTAAATTTGAATTCAATGATTAAACGATTCTGCGTAGAGACCATAATACGTAAGCCATATTTTGTTATAATATATATTGTTATAAGTAATTTATTTTTCTATTGGTTATACGAAAGGTTAAACTAATTTTTGCCAAAAAAAAATAGCATAATATATTATAAAGTGCTATGTTGTGCTTGACTAGCAGCATTAACATATAAGTCAATCCCAAGGTACAGTAGAACGGTGTGAACTGTGAACAGTGTGTTAAAAACTCTTAAAATAGCTTAAAATCAATATAAATATTTTGAAAAATGTATTATGTTTAGTAGACAATATAATATACGTAATGAAGAATGAATTCAAATTCCTACGAATAATATTTTTTTAATAACAACAAAATAACAAAAAAGTGGGTAAGTGGATGTCGCTCTACTGTACAGTAGGTTGCAAGTGGGTCATCGTAATGGATGGTGTTAAATATAAATTCAATGATACAATATCATTGTATAAGGAAAACGATTCTGAGCGAAAACGGTCAGTCAACCCATGATATTACCAAGTATATTTGATGATATTATTGTGAATAAAGTAATTTATATATAACCTATTTACGTGGAACCGTGTTTTAAATTTTCAATCCTTAGCTAAAAAAGTTGAACATTTTATAAATTGTTAACTACAAAATAATTATTAAATTTTAAGTTTGATAAATTTTGTCAAAATTTGAATTTAAAATGCTTATAAAAAAAAATTGTACCTATGTATTTATAACATTTTTCAACTGCTATTCTAACAATATATCAGGCCTTGCATTAAATTTTTTACCCAACAAATAACATTTTATTGATATTTATAGAAAAAAAACAAAAAAATTTAAAACTGACAATGTCCGTAAACAGCCCAAAAAGAGTCAAAATATTTTCAAAACTTTATGGTGTATTGAAAATGCTTATATAAACATTCAGCAAAATTTTCATGTATCTACAGTTATTCGTTTTTGAATAACAATAAAATAATAAAACCACTACATGAGAAGTCGAGTGAATATCCAATATTGTAAATATATGAATTTCAAACGCTCATAAAAATTTTATTTGATTTGCTTGTAGACATTTTTTTTTTGATAAAGGTAAACAAACTTATGAATAATCTTGTATTACATTTTCAAATCTTAGATTTAAAAAGAAAAATTTTTATTAATTCTCAATTCAAAATAATTTGCTAATTTTCGTGATTTTTCCGTATTTTATCAAGATTTGAACTTTAAATGCTTATAAAAAAACTGTGACAAAGGATTTTTAATATTTTTGAATTAAAAGGAATCTTTTATTTAATTCTCAAGCTTTTTTGGACTGAGATAAAAATGTTCAAACATTATAAATAGAACAAAAAGAGCTAAAATATTTTGAAAATTATATCTTCTCTAGAAATTTCTAATATGAATATTTTTTGAAAATTTCAAATCATTACAGTTATACACAAAGTTACAAAATCAATTTGGTCTAAAACTTATTTTGCATAAAAATTCCTTTTTTCCGTATTTTGTTTTTAGTTTTCCAAGTAATTTATAAAATAACTCCAATTTGCTACCAGAAACCACCCTAGTTAAAAATCGAAACATTGCACTGCACTCAAAGATTATGTCAAAGAAAAAAAACATATAATTGTAAAACCAATACATATATCAGCTCCAGAGCTTAAAATAATAATTATTATAGAAGATATTAAAACACATAATCATATTAATTATTAACTGATGCAATTTAATATGTATTTTAAATAATATTTATGCTTTTACTGTCAATAATTTCGTATACATTTTTAGCCCAATACAGTTATTATAAAAGTATAAAACCGTAATCTGTTATTCTGTTGTAGGAACTTGTTGTGTATTATAATCATAATACTATGGCAATAGCAGGTCATCTCATCTGAGTAAACATGTGATTTATAACATTATTATTGCACCAGTATTTATAATATATTTCAAGGATAAAAGTATACCTACGTGTCTACGTTTCGTCGCTAAATTATGTGATCAACAAAAATAATAAGTAATAACTTTTAAAAGGTTGCATGTTTTAGATCATAAATATAATATTAACTTGGTATTTTAACAACTATTTTACTACACTATATATATATATGTTTAATATTATAGTAATTGCATTCGCATTAAAAATTAATTATTAAAACATAATATCTTAAACTAATTTTGTACCTACCTACTATAATATCAGCCTAATGTAGTAACATCTATAGTTAAAATATATTGAAATTATATTTATAATAACTATATTTTGCAAATAATAATTTCGTTGTAAAAATTCCAGACTTGATATCGTAATAAACAATAGGTAGGTAGTAATCTTAACTCGATTATCATTTATTGATATATTCGAAAATTATTATTGGAATCTATATGCCCATGCATAGACATATTTTAAGAATATTCATCGTGTACAATATTTTTATATAAAGCTTACTATTGTGTTTAAGAATCTATTGTTTAATAGCAAAATTATATTTTTTGAATTAATAAAAACATGTATATGGTAGTACAGAATATGAAAATAATATATTGATAATACCTGAAATTTAAAACATCATTATTTAAACAATAATACCTACTTTATTTCCATAAATAATAATAATTATTATTATGTTATTATAATTATTAATTATTCTATTTATATAACACTTTATAAAACAGTAAGAAGGTTAGTAGCCACGTAGGAGAACGTGAACCTATATATTTGTCAGGAATAAAATCGTTTAACATACATATTGTTATCTTTGGTTTTATTTGAATAAAACATCAATAGATTTTATGTTGGCATTATTAATTAATACTATCTTTATTATTATTTTTTTTTTTTTGTACAACTTTTGTTATATTTTTACAAATAATAATTGTTATATCTATTGACTTTTTCACATGGTATGTTATTGACAATTAGCTATTCAATCAACTAAATTTTAAAATTTTCCCAAAAGACAAAACTACGTGACTACAATTAATAATTGAAAATAATTATACGTGCTATATATTAGACAATTTACTTCAGTTTCACTCTTCAATAGAATTAAAATTTTAAAGTATTGCTGTACTATTGACGTCATTAAGTAATTTCAATCATTATGTTACTTTATCAGTTTTTAATATAAATTAATAAGTGACAAAGGTTACGACTTGATTTGAATACGCTATATTAAATTTATTTTTATTTTTAATCTCGAAGCGTGTTGTCTCAAAACCTGAACTTTTAGAAAGGTCATTGCGAACAATTATACAAGTACCTACCTATGTGAGCCTCATATGAGGTACATATAACAATCACTGATGAATGATGATATATGTATATACATAATATATTTTATTATAATCATTTAAAAATATTAAAGATACATAAGAACAATTTTTTTTATAAAAATTTGAAGTTCAATTTTTGACAAAATTAGTCAAAACCACGAAAATGTGCAAATTATTTCATAATAAAAAGTGTACAAAGTGATTTTTGTAGCTATAAGATTTGTATAGCTTATAGGAAATTAATACAAGGTTCTTCATAAGTATTTCACACTGGAACCTAAAAAAAACATTAAAAACTTGATTTTTTTTTATGGATATTTGAAGTTCAAATTTGGACGAAATACAATATTTAAACAAAAAAAAACGATTTTAGTTATTTTGTTGTAATTTAAAAATATTTTTCGAGGGGATTTGAAATGTTTACGTACATTGTTATAATATTTTATTTACACAATGGCATTTTCAAAACATTAAGGGCAGTATTCATAGTCGTTGCTTAAGAATAAGTATTGCTTAAGCTAATTTATTTTGACAAATTATTTAAAAAATAAAAAAATTGTGATAATAACTTAAAGCAATGCTTAAGGTAGGTCTCGGCCAACCTTAAAAATAACTAATACTTTTTCTTTTCTTAAGCTAAAGTCTCGTTTATGAATCGCATAGCTTAAGCAATACTTATTCTTTAGCATCGACTATGAATATGATCCTAAGAATTATTTTATGCTATTGTCTATTTAAAGAATTATAATATTATATTATACCATCTTACTAAAAATAGTAAAATAAATCAATATAATAATTTATATATAATAGAAATATATATGGCAATATCATTTTTCGTAGGTATGCAATGATTTATGATTGAATTCAAATTTAACACATCCATTACAATGACCTATAGTCAATGCCGAGTTACATTCAACTCCTACTGTACAGCTGATCGGTTATCTACTTTCCCCCTTTTTAAAGTTTATGACGTATAGAAAATAATACATTTACTTTGAGAAATTATATTAATTTCTTCTTAAATGGAATATGAACATTAAGTCAAGTTATATAAGTAATTTTCTGAGCATATCATAACAATCTGAATTGTTTATATTCAGATAAGTTATAATCTTGGATTCTATAGGGAGATATTACCATGGACGTCATCACTCAACAATTAACAATGATAATAATCAGTACCTAAACTATAAAGTATAAACATGGTATATGATAAATGTTGACATGGACATGTGGCCTTTGACTCTAATCTCTGGGAATAGGTGTCATGCAAGTTGTAACTATAATAATTACTGTAGTAAAAATAAGGAGGTCATTTATAATACTTAAATACCTTGTTGAATGTTAAATTTTGATATTGTACGAATAATGATATTCTTTGCATTATTATATATACTTATATATTTTTTTATTTAGATAATATTAAAGGTTCTATTTAACTTTTACAAATAATACTGGTGTAACTGAGACCTTCATATAATATACTCAATAGTCATCTACAGAGACCAATATATTATATTAAAAATATTTACATACTGTTATATTAATATATTCTATCTGTACTTAATTAAACATAGTTCAAGATCATTACGGAGAACATTATTTATTCTTTAATTTTAACATGATAACCCTTATTTTCTATTCAAATTATCTTAAGCTATCAAGGCCGTATCCAGAAATTTTTTGGGGGGGTCCAAAACATGTATATTGTAATTTTATTGAGTTTAAGTTTTAATATTTGGTTAAAAATAAGATATTGAAAAAATGTCGGGGGAGGTCCAACCACCCCCTGACCCCCTTCCCCCATCAGATACGGCCTTGTAAGCCATGCGCTGTTTATTTTCTTAAATACTGTCACAAAAGACATGTATCATTTAGTATTTTTATTGAATTGGATGTAGTTAATACTAGGAATAAAAGATAATAAATATAATAAGTCATTATAAAAACATTAGTTAAATAACTAAACAATTTTCAAATAATATATTATGTGTATTTTTAGATGAAAATTGTTTCGATATTTCGTGACTATTTAACAAGATTTTAAATACGTGAATACTTGAACAAACTATCTCAACATTTTTAAAATGTATATACTCATCGATTTAGAGAAAGTATGTCTTTATTGTGTTAAGTGTTAACCAGTGGCGGATATACGGGGGGGGATATGGGGGATAGATCCCCCCCCCCCGGTGGGCTGTGGGTTAGGTTAGGTTAGGAAAATTTAATTTAGTATTGTAAATTTAATATAGAATAAAGCTTATATACCTATTACCTATACATATTATGTACGAAAATATTTTATATCCCCCCCCATGAGAAAATCCTAGATCCGCCACTGGTGTTAACTACCTACATTATTATTTATTAGGTGTCTTTGTATTATGTATAATTTGTATATGTTAACGCAATAATGCCCAACTGGAAAATAATATTTATTTGTTTATAAAGTACAAAAATTGTCTTGTTTATTTTGTTTGGAAAAAGTTTTAGTTGTGTTTTATAAAAACCCATCTGCATCATTCATCCCTTTAAGTGTATAATGAAAGAAATATCATTTTGAAGTAAATAAGCCAAGACAAATTATAGTAATTACACATTAGTTTATTAAAATATAAAAATAAATATTTTTCAATATCAACTTGTCGATTATTTTACAGTATAGGAACTCAATAATTTTTAAATATAATTTGTTTGGTGTTTTAAAAATTTACTTAAATGGTATACCTGTGTATTTTATAATACCTAAATGTACTATGTAGTCCAGTACAACTAGTACAAGTACACCTATAAAACAAGATAACCGTCTACCGTAGAGACTATATTATTATCTTATAAATGTTTCAACTACCTACTCAATTGTTTATTAGTAAGTTAAAATGAGAAGAGTAAGCACAATTTAAAAAAAAAAAAAGATAAAAACATTCTGTGTGATTTTCAGAGGGTTTACATAAATTTCACTAGCTGACCCCG
The DNA here is from genome assembly GCA_008086715.1 of Sitobion miscanthi. Taxonomy (NCBI): domain Eukaryota; kingdom Metazoa; phylum Arthropoda; class Insecta; order Hemiptera; family Aphididae; genus Sitobion; species Sitobion miscanthi. The sequence goes on along the minus strand of CM017802.1, from coordinate 9,853,973 downwards.
TGCAATTTGTTGGCTGTTCAAAAAAACCACCTCATAGGTATATGATTCAAATCTGTTAAATTCTTTATTTAATATTGGTTGTATGAATGTATGATATTCAAAACTTGAAAGAAAAAAGAAAAAAAAATATTTAAGTAACTATGATTTTTATTTTATATTTAACGCATTATATCTATGTAATTAGTAATTACATATTGCATATTTCATCATACTTATTGCGTTTAACATACATTAACATTTTTGTTAATTAATCTTATCATTTTCCTATGAAAAAAATAAAATGACTGCAATATCACTTATATAAAATAAATATCAGTTAAAATATTTTAACTTTATGTTATAAGACAATATAATTAATTTAGTCATACAATCAAATTGATATATAAATTATCGTAAGTTTAAACTTTTAACACTATACCTAATAGTTAAAGTACAATGAACCTATTAAAAAAATAGTTGTTAATAAACGCACTTCAAATTGGTGAGGTAGGGTACTTTTATATTTTATAATAACTGATTTCACAATGATATCTTATTAGTTTATTACTATTTGAGTAGGTATTCAATTATTTCTGAACTCAAATTCAAATATACAATAATTGTATAGAAGTTCCGAGTTACTTACGTGATTTACTCCTCACTTTATATTGAAATGCTACAAGTAATTTGAATCGATATATATATATAACTATAATACATTAAACATTGTGTCTAATTACATTGTAAATGGTACTTACTAAGTACTAGATGATTAAAATTGGCCACCAATTTAATCAATTTAAACAAATAGATAAGAAAAATTCAAAATAGAAAGTAATAATTTATTTGATACCAATACTACCATGCGAAATAAAACCTGGTTGTACTAGATACATGTGTCACAATATTATCAGTGGATTTAATTTCTAATGGTAAGACACTTTTGCTGTATAAGAAATGGAAAGGTAGTCTTGTCACACAGTATGATGTGCATTACACACATAATAAGTTATATATAGTTATATATCATGACAACCAATTTACAATCATGAAGGATTGCAATCAAAGATATTATATATATATATATATATATATATATACTAGCTAGTCCCACGCACTTCGTCGCTCGTAAAAAATTACAACTTTTAAAAAAATTATGATTGTTTAACTCCTTTTGGGTGCAATTCAGCCTCCCCGGTAGACAATCCGACTATTCCGACTACATCGGATCGCAGACAATGTTCAACAGCATATAATTAAGTAGGCAATGTGCGAAAATTTGATTTGGTGCATGCTTGTACATAATCTGCCCGAACCAGTGGCAACCAACTAATAAATACTAATGTCTACTAATTACTTATCCTATAAACAATAGCAACCATTTATAAACGAAAATTTTGGCCATTTTGGATGATGAAAAATCCATTTTAGATGAGTGCGACCACAAACACCGTAACACAAGATTTTTATATGATATATTTATATAGACGTAATTATACTAATTTACCGTGGCAACCATATAAGAAATATAATTATTGTGTTTACTCTTTTATAAACCAAGTGGTGAATTTAAAAAGTCAATAGAAAAGTTAAAATAATTAATATTTACCTCTGGTGTTGATCAAATATAGTTAAAAAGTAAAAACGAATTTATAAGTTATAAGATTATAACTATGAACAATTGTATGTCAAAAATGCAAAAAATTGCTACTTCTAAGTCATTTGTCAACAATATAGTATGACTGTTATAGGTACTTATTAAAGGTTAACAGATATTTTCATTTATGTAATAATTATAATAATTAATACGTAGCTTTAACTGCTGTAAATCTCTTAAAATAATATTTACACATAAATATTACAAATATTTTATATTTATAAAAGAATCCAATAAATTATTCAATACTATTATTCAATCTACTGTATTATTCAAATAATATGTATTCCCTTATAGTTATTTCAAAGTTTAATTTAATTCATGAAGACTTCGCACGTGTTCAGTTTGCTAACTAATCATTTTCTAATACTTTTAAAAGTAAACACAGGCTAACCTTCAAAACATTAGGTATTGTTTTATGTACATGCGTCTATTGGGAATCTTGTATTTTTAGATACAGACTATATTGACATTTTCTCAATTACATAAAAACATTGGTAAACCCACCCAGCTACCCGGGGATTTCCATTTATTTGTGATTTCAATATTTCAAAAATTTAAAATTATATTTGAACTAATGAAAAAGTCTGAATTATTCAATACATTGTGCATGGTATTCAAATATACGTTCTTATATTTTCCGCCGTAGTGCCGTATACACAATTAAAATGTGAAAGAATATTTTTAAAACTTAAAATTCTAAATTTAAATTAATAAATTATTTTTTAATTAATAGTAAAGTTATTTTATTGCAATGCATCAAAAGGCAGTTATACATACATTTTAGATTCTGAGGGAAGCGCAGAATTAATTAATTTTTCATACAACTATAGAATCTTATAAAAATATTCGCATTAATACCTATTTTTAAGTTACCAACCCTATTTAACAATTTAATACATTTTTCAAAGTTAAAAAACCGCTTACAATAAGGACACCTGCAACTATTACGTAGGTACTCAAAATTTCCACATTTTATGATTTTAGCGAGCGTGAAAGCTGCAGAAATTACACTTTGTCGTGTTTCTTTGTTTTTTAAAATAAAATAACTTTAATAAAGAAGAAAAAAAATAATCAGCAGGTAGGTAATGATATTTTATTCATGAGTTCAAGTACCAAATAGTCTTACTACATTATGCATGAATGACAACAAAATAATCAAAATCGTTTGAGGAACAAACGTTTTTTTTATGTTTGAATATCCATTTTCAAAAATATTTCAACTTAAAACGCATTATATGGAACAAAATGTGACTATAATATATTTTTTAACGTTACGTGTTTTGTTATAATAGTGATTCAACAATTTTACAACTTATTAAGTTGTCCAGTATTTAGATAAAGAAAAACAGTTTTATTAATAATATAAATAATATAAATCAAAAATAGATTGGATTAAAATTATTGCTCCAAAAAAATACATCATAGTAAAGCCAAATATACCTTTCTTCGCTCGAAATCTAAATTGGTAAATGGACATTTTCCCCCCGATATATTTTTGATGCGGACATTTCCCCCCCCCCATTTTTTTTAAAGTTTATTATTGACTAATAATATTGAAATTAATAATACAGATACCTAATATTATTTATTATTTAATATGAAATTATACTTGAAACATTACAAATTGAAAAAAATAAGTATTAAATACAATATAGGTAATTAATAATTAATAAGATTGGCTAAAACCTCCGGCATAAAAATGATACATTTTGTAAAAAACATTTAACTTCTGATTCTTTTGTTATTTTTTAACTTATATTTATAGCCTTTATTCATATTCATTTAATTTTTTTTTTTTTGTTAAAACTTTGCCAGTTTAGATATTTTAAATTTAATAATTGCTTGTGAATTTAATTCAAATAGTTCAGTTAATCAAAAATATTCATCTATCATTTATTATATTTATAATAATATTTAAAAATATTAGACAATAGGCAAAAAATTAATTTTATATTAAATAATAAACTTTGAATAAAATGAGGGAAAATGTCCTATTACACCGAAAACAGTCGGGGGAAAAATGTCCACGATTCATCTTAAATGTATCTTTACAAAATATTTTATTTTATTTTTATAAATTAAAATTTATATAGTTAAAATTAATTATTGTCATCTTTATAAACCATGGAAATTTAATTTTCCAATTTCTAATTTAAAAATAATTAATTATCTTTTTTTCCATAACAGTTTACAATTAGAATTAACTCAATAATTTATTATTATTAATTAATAATTATACAGTTCATCTTATGAGTTGTCAAACAACGTGATTTTTAATGGTTCAAAAACGGTTGAACCTATTAATAAAAATTAAAACTTAATTTACAAATTAATTGTGTTGTCAAAAGTCGTCAGGCATTAATTTAAATGACACGTGTGTTCTTGATTTTTAGTTGGTTGTAAACAAATTTTTACCTTAAACAATTTTTGTACAAATAGATTTTTTAGAAAAACCCAAAACCTGAACCCATCTAGATCGCAATAATTTGTCCATTACTCATTATGACATTGGTCGAACACTTTTTGTTCTGGAAAGTAAATCAGAAAATAATAATTATTATGCAAACTAACGATTGTAAATTATAATGTTGTCATTTATTAAATTTGTATACACAATATTCATATTCGAGTAATTTAATCATATTTATTTTTAAAAAGTATAGATTAATTATATAAATGTTTTATTTCAACAATAAGTGCCTACTTAATTAGGTAAGTATTATTATATTATTATACAGGCTACTATACAAGCTTAATATTATTTTTTATCCTATGTTACCTGTATCATATTACCTATAGGTATAAAAAATTGGAAAATTATTTTACAGTAGAAAATTGAAATCATTACTGATAAGTACAAATAAATATAACATAACTTATCCTTAGAAACGGGATAGTCGAATTGCACTTATTACCTAAAAAGAAATGGTCGAATTTGCAATTGGGTTCAAAAAAGGTAATGGTCGAACTGCACTCGGGTAAAAATCAGGTAAAAATAACTATCGACACAAAATCAAGATTCATCCAATCAATACACACGTTACATAATGTAGATATTAACGACACCATATCGTTTTATACAATATTTTATTGCCAAGCCTGGAAAATATTCTTGGACAATCAAGCTATTATTCTGTATTTTCGTTGATCAAACGCGATAATTGACGTTTAGTTCAACAACGATGCAATATTATCCATGAATAATATAATAATATTCATAATATATTATTAAATTATTAATTATTTGAAAAAATAATCGTGAAAATATTTTTCGCGCCGTTAACAGTAATTCAATATTAACAGACTACAGAGTATAGACAGTAATAAATATTCAATTATACGACCTGAGTCATCTGACACGAGAACAACCTACTCATCAGACCTACGATGAAAACAAAAGCGTATCAAAATAACACATGTGCTTGATGTCGATGTGCGGGTATCTATTGTACACTAACCTCCTACCGTGTGTTGTCTGCACTTGTCTGTCTCCGTTTTACAAACACAAAATTTCCAATTTTAAAATGTTTATATAACTTTTTTTAATTTAAAATATCAAAACAACCTACCATAGAGCGCTAGATAATAATATTATGTTTACCTTCAATAACACTGATAAATTATAATACCACATCAATTTCTTCTAATATAAAAATTATTATGTACGTACAATTTTCCATTTGGATACAACACTGGACACATATGGGTAATAATCGTTTTCCTATATAGTCCTATGGGTTTGTGGCGAAGGTGGTATAGGTCTTCCCCTAAATAATTTTATTTATTTTTTTGTTCCTAACTTATTTATTACAATAATATATGCATTAAGCAATATTATAGTCAAGTTAAGTACCACATCGTGCCTACTGTAAGAATTTCATAAATATAATATAGGTATGCGAGTGGTGTATATGACCTGTATGTCAATATAGGGAGGGGGGACTCTGTCTATACTGTATGACATCATCGATACAGTTCTACAGGTATCGTGCTGCACACGACGCACTAGACGTCTAATAGTTAAAAATTTTTTTGCGATTTTTTCGCAACGAGAATTTTATTTATAAATACCTATGCAATACTACACTCAAGTAAATTGTGGTGAGGACGAAAAATGTTGACAACCACTGGCCGATGATGAACGAATGTTCTAGAAGGCTTACGAAAACGTTCCGTACGGTGCGCGCCAATCAACGTGCGCCGATGCCGAATTTACCGCGCGCCGACGGCACCGCTGCGAGTCAATCTAAACAAAGTGACCCTATAGTCCGTACTACCCAAAAACACGAGGGTTGAAGCACCCATCCCTCATTCACGCCAACAGCAAACCCCCATGACCTGCTCAACGTGTTTTTTTCAGATTCCATTAATTTAATTCGTTATTTCGATTTTGGGGCCGCGATATAGGTACTGATATGGAAATGCCCAACGAAATATTGGTAATCCACCGACGAGGTCTGTTATGCGTTTGTACTTTGTATACTGGATGAACGATCTAAACGATTTCTAAAAATATATTATAAGTAATTATAATTTATAACTATTAATAATAATATAACATTGACAATATTATATTAGGTGGGCCTAACCTAACAATATTTTGTAAGAACGATAATATACACTTTACAACTATAGAGTGTAGGTAAATAATTCAAGATTGTTTCCAACTGTGAAATTACACAAAAAATAAAAATATTTTTTAGCTGTGACTGTGCCTAACATGCTACCGGTCTACAAAAAAATTGTTGAAAAAGTCTAAAATCTTTTATATCCACAGCGTCAACATATAAAAATTATGAGGGATACGAATCAAGCTTCCTCCGTATTATAACAAGATATCGTGGGAATGAAAATAAATAGTTCTATAGTAGTATTGCAGGACCGAGGGTCTGGCAAGGCTCGCCTGTCAGGGGGGCAACATATTGAATGAGTGGAGGAGCGTAAAATCAACAAATTTTTAGGATAAGGGGGGGTTGCAAAATTGTCACCTTGCCAGGAGCGCTACTATTGCTTGGCCCGGCTATGTATAGTAGTCATTTCTTCAAATTGTGATTAAATGATAGATTGTTAAAAAAAAATCCATACAAAAAAAAATGTACAGAAAATAAAAATGCCATAATAATTAATGTAGGTAGTAGGAGGTACCAACATATAATTTCAAAACTACATATTTTTTTTAATTGTTCGCCCACTCCAACGAAAATTATAACAATATTACAATATAAATATTATTATATTTTCATAGTATAAAAATATTACGGAAGACGGTGATAACTTTGTTATGAATATTATTATCGTGTTTACGTTTTTCGACGTGGTGAAGAACATTCTCCCCTCCACCCGTCCATCGAAAATCACAAGCCAAGAGCCCTAAAATACTGATCTGTACGAGTACGACTGTATCAGACTGTATACACCATATTATAGAACGGATTGTACGATTGTATGCTCACCATTTACGCTCTGTATGTGTTGTTTTTTCGGTGTGTGGGTGGGGGCGAGTGCGTGCGCAATCTACGTACTGCGTAGTTTCGGGTTGCCGGCCGGCCGGCCCGTCTGCCTGCCGGCGCTTACGCACAATGTAGACGCCGGCTCGGCGGTGGTGTTGGGAGCGCGGGAATGGACGACAGCGGACTCGAAATAATAACGACGAGCAACGCGCCAACGCCAAAACTATAATAATAATAATAATAATATTATTATCACAGAATAATTTATTCTGTGTTATTATTGCTTATTGATAGTAACACCGATATAATATTATATGTTGCTGTGGTAGTAGTGTAACAAATGTGTACGCAATATGGCAATCGACATTTCAACGACAATAATTGTTCGCTATTTTATCGTAATTTGATTTATTTTTTCACGACTGATAATTTAATATCATTCGAACGCGGCAACACCGTCGACGCCGCACTGTGGTAACACGTGGTACGCGCAGTGATTACGTGTTGGTCAGGTGTGCTGCTGCTGTGTGCGCGACGTGGAGAAACGATCGCGTTGGCCTGGGTGACTCTACAACTTGCTGGCTAGAAATAATATTATATAATGTTGGTAAATGGCCTCGGTGTAATTTGTACAAATGTACTAGGTACAACTATACGTATTAATATTTACTATTTAGTAAATATTATTATCACTTCATGTTGTTACAGTAGTATCTACATTAAAGGGATTCCGTATTGACAGGAAAAAAAACAGTAACACACGTTACACACCACATGATTAAATGTATACATCACAATTTCCTTTTTTCACGTTTCAAATGTTATGCGCAAGTGTAATCACTTTAAAGCACTAACAATGTCTACATTATTTTTTTCTGATCCACTAATAACTATATTTATTAGTTATTAGATACATACATACCCTCTCACTTATCATTATGATTGTATGATTATGTTTATGTATCAATAATGTTTTATTAAAATGGTAAACATACGTAATAATAATTTACTACTACGTATCGACATCGAAATGCTAGTATGTATAATCAACTAAGTCATTAAGATAAACTCAATAATACTGAATATAGTTATTACTTATTAGCTTACACTTAACGATGTTATATATTATCATTTATCATCAATAAATTATAAAAATACCGTAGGTAATATTAAATTATAATTGTAATATTTGGAATTCGCAAAAGCCAAAAAGTTAAAAACAATTTTGAAACTTAATGGATAACGGAACAGGTGCGGCGGTGACCAAAATATAGGATCTTTAAACAGTGAAACTGTAGTGTGAGTGTAAGAACTAAGAGTGTACAAATGTACGACTTCATAGTATAATTAGGTACCTAACTTTACTATATACTTGCTAAGTTAAAATTTAACAATTTATTCGCTGACGGGTGAACCGTTACAGGTCATAGTGTATTCGTATTCATATTTCGTTTACAAGTACAACTAACGCGCAATACCGCGATAGTTTAGACAGTTAGACGTGGACCGTATTTTTATTATTAGTTATTACTATTAATAGTATGGTATTACTTATTTTATTATCGTGATTCGTGGCTAGTACATTAATTATTTTAATAAAATCAGTTTTGCGTTTTATACGTACCTAAAAGGTACGTCATATAATTTGATAGGGGGCAAATCGGTACGCTATATTTTGGCATATCACACTATTGCTTAAGTTCGATCGTCACGGCCCTCAGATCGCGTCCATATTACTATATTACTATTAATAGTTATTATCACGATAATGACTGATAATATAATGTTATAATTAATAAAACATCTAATTATGGGTCCTCTGTTCGTATAATATTATATACCTACAAATAAATAACATATAGCCTGACTTCATAACTCTGAACCCCCTTCCGCGCCATATAAAAGTTATGTATACGTCACTAATCGTAAATCGTTGAGTGATTAATTTATCACGAAATTCGGGTAACGGGTAGTTGGTACGATATTTTGAACTTTCGCTGTTCGAATGCAAACCATGTACAAAAAAATTCCATCACAGTCTATTTATAGGTTCTAAGAATACGTTCAATTTGAGATGCTTGTAATGCAGCTTTATATTGTACAAAAAACAGTCGATCATTTTTTTTATCGATAACTGGCGTTAACTCCGGATTCTCGAAAATCATGGTATTTTTGTCTAATCAATTAGGAATAGTAATAATATAATACATTATAATATATAATAATATTATGATTTATATTATACACAATTCAAAAATAATATATCGAATTACACTCGAAATTAATTTTAAAACTAATTTATTTATTTTGATATATTTTTAATGGATTTGAGTGAGTCCTTTAATAGTTTAATTACTTTAATATAAATAAATGATTTTTATTAGTTTTAGGTATTTCACAAAATAATATAAATTAGAAATAGATATTATATCTGTTTTAATAAGTTGATATTCTAATACAGAGGCTGTCCATAGTGCATAGTCATTATATCATATTAATTGTTAAATCATTATTAATCCTATATTCTTATTATAACGAATTTTGTTAATGCGAGCAATAAACGTTTTTATATAATATTATAGTTTTTACTATTTATTTTATAATTATACTTAAACGTTATACACTATACAGTAAACCGTTAAACATCAAAGGTTACCTATATTTTGTTGGACATGACTTGGATCCGTAATTATTTTATTAAAGTGCTATACGAGGTCATCAAGAAACATCAAACAATTTGTCCAATGAACCAATATTTGTGAATGCAACAGCTATAAATGATTGTATATTTCAATATTTGTATAATTGTATCCAAGGACTATAGAATAACTTACTGTTTGTGTTTTTGCTTTCAGAATAAAGCAGTTCATCTCTAGTTTGTGTTACCTCTAAGGACAAGAAATATTACCTGTTCGTAAAATATATACAATTCAAGATAAATGTACACAGGACGTAATTTGAGTAGGTATACAAATGAAAATACATACTTTTATACGTTATTATGCGTATACGCAAACATTTCCAATTTTTTAACATTATAATACTCAGTTATATAACTTATTTTGCTCGAATATAATATTGTTTACTGATATCATTTATTAGATAAAATTATTTTTTATTATGATTTATAGCCCACTCAACTCAACGTATTTCATTAAATTATTTGTTTTTTTAGACAATCTAAATATTTAGCATTTATGTTTTATTCATTTTTTTCTAGTTATATATTATTCTTTAAATTCCAAATTGAATTGTTAAAATAAAATGTGTGTCCTAAAATCACCAATCAATTAATAGATAAATATAAAATGTTTCGATATTAAAATAATAAAAGATCAAAAATTAATAAACGTAAGTACGTAACCCAACGGCTAACCTATATGAATATAATATGACATGATGACTATATAGTATTATAGTACTATAAATTATTATACACACAAATAAATAATAATAAAGTTCAACAATTTACTCTCATACCTATTATAAATCATAGTATATAGTATATACGTCCTATGTAATCACTGATCACATAGAATTACTATCAAAACAGATAATTATTAAATCTTAAATGTAAATTATATATCATCTTAAAGAATAACAGATATATTTTTAACCATCGTTTGTCTGATTTCTGAGTTTTGATTGTTACTGTATAATATCTGTACACACGTCTTGTTCAACGTTATGATATAGGTAAATAATATATTAAACTAATAAAATACATAATTTACCGGTAACAACTAATATATTTGATAATATCTTGGTTTTTGTTACCAATACCTATGACCTATCATGCCAATTTCATCTCGTATTTTTACGAATACGTCATATATAATGTTTATATTGTATAACTTATACAACTATTGTTTTTAAAATATAGTTAGTATTACTAGTATTAGAACCTGTAATAAAATTATATTTATATTTTCACTGTACTACAGTCTACAATACAACAAATTACTAAAGATTGTTAGCCAAAAAGCACATCACAGCAGAAATATAGAATATACTATATAGTATATACAATATACATATTTGACTTACCCTAAGGGCTCGAGCCCAGGGCCCCCAGGCTAATGGGGACCTCCGACATTTTGTTGTTTCCATTGCGCATTGGCATTTATTTTTTCGCTTCTAAAAAGGCCCCTGCATAGCCAAATATACGGTTCTGAGAATATATACTGCAGTCTGCAATATATAGGCATAATTATCAATTGCATTTATATTTAACATCAATTATCCAATTATATTTAATATAACTGTTTTGTATAATTGTGTATGTGTACATTGTACATCACGACAAGTAACGAATTGTGTTACGATTTTAGGTTATAACTTAGGTATAAGCTATAAAAGTATAGCTGAACAACACATGTAATTCGATCATTTATATTTTATATTGCTGCTTATTAAATTTTAATTAATAATAATATTATATAATTATTTATTATACATAATATATAAACTGTCATTTTGACGATAACGTTCGTTTGATGTGATAGTTAAACTATTTAATAATAATACATAGTGCCAGTAGGTAGGTACTCAATAATTGAATAGTAAATAAAAAGATAAATCTAATATGCTATATTTATAATTGTATTTATTTATTCAGCCAAATCAATTAAAATTAAATAATTACAATAAAATACCTAACCTAACCTAGAATAGGAAGCTGATGCGAATACCAACTGAGCTATAAGCTCGTATCTGGTATACGGAATTATAACAGGTACCTAATATCTATCTAGTTTTTTCCTACAAATATCAAACAAACATTTCACCTGAGAAATGGATACTGGTAAACTAGTGATCAGTTACCACTAAGCGTTTTCAACTAGCCAAAATGTACAATAAAGTATTTAATTATTGTAAAATAAGCCCGCGTTTAAAATGCATATCAAAAATTGATACATCATTTCCGAAAATGTAAAATTAAAATATTAATATTTTTCAAAACGCAATTTTATCAATATATTATATTATACAATTTCAAATGTTTTGAACGATCATGAAGTCGAGTTGTTTAGAATAATATAAGAAATACGGTTACCACTAAAATTATACTCCAATGATATTATGGTTAGTGGATACCGTAGGTTGGTAGGCGAGTGGGAACACAGTTGTACACTATACCGTATGTACAAGGTACAAGTCCCCTAATCAACCTACGTTCCGTTGTGATAAAAATATTATATGTTATAAAATAAATACGAGTATTATACTACGACGAAAATATACTGAGTACCTATAAAAAAAAAAAAAAATAGTACCTACTGACTAATATTATATACTGTCATACGCTCATATTATGTGTCTTCCGCGAGGTAGAGACGGTAGTGTGTGGCATACTAAAGCAGTAAAGCCTCTATAATTTAACGTTCAAATGTTCAATAACAACTAACGTATAATATGTCGGGTTTCGTGTATTATTTTCAATAGATGTGGTATAAGTATAATGCGTAGTACACGGGCCCCAACCTAACTAAGCCGCGTGCACTGCTGTATGGCCCCGTAACATTTACAAAATAAATTGGAGGGCGATTTTTTTCCGTGTTTACACGCCGGTCGCCGCGCCGAGAACAGCATGATTAAATTATTTTACCCGGATTGGCTACAAAATTTTAGAAATCACGAGACGCGCAGTAAACACGTGTGGACCGTGTAGTCTACCTCTCTACCTAGTAAATAGGTATTATACCGCACACCATACACGAAACACGACATCGTACCATATTTTATTTCAATCAGACTACGATTTATGGGAGCGTCATTATAGTTGTTCCTTATTAGTTATAGTTATTAGTTATTACACACGACACGTACCTACCAATATCCAACTCCCCCCTCCTCACCCACCAATGAATGTCGGGACCGGACGAACAGTAAAAAACAAAACAACAAAGTATGGTAGAGTCTAAGTTAGACGACGCCACGACGGTTGAACATATTATTATAATTTTTAATTTATTTAAAAAATAAAAAACAAATGCCTAGGAGGGAGCCAGGGAGGGTAAAAGACGCTCTACGCCGCTATTACGAGCACATATAACTATTATTATAATATTTATGATGATGATGATCATCATCGCTGTAATGGGTTCCCTCTCCGAAGATCATATATGACGTCAACGCAAAATGAAGACGGGTGAAAAGGAGAAAAAAAAATTGAATACAGCTCACCGTCGGCCGAAAAACAATAACAACAACGACGGCCGACTATGGTCGGGCGGTGAGTGGTAACGACGACGACGTCACGACGAGTGTCGTTACGGACTTCAGAGATGTGCGTTTCCGTTCGGCGCGTCGTATACGCGGACGGAGGAGGTCGGTAGGTCTGTGTGCACGCCGCCTAAATAAAACGTTCAACGTGGTATGGTGGGCGGAACGCGCGGTGTCCCGTATATAAGGGGACGCGACGCACGGCCGCGCCGGTAGTGTCGTCGTGCGCCGGTTTCCATCAACACTGCACAACCAGCCGTAGTGTGTTTTGGTGTGTGCGAGAGAGCGAACGACAACAACAACGGCGAGCAGCAGCAGGCCGGTCCACCGTCCGCCGTGTTCAGCCAGTCAGTCAGTCGAGAGTAGTGTCCTAGTCCGTTTCGCTGTCGGCTTATGCGCTCGTGTTTGTAAACTCTTGTGGTTTGTTGGAGTTCGCGTGGTGGTTTACAACAGTAGAAGAATATAATATAATATAAACAGTCGTCTTAGCGTAACGGTTGTTGTTGTTGTTGTTGTTGTTATACCGTCGGAATCGTGTAGTCGAGAACTTACTGTGTCTGTGTGCGACTGTAACAACGCTCCCGGGATCGAATGATTTAAGAATATCGTCGATCGTTCAAAAGTATTACACGTCGTCGTCCCACGCGTCCCGGTTTTTGTAAATTATTCGTTATTTATTAAGTATTTCGATTTATTATCTTTTACTCTGTATAAATACCGAGGAAAAAACCCGCTGATAAGACGGGAAAAAAAGGAAACAAGTTGATAAAAGATATTATATTTATAGTCATATACGGGCGAAGAATCGTGATATTTTACTAGAAATTTGAAATATTACACTCGCCGACGGATAATTAAGTGCTGTGATATATTACTTTTTTTTAAGTTTAAATTAAATATTTATTCGTTATTAAATTATTTTGTGATTGCGCCGTCTGTTAACGTACACATACGCCGTGTTCCATTATCCACTCCCTAAAGTATTATCCACTGATATTCGTACGCAACGCACTCATTAAAAATGGTCGAGAGTATCATTGAAGAAGAAACCCCCGGACAGACTGAGAGCACCCAAAGTAAGTATTAGTTCCTCTGCGTTGTCATGCATAAATACAATTTGTGTACATAGATTGTAGTTATCTAATGTGCTTGTCAATTTTGTTTCACAGATGTCCCGGTTGAAAAAAAGTCTGAATCACTATCGATGAGAAAAGAAGAGGCTCGTAACAAGCGCAAGAAGAAGAAGATCACCAACAGCCTTGTGACATCCTGTTTCCAAGGTATGTATGCTCAATGAGATGTTTATTGTTTGTTATAATAATATGACAAAAATTACAAAACAATTAATATTAATTTATTAGGTAGGTAGATTACGTTCTATAGTTTAGGTATAATTTATCTGCTCGAAATGGTGATAATTGTCTACTTGAAAACCATTTGTAGGTCATTTTCTTTTAATAGTTTTTTTTACGGTTAATAAAACGACTACATTTGCCAACATTTTAACACACAATGACTTGGCCAAACTATGACTAACAGGAATAAGTTTCTGAGTTTGGTATTTCCTGTGATATATACCTAATGCTTAATTTTCTATTATGTTTTATTTAAATCTAGTAAGGTTGAATATTTTGTCATTAGTAAACTTTTATAAGTACAAATCAATAAATTATTAGAACTATAATTTAAAAATGCCATAGATTAAAATATTGAAATGTTATTGTTCTATACAGTATCATTTTCTTACTTAAATTTTCTAAATATTATAATTACTCCAGGAATACAATAATATCTATCTTAGTAATTTCGGTTTGTAGTTTTTTTTAGATAAATAATAACAAGATCAAGTTCTTATAAATGTAAACAATTAAATCTAAAAACATTTGTTTTCTTCTGAATTTAATCTGTAATTATTGTGAGTCTAGTAATAAGTAATAGGTACTTAATAATTATTTAATGATGAAATTTTGCTGTGTTCTTATCATAATAGGTACAATTTAAATTAATGATAAGGAAATTAAAATTGTAATCGACAATTGTTTCTAAACTACCTACATTATAATTATGAATAAACCGTTCATTTATTGATAAATGCTTAGGTTTATTTTATTATATGATCAGAATTGTAGGTATATAAAATATTTAATCAAATATGTATTTGAACTAATTATAAACTGGGGGGGACAGAGCGGATTAAGGCGTCAGTTTCGACGCGTACCGACGCCGGTTTGATCCCGGCTATGGGTGGAATTTTTCTTCAGGCAGTCACTGTGTCCAGAGAGAAAGGCCACCATCCCTCACCCAAACACGGCAGGTACCTATAGGTGCCCACTTAAAAATTCTGCCAAACACAAACACTCACATGTAAAAACTCACCGTTCCAAACCCTACCACCACCACAATACAACCCTAAAAACACCAAAAGGCCATAAATGCTTAAGGATCATAAAAAAAAAAAAAAATTACAAACTAATGTATGAACTGATAAAGAAAACATTTTAAATTGTTAAATATTTGATTCTTGTAATATCATGGTCATTGTCAATTTGTAGTAACTTTTGTTTTCCTACATGATAAAATAATGATGATAATATAATTTAAGTCAATTTTGTTTGTTTATTAGAAAATTAATAATAATGTATTATATTTTATTTATTTAGATGCATATAAATTGACTGGTGAAGTATTGGGTCAAGGTGCTTATGCATCTGTTCAAACGTGTGTAAGCGTGTTAACTGGCTTAGAATTTGCTGTTAAAGTAATTGACAAAATTGCCGAACATGCTCGAGCACGTGTATTCCGCGAAGTTGAAACATTTTACCATTGCCAAGGCCACCCAAATATCATTCAAATGCTTGAATTCTTTGAGGCTGATGACAAATTTTACATGGTGTTTGAAAAGGTGGTAGGTGGGCAACTGCTTGATAGAATACAGGAACGAAAGAGATTTACAGAATGTGAAGCTAGTCTTATTGTCAAAGATTTGGCAAGTGCATTAAATTTTCTGCATCAAAAAGGTACCTTATATAATAGTTTTTGTTTAATTTTCTGAAATGTATTTAAATTTAAAATTTTATTATACAGGAATAGCTCATCGTGATTTGAAACCCGAAAATATCCTTTGTGTGGATCCTGTAGCATTAACTCCTGTTAAGTTATGTGATTTTGATCTTGGATCTGGTATTAAGTTAAATCCAGTTGATGGCAGTGCAACGCCACAACTATTAACTCCAGTAGGAAGTGCTGATTTCATGGCTCCTGAAGTAGTAGATGCATTTGTTGGAAGTCCAGACTCCAATTACCATTATTATGATAAGCGTTGCGACTTGTGGTCACTTGGAGTAGTAGCATACATACTTCTTTGTGGCTACCCACCATTTTATGGGAATTGCGGCTCCAACTGTGGATGGGAATCAGGAAATGCTTGTCCAGAATGTCAAGTAAGACTATCTTGGAATGATAATTAAATGATCAAATTTTTAATGGTGAATATTTTTTTTAGGGTTTGCTTTTTATTAGCATTCACGAGGGTCGTTATGAATTCCCAGACCGTGAGTGGGCAGACATATCAAGCGAAGCCAAAGATTTGATCAGCAAATTGCTGGTTAAAGAAGCTAGTGCTCGACCAAGTGCTGCTGAGGTCTTAAATCATCCATGGGTCTTTAGATTACAGCAAGATAAACCTAAAGATCGTGAACTTAGTACACCAGTTGTTATAAGACGCAACAATAGTGCTCGCGCCCTTTCTACATTTGCAGAGTCTGCTATGTCGGCTAATCGAGTGTTCCTGCAGCATTTCAGTTTGTTTTCATCATCTGATGTACCTCTTGCTGCTGCTAAAAGACTTTCACCGCCATCGCATTCCATGATTGTACAGCGTAGGTCACTTGGTAAACCACAATGTTCCAACGAAACTACTGGTAACCGAGCTCCTGCTCAATTACCAATCATTGCATCTCCTAGCGGCTAGAGTTTAACATGCCTCCTACATTCATTACCTCTCCACTTTTTTTATACTAATTAAAATCATTAGAAAACAAAAATTTGGAAATAATTTAAATACAAATATGAATTGACAATTTTTTTTTTAACTAATAGTCATGTATCTGTTTTTTTTTTATAAAGACTAAAATACGCAATAAATATTATAAAATAATAACTTAAAAGTTATGTTATTATATAATATATATAAATACAGACTTATTTTTGTACTTTGAAAAGCTCAGTCTTCAAAAAAAAAAAGGTAATAATTAAAATTTGTGATAATTCCAATGTTTGGCAACACGTTTTGTATTATGGTGCCATTAATATGTAAACTTTCGGGTATGGTTAACAAAATCAATAAGTTTGTTATTTTTTTTTTCTTATAGAAAACCAACAAGGTACCTACATTAATATATTGTATAATTAGACATAGGTTAGTCCGCAGAATATGCGAACGTTTACACCAAAACTAATGTCTTATCTAGAATATAGCTCATCAGGTGCCATTTGTTTTTTTTTTTTTTTGTTAGTAATGGTATAGAGAAAAAAAAGGCTGTCATGCATAGAGTTTAAGTTACAAACTTTTGTGTATTTTTTTATGAAAAGTATGGAATGTTTTTTAAGTAAATTATTTATACAAGCAATGCACGTTAAAAACTATTGTTAATAAAAAAAAAAAATTTTTTGATATTGTGAAATAAAAAAATTTGAAATTTTTTTACATAAATGCAAAATTCATTTTTAAAATAATTTATATACATTTATAAATGTTCATTGTGATAATACTGAATTTTAATACACGTTAACAGTTTGTGTTAAAAAACAAAACATAAATAGAACCGCTGTAATTCCAAAATTGAAAAAAGTGAAAATAAAACAATTTACAATTTAATTGAATAATGTTTAACTATTATATGAAAGCCTAATACCTATTATGACTAAATCACGTATTGCCCTTTTTGATGATATTCTACTCAATGATCAAGTATTTAATAGTTTGTTGTGTTAAGGCCCCTGCAAACCCTATTCATTTTTCATCAAAACGACCTTAGCGACTGACAAATATTAAATGTACTTCTAGTGGTTCGATTTAAAAATTTAATGATGTTTTAATTGGTCAACAAGTCTACATTGCATCGGTTGGAGCATATTTTTTATATTTTAGATATTTTTGAATATGTTCAATATTAAAAAGGTAGGTAAGTGGATGTCTCTCTGCTGTACAGTAGGTTACAAGTGGGTCACTGTAATGGATGGTGTTAAATTTGAATTCAATGATATAATATCATTAGTATAAGAAAAACGAATCTGAGCGAAAACGGTCGGTCAGCCTATGATATTACCTAGTATATTTGATGATATATATTGTTTTCAATTTTCAATCCTTAGCTATAAAAGTTGAACATTTTATAAATTTTTATCTACAAAATAATTATTAAATTATAAATTTGATAAATGTCGTCAAAATATAAACTTTAAATGATTATAAAAAAAAATTGTGCCTATGTATTTTTAATATTTTTCAACTTCTATTAGAACGATATATCAGGAGCCTTGTATTAAATTTTCACGCTTTTTTACCCAACAAATAAAATTTTATTGATATTTATAGAAAAAAAAACTAAAAATATTGAAAACTGTCAATGTCCGCAAACAGCTCAAAACAAATCAAAATATTTTCAAAATTTTATCGTGTATAGAAAATGCGAATATAAACATTCAGTGACATTTTCAAGTATCTACAGTTATACGTTCTTAATTAGAACAAAATAAAAAAATCGTTACACGTGAAATCGAGGGAATATCAAATGTAAAAATATAAATTTCAAACGCTGTAAAAATTTAATTTGATTTTCTTGTAGACATTTTTTTTTGATAAAAGACAAACTTATTGATAATCTTGTATTACATTTTCAATCCTTAGATTTAAAAAGAAAAATTTTTATGAACTATCAACTCAAAATAATTTGCTAATTTTCGTGATTTTTCCGTAGTTTGTTAAGATTTGAACTTTAACTGCTTATAAATAAAAACTGTGACTAAGGATTTTTAATATTTTTCATATATCATTGTAACAGTATAGTAGGAGCCTTGTATTAAATTTTCAAAATAAATAAAGTTTTATTGACATCCATAGAAAAAAATAGTAACAAAATTGGAAACTGAAAATGTTCTTTAACAGTTCAAAACAAATCAATATATTTTTAAAATTGTATCGTGTATAGAAAATACAAATATAAACAACCAGTGAAAATTGCATGTATATACTATTCATTTGTTTTAGAGTTACACCAAAAACCAAAATCGATTTTCTTGAAAATAGATTTTGCGTAAAAATTCCTGTTTTTCCTTATCTTCCCCCCCCCCCCCCCCCCGAAAGTACCAACTAGATTCACTTTCCTATCAGACATTTTTACATTTTTTCAATCGAATCACTAGAAGTACCTTTATTTTTGTCAGTGCGACGGCTATTTCACGTCCATAAATTGGTTATGAATATTTTGATCTAATGACTTTAAATGACTTGTGCATGTGCGTGCGTGCGACCATAAACCAGTTAAGAAATAACAATGAATTGTAAATTGATGTGGGTCGCGGATGATGGTAGGAGAGTATAGACACTAATGATCATTTACTACATACTAAAGACAATCATTAATCGAAGTAACGAAATAATTGCCTAAACACAACTCCTTAAAAATGACACATTTGCAGGGGCCTTAAACAATACCACAATACATTTATACTTTTATCACCTTATGATTGTAAACTATTTGAAGTGATAAAACCATGTAATTTAATGAGAGGCGTTATTCTGTGAATTAATTTTGACCTGTTAAATTTAACATTGGTAAAAAAAAAAACTAAAAGAAATAAAAACTCAAAATTAGTTTCATTACATTTAGAAATAGTTCAGCTTGCCTAAAAATGTATTAAAAATATAAAGGCTTAAATTATGCTAAAATAGTGAGAAAAAAAATATATTATAACTTAATAACCATTAACCCTTCAATCCAAAAATAAATATATTTACCATGATGAAGAAAAAGGGGCCTGCTTAAATGTTGGCACCTCTATATAACTTTAATGTGTGAATGACTTTAATGTATGACTATTGTTACACAAATAACTAATAAGTAATTACTATGTATCTGTGACCTGTTCTGTACAACACTGAACATTTTAATTGCCTAATAGGCTAATAAGCTAAAGATTATTTAAAAATAGCGAAGTACCTAAATATTTTATTCCTCAATGTACAATATATTATATTGTATATGTATAGTAAACATTTTTGAGAATTTGTACAATGGATACATTTACATTATATATTTTATATAATGGAGTCTTTTATTTTTTGGGAGTGCACATTATAAACTGGTGGGTGCACAAGTCCGCTCAGCATATCCCTAGTTGCGCCAATGGTCAACACTAGTCCACAGATATAGATAAGATAATACAATAGTTTATTGCAAGGTTTATTGTACATATCTGTACACTACTATTAAATAGGCAAAGAATAAGCGTGATATAATATTTTTTTTTTTTTTTTATAGCTTTTATAGCCCATTGAGGGCCTTCGCTGCTTCCACAATTTCTTGCCACTTCTCTCTATTTTCACTTCCTGCTAGTTCTGTCTCTGGTGCAATCTTTGCTAGGTCTGATTTTATAGTGTCCATCCATCTATGTCTAGGGCGGCCTCTGGGTCTTCTACCATTGATTCTGCCCATCAGAACTTGCTTGCATATGCCATTCTCTCTCCATAAGTGCCCAGCCCATTCGAGTCTCTTGCTTCTAATGAATGCTTTTATATTTGGTTTTTGGAATAGCTGGTATATCTCCCCATTTGTTCTTATTCGATAATCTTCATTTTCATAGATAGGACCGCGTGATATAATATAAACAATTAAAATAAAAAAATAGCAAGGTATTAAGCAGGGACTGAAACCTTTTGAATTTATCGGTATCACCACCGGTACTGGTTCTCCAAAAATAAAATAACTGTTTCGGTTCGGTTCTGGTTATTTGATAAAAAGAAATAAAGGTATCGGTTCTAAATAATTTCGGTACCGGTTCCAGATAATTTAAGTACCGAAAAGTATAATAATTAAATACCTATCGGCTATCCAAATGCAAACCAAATGCGGGTTTAAGTTGTCTAGTATGAGAAATGTTAGAAAACTCATATAATGATCAAATTGCAATTTATACACAAAACCGTAATACCATTGAATTATGATGGATAAAATAATGTTGTTTTTGAACTTAAAAGAACCTATTTAATTTAAAAATTCCTCTCGGTTCCGGTACTTTATTTATGCATTTAATAAAGGTTTCGGTCCGGTTCTTTTAAATTCAGTTCCAATTAAAAAAAAGTTGTTATTAAAAATATTTTTTTCAAAAGTAATTAATATTTTATTTCATTATTGTCTTTGATTCATGTTAAAGGTATACGCACGAATACACTAAATTAGTTAACTAATAAATTTAATATTGAGTCTAGTACTTGATTATACTTAGACAGTTTACAAATTGTTAAATGTCAATAGATTATCTACCAAATAATAATTAATATAATTTCAGATCATCATAGCTACTCTACCTTCTGAACCTATAGTAGTTTAGTACATACTTAATGTTTAAGAAGTCAGATAATACTTGTTCGAATTTTGATTCATATAAATCAACATTTTCAAAATGAAATAAGTGTAAAAAGTGCGTTTATTGTTTGAATAAAATAGGTTTGTACAACAACAGAATATTCCTTAAATGGCATAAGATAATTATCTTCAGGTAAACTTAAAAACTACAAAAATAAAAATTTGAATAAATGCATATAGGTATTGCTATTATCACTAATATGTGGGTTAATAACGTCCGGGAATGTAGGATTTAGTAATATGTAATATTGTCTTTAATGCAATCGGTGGCTGAATAGTACATGTGATTAAGGCGGGTAGAACGGACGTCTCTACGGCGGCCTCTACGAGAAGACATCGGCCGGAAGTTTCTCTGAAATTTAGATAAATCGTAACTGTAGCTTATTTGGGAAGTGTACTTATTATGTAAGTTTGAATAATAATTGTAAAGTTTCAAAGGACGGGGTCTCCTGAATGTTGATTGATACTTAAAATGATTATTCATATATATATATACTTATATGAATCAGACAGTTTTGATTGATACTCGATATCAGATTTCTAAAAACATTTTGTAAATGATAATTGATAAATTAAGTAGGCATGGGCATACTCAAAACAAATTTTAGGGAGTGGTTGGGTGGGTATGAAAATTAAAACCATATAACTTAATGGTTAATTATTTATGCGATTGTATAATCTGAGAGAACTTCGTGGTGGTCGGTGGTTGAACCCTTCACACCCTATCACGGGTACTGTCTAGTACATAGGTATATACGGTTCTATAATCTGAAGAACTTTTCGGTTCTTATTGGAAATTGTTAATAGTTTTGTTTTTTTTTTCGTAAAGTTTTGATTTAAAATAAAACAAAAAGGGGTTAATGGATATCGCTCTGCTGTACAGTAGGTTACAAGTGGGTCACTGCAAAGGATGATGTTAAATTTGAATCCAATGATATAATATCATTGTATAAGAAAAACGATTCTGAACGAAAGCGGTCAGCCTATGATATTAGTATATTACCAAGTATATTTGATGATATTATTGTGAATAAAGTAATTTATATATAACCTATTTACGTGGTAAACCTTGTTTTAAATTTTTAATCCTTTGCTATAAAAGTTGAACATTTTATAAATTTTTAACTACAAAATAATTATTAAATTTAAACTTTCAATGCTTATAAAAATAAAACTGTGCCTATGTGTTTATAATATTTTGTAAGTGCTATTGTAACAATATATCAGGAGCCTTGCATTACATTTTCACGCTTTTTTACCCAACAAATAAAATTTTATTGATATTTATATAAAAAAAAACTAAAAAAAATGAAAACTGACAATATCCGTAAACAGCTCAAAAAGAGTAAAAATATTTTCAAAATTTTATGGTGTATAGAAAATAAAAATATAAACATTCAGTAAAATTATCATGTATCTATAGTTGTTCATTTTTGAATAACAATAAAATAACAAAACCGCTACATAAGAAATCGAGTGAATATCCAATCTTATAAAAATTTTAACTTAAAATGTTCATAAAAATTTAATTTGATTTGCTTGGTGAAATTTTTTTTTATAAAAGTAGACAAACTTATGAATAATCTTGTATTACATTTTCAAATCTTAGATTTGAAGTGAAAAATTTTTATGAATTCTCAATTCAAAATAATTTGCTAATTTTCGTGACTTTTCTGTATTCTGTCAAGATTTGAACTTTAAATACTTATAAAAAAAACTGTAACTAAGGATTTTTAATATTTTTCAAATGCCATTGTAACAATATAGTAGGAGACTTGTATTACATTTTCAAGCTTTTTTAGTTAACAAATAAAGTTTAATTGACATTCTTTAAAAAAAAAGACAAATAAAATTGGAAACTGAAACTCTTCCTAAACAGTTCAAAACAAATCAAAATATTTTGAAAATGTTATCGTGTACTGAAAATGCAAATATAAACAACCAGTGAAAATGACATGTATATACGTTCATTTGTTTTAGATTTTCTTCCCGAATGCACCTACTAAATTCACTTTCCCATCGAACAAGATACTGTTGAAGAAAATCGAAGCTTTGGCATTCAAATGATGTATATTTATTTATGAAAACGTCTTACCCTGACCGTTCAAAATGTAGCACAAACTCGGCAGTCATTCTCAAATCTCGATGGTATTGAATAGTATTGATTGGAATTTTGAACACGCAATCCAATTAGGCCAGTATTTTACGAAGTAATAAAATAAAGGCAAGTTAACACTAATAATACCGTGTTGTTACATGACACAGTAATGTACCTATATTGCCTACATTTTACGCCGTCTTACATCTTTTAACTTAACTGAGTAAAAAAAAAAATTAGGTTAACTGTTAACTTTAAACTTTTTTAAATGTTTTCCATAAACTTAACTTAACTCTGTTAAAAATTATCATTAACTTGCCCAGGCTTGGAATTAAGTAGAAAAAAGTAGTAATTATTTTTTATTTTATTAGTAATATTTTAATGGTGGCTGGCAGCTGCAATGCTGCAATATACCGATTCAATTTATTACTTCTTCACTTGTGTCTTCCTCCGTCCATTTATATGTTGTATAGTTTATATCATCTATATTCTATAGTATAATATTATAATAATATAATGGATATCAAATCACAGTGTATTCAGTTTATTCTGTTATAATAGGTAGTACTACTATACAAAGCATTAAGCAATTTCAGATTCATTTTTGTTTTTCTACAAAGCTTGCGTGGGTCGCGAATAATGTAGTCCTAAAAAGTGGGTCGCGATTCCAAAAAGGTTGAAGACCACTGTTGTATACAATACAAATAATGATAAACTTTACAATATCGGTATATTATACATGGTTAATTAATTATTCTACCATAAGTGACGTCAGAAGAAGTATGTCTAAATAACCATCAGATAACAATTGTTTCTTGTAATAATTTTAATAATTCAGATTTTCCTATAAAGTATAAATTATAATATTATATGGAGGGGCCCTGGTGTGGTGGGTGGCTACAGTCACTAATGTGTGTTGTGATCAAACACCGTTCGGTTTCAGTGGCTCCTAGCTGGGTGAACGTGTTCTTGGCGACGAACCTATTTACCTCACATAAAGCACGTGTTTCTCCACTAATCATAACTCACCGAAAAAATCTTATTCCCATAGTTTCTGAAATTCGGAGACCAATAACAAGAAATTAAAACAAATATTAGAAAAAGTTCCAATTTTTAATATTATGTACCGTGCATTGACACAACATTCTAAATTATTTTAATATTTATATATTGTCTAGTCAAATAGTCATAAAAAAGTTTGTATTGATTTTTAGGTTTTCAATTTAAATAAACAACAATGTAAAATCAAGTCAAAGTTTAATAAAGCTAATTTTTTCCATCAAATAAGTATTTATAAATGCATGCGCTATTACCTTTATAAGTGTTGCAAGCTTGAATTTTTTCAAAGAACAAATTACGATTCCTTTTTAAAGATGAAACAGCATTTAAAATACATGGGTACCAGTAGTTTAATAGGAAATTTTAATTTTGAACACAATATGTACATGCCTACCAGATAGATGATACAATATATTATATTGTCTAAATAAAAGTCTGCAGAGCTTTCAGGTAATATATTTAACTAATGCGAATGAATAAACTATTCTGACCGTCTGAAATTGCTCACATTTAGAAACGCTTCCGCGGGTAAATAAAGGTATATAATATAATGTAGTATAAGTACCGGTTATCTATCTAATATTTATTAAATTATATTTTTCGACTTTGCCGCTTTTTGTATAATAAACACTGTAGCTTATGAAAAAGTCTCAGGTTTTTGTCGTTGCTTGACGTAAATATTGTTTTTCCCAGCGCAATATTATTTGCGTCTTTCGAGTTCACATTATGACAGTGACAATATTATGCTAAACCAATGCTTTTGCTCCGCTTAAACTCGCTTGAGAAAAATATTATAATAATATACCATCTCCGCCGTGTATAATAATACGACGAATCGTATATTTCGTGTTTGGGCACGTGCAAAAATCATTGAGCAGTCAATATAAAATAAACAACTATAGTAAAATGTGATCAACTTTGTTTTTCCGATAACATTAAAGTCATTTATTTTATTTTTATTCGTGCGGTGGTCTCTTCTCGTTTATAGTTTACCATTTTATTTTGAACAAATAACGAACAGTCTACAGCTACAGGTTTGCAATAATATAATTTATTACAATAAAATATTATTATAGAAGACAATGTTATAATTTCCATTGTAATCCACTTCAATATTTTATATTATAATAGTATATTCTTTATGTTTATTATACATACCCTAATATATATGAATAATTGTAATATATGATATTACAGATTAAACAATTTAAAAAAATGAGTTTAATATTAATTGGTCTTACTAAATAAACTATAACGTACCTACTATATATGAATATTTTTTGCTTAGATGCGTTTACAACTCTCATCATAATACTAGTACATTATATGTAATAAACTAAACTAATTTAAACTAATATTCTGAAGTATTATTTTTATTTTTAAATTTTTTTAAACAGATTTCGGAATCTTATAAAATAAGTTTACATTTTGTGTTTTTACGCAATATGACGTGTGTTGTACAAAACTTAAAGTATGATTTGTAGGTATGTCAATAAACTTGAAGCATAACCGTTGGATTAGACCTTTACAGTGTATACATTTTTAATATGTTTCACTGATATAACGGAATATACGATGTACCGATATACGACGGAATCCTAGAATGGTAACCAAAAAGATATTTCATAAAAACGAAAAAATTATATACTATTATGTGTTTATCATAGTAATAATGGTAATGAAATAATAATATCATAGTAACCGACACGAATTTTTAAAGCAATTGTAATAAACTAAATAACACGGTGTATTATTTTCTGCCTAGTGCCTCACAAGAATATCACTTACGTATACCTGAAAAAATTAAAAAAAAAAGCAACCTGTGGCTCTATTTACCGCACTAAGTCCATAACTAAATAGTAAATACCTATAGCAGGAATTTAATAATTTTTGGCGCATAGTAATTTAGTACAGCGACGTGCCGAATAATCTCCTAACCTATCAGTATTTACCGTCGATAGATCCATCCGAATTGTGTACGCTGACACCTTTGACGGCCACTCCTCCTCCAATCGGCATTATCGATTACCAGAGGACAATCGCTCACGCGTAACTTTTGGAAATCCATTTACGTGGATCTTTCCCAGACGCCGCCGCCACCACTAAATTATTAATCCGTTATCCAAGGAATAAATTATAACAATAATTATAATAATTACAATATTATTATGATACTGCAGGATTTTAATAACATTAAAACATATTTTATAATATAATAATGCGTATTATAATTTATGACGGTGTGTAAATATGTAATTAATTATTTTGTATTATAATAGGTATTTATTTCAAGCACTATCGTACCATTTTTCATCAACAGAGATCTATCTGTGATAATAATATAATATATACCATGCCTGACTTCTCAATATAGTAATAATATATTATATACTATTAATATACTATATAGTATATCAGTATCACACCTCTCTCGTCCCGCGGTTAAGATCTTTTTCCAACTTTACTATGAGTATTTACAATATTGTAGAGTGCCATGGCTCTGCGGACTAATGTTATATTATAATCCTTTAACTGGACCACTCTAATCAAATATACCTTGAACAATGTAAAAACTATAATATCCTATTCACAAGTAACATTTCGACGGCCAGGTGCAAACTTCTAATAATTCGGAAAACATAACAAAATTAGCATCATAGCAGAAACAGAATCTAAACGATTACAACCCTACGAAAACAACCACTTTTGAAATGACCATATCCAAAGACGCTTGCAACATACGCGAGCTATCCACTTCCAAAGGAGCCGACATCATATATTAGAGGGCCAGAAACACAGCATATGCAGATGTATCAGAGCCGTTAAGACCAGAGCAACTTCATGCCACACTCAACCACTTACACTTTTATACGATTACTAGATGCCTTTATGAATTATATTACTAGAATAAACGACTAGGTATATCATTTTACTGCTAAATCGACTTCAAACTTATTTCAATCATCATCATTTGGCATCCCCGAAGGGCCGCACGTAACATTATATTCAATATTTTTTTACACGCACGTGATCGTATGATTTTTATACAGTAATATTCAATTGACTTTTGTCGTATACACTATACAATATTTAAACTTGGCTTTGAAAATGCGAATGTACCTATTATAATAATATTTATTGAATACATTTTTTACATTATTCAGATTATTATTCTGAACTTTAGCTAATACCCTATTTCTAGGATGTGACCTCCTTTCAGTGGATTTGATATAATACAGTAATACCACCGTGATAATATTATATAAGCATCAAAGCATAGTCAATATGTACTTTGTAGTGATTGGATCTAAGGAGTAAGGATTATAGTCCAATTAAATCAAAATTATGGTACGTGGAAGAAATATTTATTATTCTCTATAGATATAGTGATTCGCAATTGTTATTTTATTAATGCACGTTATTATATAGGTACCAATAATACATACTATTTAAAATTGAATGGCTCTATTCGTATAAGCTCTAAACTTATATCGTTCTTTGGTGTTTTCTATTAAAGTTCAAGGTAAATTATTACTAAGTCTTAATAATATTTTTATATAACATAGAAAATATATACAAGGCAAATTATTTAGCTCAATAAGGAGTTAACATTTTCAAATGGTAATAGTTATTAATAGGATTCTAGTGATACGTGTCAAATCTTTAATATTAATTTATAAGTTTGTCGGATACTATTTATGATATAATATAATAATAAATTATCAAAATAGTTTTTGTAGTTTGGTATATGGATGATAATCATATTATCTGGTTTGTTATTAAACGGAAGTGCTTATTACATAATACGTTAAATTATTATACCATATAGGGAATAGAGTATCATCGTTCAAATGTCGTCGTCATAATAGTATTATGATTATCTACTATAAATCCTCTTATGACATACTATACTGTATTAGCTGTTTAGAAATGAGTTTGACTCCATCCCATTCAATTCCGATACGATTTTCATTGAAAAATCATGTACCTACATTATTTTTCAATAATTTTATATCTATTCGTATTTCGTAGTATATGGTTTATACTCTATAGA
This sequence comes from Sitobion miscanthi, assembly GCA_008086715.1. Taxonomy (NCBI): domain Eukaryota; kingdom Metazoa; phylum Arthropoda; class Insecta; order Hemiptera; family Aphididae; genus Sitobion; species Sitobion miscanthi. Next base: position 9,824,803 of record CM017802.1, on the reverse strand, counting down.
CTATATTATCTAAGCTTACTCGATCTATTTTCATCCTATCTATCGTCAAGGAAGCCACTCCATGACGTGACCGGTGCCAAGCCTTTTTGCAAGCCGAGTTGCACTTACTGCAGAGAGTTACACCCAAAAGGAGTTGAACAATCACAATTTTGTTAAGAGTTGTAATTTTGTGAAGAGCGCGGAATCAGCTAATAAATATAAATTGAAGATTGTGCATCGACGACCATAATATTTTGGCTAAAAATCTAGCAATATTTCTCGATGAAAAAATGTATAAACAATATTGTAGAATTTATTAATCATGACCCTAGACCCTACAATCACATTTTAGCTCATGGATTGTGTTATTAACTTATCAGGGGCGGACTGAGAGTATTTCAGCCCGGGTGGAGAAGATTTGAACGGCCCCCAATTTTTTTTGTATGATCAAACTACACAAGTGACAAGTTACACATAGGTATGCAAAAGGTATCATTTGCTCACTTTTCAGTCGTTCAATGTTTTCAATTAAATAACGAATAACCAGATTGAGTATTGACAATAAAGATAACACAGTATAAATTATATAAACAAAACAATATTGGTCGATGGTCGGTCGTCGGACGACGGCGGGCGACGGCCTACGGGAATTTCGTTATGTCTAATTATAGCGCATGACTTCTTATAATAATATTAGGGTGGGGTGCATCGCGCGGGCCAGGGAAAATTATTTTCATTTCGTGCCCCAGGATTGTGTATTTGTGTGTTATTACTTATTATCTAATATTGTTAATTTAGTAATCGAATATAAAATTGTAATGTAATATATTTTAATTAAAAGTGCACCATAACGAAGCGGCCCCGGTGGATTTCTCCCACTCTCCACCTGGGCCAGTCCGCCACTGATACTTATGGTTTATTAAAAGTATTATTTGCATATAATAATGAAATATTTAATAATAATAAATTGTTTATGTATTTTTATTCGGATTCGTATTATTTTTAAAATTCAATATATCCATGGATACGCTTCATGTTTGAAACATAACTTGTTATTTAGTATTGTGTTTTATGAGATCGCTTTATATTTGTATAAATACCCTTGGCCATCCATCGTGCCAAATGATAAGCTCCAGGTTGCCGAAAATTAACATTTCCCTTAAGTTTTCCTCCGAGGAATATAACAATGAGCTGCAAAAACTCCTTGTAGTCATCACGTGGGAAACAATCTTGAAGTCTTTTTTCTGCAAAATCTAATATTTCATCGCGAACGTTATTTAATATATCGAAAGTCATAGAATCATCAGTCCACAACGAGTATTCGTTTTTATTAATATTTTTCCAACTATTAACGAATCTCTTAAAAAGTGGTATATCTGGGCCAGATGATGGTGCAAATTTAGCTTCAATAAATACTGCTTGTAATATAATTTCGAAAATATGATGCCGACAAGCTAGAAATAATACATTTCTTCCTAATTTTTGCTCTAAGAGAACGCAAGCACCATTTAATCTACCAGAATTAGAAGCTGTAGTATCAAACACAAATCCTTGTATTTTTTCTAATAATCCCCAGTTTTCTAATTCATCATAAACTGCCGAACTTATTTCACTGCCTGTGCCACTTGAAAGGTGAGGAACCCCCAAAAGCTGTTCAGTTTTTAGGGCTGTTACAACAACGGGAAGTTTTTTTTTCTTTTCCAACTAAAGTAGGCAGAATCTTAGAGTCCCAATGTACAATGCCATAATAAAAATTCTTTGTCTTCGTCAATTTTAATTGTGTTCATTGCATTTGAATGTGCGATGTCAAATAAATCATCTAATGTTTCTTCAAATTGTTTTTCCCTCATCCGATATAAATTTCCAATTTTAGTTTTATTTTTTTCTTAACTCCGTAAGTCTTCATACAACTTTTTTAACTTTTTTGCATAATTATCACGATCTTGATTTGGAATCCGTGCCTTCTTCCAGTATATTAAACATTCGTCAATAGTTAACAAGGCACTCGAATTCAAATTTAAATGTACATTTCTCATATTATAGTATAAAACACTTAAACAGTTACGTTTTGAAGGCAATTTACTACCTGTAATTTGGTTATTCATGCTACCAACCAGAAAAATTTTATTTCACGACATTATAAAAATTAAACACTATGCTTGTGAGTCGTGAGACAGTCGAAACGTAATGGCGTAATGATTAAATACGTAAGTATTAAACGTCTATCTACAAATAATCAGTAAATTATTATCTGAAAATAAATTGATATTTACGATAATAATTGAAATATAAATAATATCAACGATTGTAGATTATATTTTATTGAAATACCGGCCAGTGAGCAGTAATCTATTTATAATAAATGATAATAAATGTCTTTATGACGGTATGATTACAAAATAGTTTAAAAAGTCGATTTTGTCAAAAATCCATTTTTTTTTGTTTTATTAGTATTTTTCTTGGAAAATAATGAATTTACGAAAAATTTCATATTATTACTTTTTACAGACACAGTTGCGCTTTATACTTAAGGTACTATACATTTTTATGTTAAGTGCTATAGTTTTTTAATAAATTTGAAAAACAATTAAACTACCCTATTCTGCCATTTTTCAACCCTAAATCGGCACCTGAAAGGGTTGAGTAATACCTTCCAAATTTTACCTAAATTACTTTCTCATGTGACTTAACAAATCCAGTGTATACGGACTAAAATATATTTAATAAAATATATCACCTATATATATAAGGACCACCCTAACGTTCAGGTTCACGTTTTTTAAAAATATGAATGCGTAAATTTTGTCACTCATTTAATTTATTTTAATTTATTTTTATGTATCGTTTAAATATGAATACAAAATCGTAGAAATAATAATATTGTTGTTTTATGTCCAAACGTCGTACCCACTGGAATTTCATACATCTTATTTTTCTAATTCGTAATATATTATATATTATCATAATAGTATTATCAATCAATATTTATAAAATAATAAATAAATTTGAACGTCTTAAAAATCGTTCAAGTTCATTAAATATGTGAACTTCGTTCACATGCACGTTCTATTTGAAAAAAACGAGTGACGTTCACGTATCGTTCACTAAAATAAATATAAACGTGAACGAGCGTTCATAGACGACGTTCTTTCCAAATATCCAGTTAAAAAGTTAAATTTTTCGTCTGTTATCACCTTTTAGGACAGTAAAAGTACTTGGATTTTCTTCAATAGTAACTTTTCTGATAGGAAAGTGAATCTAGTTGGTACTTTGGGGGGTCAAAAGAAAAAATTTCCCAGTAGTTTTCAAAAGCGCCGTGCAAAACAAAAAAAATTAAGGAAAAACGGGAATTTTTACGCAAAATCTGTTTTCTATTTTGGTTTTTGGTGCAACTCAAAAACAAATGACCGTAGATACTTGAAAATTTAACTGAATGTTTATATCACCATTTTCTGTACACGATAACATTTTAAAAACAATTTGACTCTTTTTGAGCTGTTTACGAACATAGTCAGTTTTTAATTTTTTTAGTTTTTTTTTTCTATAAATATCAATAAAATTTTACTTGTTGGGTCAAAAAACTTAATATGAGGCTCCTAATAGTCCTAATATATTGTCATAATTGATAAATTGATCTAATTTTTTTCAATTTCATTTAAAATTCAAATTTTGACTAAATACATCAAAATTACGAAAATGTGCTAATTATTTAGAGTTAGAAATTCGTAAAAAATTTAATACAAGATTCTTCATGTCTACCTTTATCAAAAAAAAAAATAACTACTGGAATGGTAAATTAAATTTTTATGAGCGTTTTTACAACATTTGATATTTAATCTATTTGTCATGTAGCGATTTTATTATTTTGATGTAATTAAAAAACGAGTACCTGTAGATACTTGAAATTTCCGCCTTATGTTTATTTTATCAATTCGTGTATAAACTTTGATAGCTATGGATTGAAAATTAAAAACAAGGTTGGATTATTCTGTAACCAAAAAATCTAAAAAATATAAATCACAGTTTTTCTTATAGACATTTTATTTTCAAATTTGGACGAAATAAGATATTCAAATGAAGAATAATGATTTTCGTTTTGTGTTATATTTTAAAATTATTATTTTTGGGTACTTGAAACTTCTAAAGCATATTATTATGTATTCCAACTATCTGTAACAAATATGATATTAAACAAATACTACTAATTCAACTTTAACGGCTATAGCGTATTAATAACAATATAAATACAATATAAAATATCCTAGGCTGATAAACTGTCTACGCTCAGAATCGTTTTTCGTTTACAATGAGATTATATCATTGAATTCAAATTTAATACAGTCCATTACAGTTACCCGCTTTTTTATTGATTATATTGCTTTCAAATCCAAACCCCATACATAATATTATGTATTATATATTATATAGGTACTTAAAGTGAAAGTTGACAGGCGCAGTTCTAGGACTAAATTTTCGTATGGGCAACAGTAGATTTAAAATTAGGTTTTAACTGCAAATAATATTCCTCATTTTCACCCCCTTCCCTACAACATTTTTTTAATAAAATTATAGTATTATTATAGTGTGTAGCTTTTTTATTCATATTAACTATAATAGATAGATAATAATAAAGGTTTTAAATATAAAAAAAATAGACTAATTCATAGTTTTAGATAGTTAGTTCACCGGTCAAATTATAGGAATTCGATACGCAACCTGTATATCTTAAATCGTGTTATTGATTTTAAAACTTTAGATCATATATAATGGATGGAGCTATGTGTGTATTTCTCGTATACCGAGTTGTGTTCAACATCCTCACTACCCATTTGATTTCAAGGTACAACGAGTTATTACGCATGCGATTCACCAACAATCACTATAAAATAACTAATAAGTGGGGGGTTATGTTGGACACAGCAAATGATCAAAGTAGCTCCATCCATTGTATATGATCTAAGATAAAACCAAAAAGTAGTGAAAACCATCATTGATATTTGATATCATATAAATAATATAATGGAATAATTTGAGTATTCAATTATTTCCTCCATGCTTGCCCCCAATTGTATTTTTCTCTCTCATCAATGTCGGTTTCAAGCGCTGACTATTTATACGTCTATGTGTAAAATAGTAAGTTCGTCATCGATGTAATAATAATATAATTGTAAATTATCATTTTAATTTAACAAATAATGAAATATCATATTTTAGTATAAAAATAACATTTTTAAAATAATGGGCACCAGAAATTTTGGTATAGGCAGCTGCCCACCCTGCCCATACGCTAGAACCACCACTGACAGTTGATATTTAAGTGTAGTAATAAAAATTTTACTTTACAGTACCAGTCAAAATATGGTAAACTTGAAGACGAGGAGCCGGTAATACCATGTGGTAAGTTCCATAACAAATCTACCATCTATATTATCAATAATAATAATAATTATATACATTTAGTAAAAAGCAAGATTTCAAAAGTTAACTTTTTTATCTTAAGAAAAAGGAAATGCGATTACTGGATGGTTTCTTCCCTCCCCTATTTTTGTTCAAACTTATTGTAGTACTTATTATTCTTATTATGCCTTTGTGTATAGATTGTATATTCTCTAATAAAAATTTAAAAAAAGTATTTCATAATAAGGGTTTGAATTTTGTTGCATTTTCATGTTATTAATTGTTTGACAATTTTTTTCAAAGAGGTCGTAACTCGAGATACGACTACTCATTGGAAACTGTCATCTTGGGAGATTTTAAGATATTATTTTATAATTTATTTGGGATAGATAGATAGAGATACGATCATTATCGGTGGTCATAAAGAAAAATATTATTTATTGAAATAGTCGTAACTCAAAAACGAAAAAAATTGAGTTAATACCTTTTTTGTTGGATGTATCGATATGATTGTTGTCACGTTTTAAATTTTGAATTAATTTTTAATTCTAGGTTCAATAAAAGAAAATATTTGCTTTAGAACAAATTATCAAAACGTAAGTTTTATTCTTATATTATACATAATAAAATACAATTACATATATGCTATTTGTTTTATTCAATAGAAAGCAATTAAAATTTGATAATCAAGTGAAAGAACAAAAAAAATATCGAGACGTAGTGGTTAAAAGCTTGTATGATTCAAAACTAGCAAAAGATAGTGAAAAAGCGGCAAAAGTATTGCTCGAAAAACAGAAATATGAAATACTTTATAATAAACTAGAGGTCTTGGGTAAAGATTCAAGAATTCAGAAGCTAGAGGTAAATGTTTAAAACAAATTACTATTAATTATTTATCGGAAGTCAAAAAATAATTTCTTGATTGATGTGTTTTTTTTTAACAGATTCAAATGGATAGTTGTGATTATCAAAAAAAATTAGCAAATAGACAATCAACTTTGCTATGTAGACAAGTACGGAAAGATAATAAAAAAATATATACCATGAAAAAAAGCACGTATTACCTTGCCAGTATTATTTGTCTAATATAATAAAAATAACTGGTATAAATTATACTTTATATTTATTTTTCCAGAGTTCATGAGAGTAAATGAAATAATTCAAAATGTAGAGAAAAATAAAGAAGACCTAAAACATAAAGCTGAACACTCAGATAAATGCTCTGATGTTATGAAAAGGCAATTGGAAAATAATAAAAAATACCAAAAGGTTCAAGAATTAGAAGCGAACAAAATGAAATCTTCTATTGAAGGGGTAAAACAATTTTCTCTAAATAAAATACAAACATTCTCGTAGGTTAGGTACTTATTAATATATTTAAGTATTAGACAATGTTTTCTTTTTAAAAAACTATTTATTATTAAATAGTATAAACAATAAAACTTTAATAATTAGCTAATTGGAGTATGTTACACTTAAGTTTCAGAAAAAAATCTTTAGAATACAAGAACAATTAAATAATAATAAACAAAAAAACGAAGAATTGACAAATGCATTTAAGCAGTTTCAGTCCAGCAGTGAATTAAATAACAAAATTCAAGTTAAAAATACAAAAGATGCAAAAAGTGAAAACATAAAATTGTTAATCCAAATAAACGAATTAACGTAATTATTATAATTTATATTATACATGGTAAATATCGCTATAAAAAAGAAATAGGAATTTTTCATATTATATTTGAATAGATATTTAAACAAGTAAAAATTATATGAATATCTGTAATGAATCAAAAATAATCTGATTATGAATGAAACATTATCAATTGAGAATTGAGATGTTGTAGTTCAGTATTTTTAATAAATATTAGGTTAGTAAGGAAGTTATCTTCGGTGGTAATATTACAAATTTATAAGCACTGAGTTATTTTACTATTTGATTTGCCTAGGTCTATCTTTTTACTATATGGTTATTGATTATTAATATTGGTGATAATCACCAATACTACACAAAAAAGGGGGTGACCGGATTTATCAGTCATCCTATCCTAAATACGCCACTGGAATGGATGGGTACAACGATTGATCAATATTTTTCTACGCAATTAATCTTCTCACTTAAAAAATCAAAAACTGGCCTGTGTTGCACACATTAATTGCATCATGAAATTACACAATGTATAATATGTAACTAAGAAGGGTTTATATTATATTTGAACTGCAGTTATATACAAACAAGTAAAAACTATATGAATTTGTATCTTTAGATTAAAACTCAAACGTCTTTTGAATACTGAGGGAGACTGTATGGAATTAGAATCCAAATTAAAGGCCAAACAACGGGATTTGGCTTACCTTCAAAAAAAATATGATAAATTATATTTTGAAAAACAACAAAATGTCAGTTTAAACAGAATGCCCAAGTAACTAAAAAAAAAAACATGTGATAGTTATATTACAAACTGAAATATTAAATGTGTGTTACAGATTGCAGTAGTTCAAAGACTCGTGATACTGTGTTTCAAACATGTGTAGAATACCTTCAAAAGAACTATGATAATTTATTGTTAAACGAAATGATACGAAATATACGTGTAACAAGAATATCTAAGTAGGTGATAATAACATTATAAATTGTAATATTCAATGTGTGTCACTGATTGTAGTAGTTCCTAGACATATAAAAAAGATACTACAACTCAAATTGCTTCTAAATGTTGAACCTTTTGGTATTTTTTATTATTTTCTAATTGCCTTTTCATAACATCAGAGCATTTATCTGAGTGTTCAGCTTTATGTTTTAGGTCTTCTTTGTTTTTCTCTACATTTTGAATTATTTCATTTACTCTCGTGAACTCTGGAAAAATAAATATAAAGTATAATTTATACCAGTTATTTTTATTATATTAGACAAATAATACTGGCTAGGTAATACGTGCTTTTTTTCATGGTATATATTTTTTTATTATCATTCCGTACTTGTCTACATAGCAAAGTTGATTGTCTATTTGCTAATTTTTTTTGATAATCACAACTATCTATTTGAATCTGTTAAAAAAAAACATCAATCAAGAAATTATTTTTTGACTTCCGATAAATAATTAATAGTAATTTGTTTTAAACATTTACCTCTAGCTTCTGAATTCTTGAATCTTTACCCAAGACCTCTAGTTTATTATAAAGTATTTCATATTTCTGTTTTTCGAGCAATACTTTTGCCGCTTTTTCACTATCTTTTGCTAGTTTTGTATCATACAAGCTTTTAACCACAACGTCTCGATATTTTTTTTGTTCTTTCACTTGATTATTGTTTGCACTGTGTTCTATAAGACCACGCGTAATAATTATATAATATATTGTTATTCTTATTATTATTCCTATTATTATTATTATTATAATCTTTTATATGCATGATCTTCATTAAAATACTAATATTTATATTATTTAATTAATTTTATTTAAACTTAATTATTATTATCATTTTTGTATAAATTCATAATTATTATGCATGTTAATTGTTTATGATATTGTTATTATTATTATTATTATATTAATCTTTTATATGCATGATATTGTTGTTATTATATATTCTATTATATTTGTGCGTTCATCGGCAATTACACTATGGGGGTTTCGTGCTTTCTGTCACAGAACACGGAACCGACCCAGTGTAATTGCTGATGAACCAGGTATAAAAGGCCCAACGACACGACCATTAGTATCATTGCCGTCTTTCAGAACTCGTAGCAAGACCCTCCCGGGCAGACTTGCGCGATTAGGAAAGACAGACTTCCCCCCACCCTGTCAGACGGTTTGTGGATCGGTCAATGGTGCAATAGCCAGAGTAATTTCTGGCATTGCATCGGTTGACACACCGTTCGGTCAGGCCCCCTTTCCCGTCATATCAGTTGTGTTCCCCCGTCGTTTCGCGAGTGCGCCTTCGGCCCTCTGTATTAAACTGTAATTAATTAATAAACCTTAATTTTGTTTTTTTTTCAAATAAATGTTTATTATAATATAAAAACTATTGTAGTTAAATTTTTGTTCAAACAATTATCAAATTTTGATTGCTTTCTATTGAATAAAACAAATAGTATATATTTAATTGTATTTTATTATGTATAATATAAGAATAAAACTTGCGTTTTGATAATTTGTTCTAAAGCAAATATTTTATTTTCGTAATGTCTTTCTTTTATTGAACCTAGAATTAATTAATTCAATATTTAAAACGTGACAACAATCATATCGATACATCCAACGAAAAAGGTGTTAACTCAATTTTTTTCGTTTTTGAGTTACGACTGTATTTCAATAAATAATATTTTTCTGTATGACCACCACTTATTATTATTATATTAGACAAATATTTAAATGACAAGGTAATACGTGCTTTTTCTCATGGAATATATTTTCTTATTGTCATTTGGACTTGTCTACATAGCAAAGTTGATTGTCTATTTGCTAATTTTCGTTAAAATCACAACTATCCATTTGAATATGTTAAAAAAAACAAGATTATATTATTATTTAATGTATCTAACATAATCATTCTCAAACAGTTACAGTTAAAAAAAACTAAAAAATCAAGAAATTATTCTTTAACTACCGATAAATAGTGAATGAGAATTTGTTTTATACATTTATTGAGAACTATTAATTCGAAAAATCTTACCTAGGAATGGCAGACCTGAAATAGGTGTGAAATATGTGTGAAATTCTTTTACCTCTTCAATAGTAGATTTCATTTTGTTTGCTTCTAATTGTTGAACCTTATGGCATTTTTCATTATTTTCTAATTGCCTTTTCATAATATTCAAGCATTTATCTGAGTGTTCAGCTTTATATTTTAACTCTTCTTTGTTTTTCTCCATATTTTTAATGATTTCATTTACTCTCATGGAGTCTGGAAAAACAAAAAAAAAACTATAATTTACACCTCTTATTTTTATTATATTAGACAAATATTTAAATGACAAGGTAATACATGCTTTTTCTCATGGAATATATTTTCTTATATCATTTTGTACTTGTCTACCTTACCTAGGAATGGCAGACCTGAAATAGGTATGAAATATGTTTTTTGCTTGAAATAGGCAACACACATAAACTCATCACTCACACAACCGTCACCCGATTCGACACATGACCGAAATATATTTTACGCCTTGCCCTTCATAAATACATTACCTCCCCTTTTATTTGCACTTTAATAAAAAATATATATAATATTCTGATGAACATTTGTATTGACTTTATCATACATATTATATACATACATACATACATACATACATTCACACATTCATACATACATACATAAATTCACACATTCATACATACATACATACATAAAAATATTATACAGTTTTCTTATTATATTATTGGAGATAGAGTTTCCGACCTATTCGCTAAATACTTTTCCTCCGTCTATATTAAACCACGTGTCATCCCAATTACCAATTAAAATACGAATACAGTCTCTCAATTTTCGTTTCTTCCTTCCCATATCTCTATTCCTACCGAGGAGGACTGTCCCGCTCTTGACTCACTATCTACCACTCGTGGATCTGGTCCAGATAATATTTCTGCATATTTTTAACTTGAATTTTTTCATTCAATTCACTGTCGGTCTGAAACTATCCATTTGAATATGTTAAAAAAAACAAGATTGTATTATTATTTAATGTATCTAACATAATCATTCTCAAACAGTTACAGTTAAAAAAAACTAAACAATCAAGAAATTATTCTTTAACTACCGATAAATAGTGAATGGGAATTTGTTTTATACATTTATTGAGAACTATTGATTCGAAAAATCTTACCTAGGAATGGCAGACCTGAAATAGGTGTGAAATATGTTTGTTGCTTGAAATAGGCAACACACATAAACTCATCCTCACATAAAGGTCACCCTATCGACACGTGACCGACATATTTTTTACGCCATCCCAATTACCAAAAAACCTAACCTAACCGAGGACCCTATGCTTTTACATGTAAAATTTAAGAACAATTTTATTAATTATGTAATATATTATAATATTATGATCAACGACTGTAACATACGAGGATTAATACCTATGGAAGCATGTATATTGTATTACTCAATACATTTTTTAATATTTGTCATACGAGTTTTTGAAAATCGATATCAGTTATTATTTTGTATAATTACTACCTGATCCTGCACGGCGTTATATCCCGTGACAAATTGAATGCCCATGGATTTAACCGTTCTTATACTCCGTTAAATTACAGAATATAACAATGTAAATGGTTAAATGTAAGCTACACTGGTTTGTAACATAGTTATTTAATTTTTTTCATAAGTCTTGGAACTACTACAATCGGTGACACCCATTGGATGTTACAGTTTATAATGTAATCATCCCCCACTTAGATATTCTTGTTATATGTATATTTCGTTTTATTTCGTTTAACAATAAATTATCATATTTCTCTTGAAGTACTCTACACAACACATTAAGCAGTCATATTGACTGTAGAATGTCATTGACTTATTATTTTTTTATATAATTGGCCGGTAAAAAAAAAAAAATTTTTTTGTTTATTGGATGTTGTTGGGGAAAACTAATGAGATATCTTGGCTAGTTTATTTGCCGGCTTTATTATGAATAAATAACGAACAGACAGCTACAGGTTCATTACAATATAATAATTTATTACAATCAAATGTTATTAGATATAGAAGACAATATTATAATTTCCATTGTAAACCACTTCAATATGTTGATACTATAATAGTTTATGTCTTATATCTATTACATACACTAATATATATATAATATATATTGTTTCGCAGATTACACAATTAAATAACATAAAAGTATGACTAATATTAATTGGTCTTAGTATATTATATTAAAAGAGTTATATAAACACATCACACGTACACATGTTGTTGTATAAAGTATGCAAACTATGGCACACCTACAATATAATATTAATATGTTATGCTTGGATGCGTTTTCCACTCAAAAAAAGGAAGCTCAAAAGTGGCAAAAATATTGCTCGAAAAACAAAAATATGAAATACTATATAATAAACTGGAGGTTTTGGGTAAAGATTCAAGAATTCAAAAGCTAGAGGTAAATGTTTAAAACAAATTACTATTAATTATTTATCGGAAGTTAAAAAATAATTTCTTGATTGTTTAGTTTTTTTTAACTGTAACTGTTTGAGAATGATTTTGTAAGATACATTAAATAATAATACAATCATGTGTTTTTTTTAACAGATTCAAATGGATAATTGTGATTACCACCGTAAGAAAGCAAATCGACAGTCAACATTGCTATGTAGACAAGTACAAAATGACAATAAAAAAATATATACCATGAAAAAAAGCACGTATTACCTTGTCATTTAAATATTTGTCTAATATAATAATAATAAGTGGTACAAATACCAAGGTAATCAAAGCAAAGTTTAAAAAAGTCTCTTTGTGGTTATAGGTTTAGAGAATTCTTCGTCATTAAGTAAGTATAATATAGATGTACTCGATAATGGATGTGTTACGCATTTAGCAAAATCCCTAATACCTATTAAATAGTCTAAATTATACCAATCAACAATACCATTGCATTACCAAGGCCAATAAATTGTTATGATATTTGCCTTAGCAACCAAAAAACACATGCGTGCTTGCCTTGTGGACACAAATATTTGTGTTCAGAATGTGCGGATGAAATATCAAACCGATGTCCAATCTGTAACACTCTGATCACAAATGTAGTTTGTATTTTAATTAAACAGGTACCTATAATTTTATTATTTTAAATTATCTAACATTCCTCGTACTAGGTACTCTGATTTATTACAATCTAATATGTACCTAGTCCCAATATTTTTTATTATTTATGTATATATGTCATTAACTGTTTAGTAATTAATAAGTATCTATTTATTATATATTACATGGCAAACTGAGAAAAATGTATATCTGTTTCTCAAACTCTTCAACTGAATATTTCCAGCTCAGCTCCACTAGGGACTCAATAATAATAGTTTGATATAGCTACCTACTGAATTTTAAAGTAGAAATATGATAGTAGCACTATTTCAATATGGAAAAATTCTGGTATTTAAGTACAGATTACAATGATAAATATACCATAATTTGTCACTCGGGACAAAAAGTATTTCAACACTCTCAATAACTCCTTAAAAAATATTCTTCGAAAACATAATTCTGACAAATTTCACAACTACTTGGAATCTCTCTCTAATACAGACAACTCCCTTTGGAAAGCCTCTAAAAATATCCTAAAGGAAAAAAATAAGATACCTCCCCTACGGTACCCCGACAACTCCCTAGCCTCGTCAAATCTTGACAAAGCAAATTTATTCGCATCAGACCTTGCAAATAGATTCTCACCACATCCAAACCTTCTCAATAGAAGCCACTATTCTAATATTGAAGCATCACTTCTAAACACTCTCCCAATGTGTCTCCCTACAAAACGTACCTCCCCTTCTGAAGTCCTAAATATCATTAAAAACTTAAAAAATAATAAATCCCCAGGCCACGACCTGATAACTAATACTATTGCTAAATACCTGCCTAAGAAAGCAATCCTTCTTCTCACTTATATTTACAATAGCATTCTTCGTTCTATCCTATATCCCTCCCACCTGGAAACACTCAGTTATCATCCTAATCTACAAGCCAGGAAAACCTCCTGACCAACCCTCCTCATATAGGGCTATTAGCTTACTTCCTACCTTCTCAAAAATTTTAGAAAAAATCATATTAAAAAGAATTTATCCGATACTTAACGAGAAACAATGTATTCCAAACGCTCAATTCGGCTTTAGGAGTAAACACTCCTCTCTTCACCAACTTCACAGACTAATCGACACTATTGCCTCATCTCTGGAACAAAAAAAAATTTGTTCTGGGGTTTTTCTTGATGTTGCTCAGGCGTTTGATCGGGTCTGGCATGAAGGACTTCTGTTCAAATTATTATTTTTACCCACTCCGTTATTCCTCTTACTCAAATCCTTCCTATCAAACCGTACCTTTATAGTAAGATGTGAAGACGAAACTTCTGATCCACATCCTATTAAAGCAGGCGTCCCTCAAGGCAGTATTCTTTCCCCGACTTCTATAATATATATACAGCAGATCTACCACAATCTATCAACACTACTCTAGCTACATTTGCCGATGACACAGCCATAATATCAACCAACTCCGAAATAGCCACCACTACAAACAACCTCCAAGACCACCTAACCCAACTACAAGATTAGTTCAGCTTATAGAAAATTAAAGTTAATGAAAATAAATCCACTCACATCACTTTTACCCTCAGGCCTACAACAATTCCTCCAGTTTACATAAATAACCAAACAATTCCCAGTGTCGATTCCGTTAAATACCTAGGACTCGTTCTCGACAAAAGACTAACTTGGGAAAATCACATCAAAGCTAAAAGAACCTCCCTTAACCTCAGGCTTCACAAATTAAGACCACTTCTTCGATCCAAAATCTCTTTAAATAACAAAACACTAATATATAAACAAATACTACGCCCAGCAATGACCTACGGAATTCAACTGTGGGGTACCTCTAAAAATTCAAACCTAATCAAATTCCAAGCGTTCCAATCAATATCTCTGCGTATCCTCTCTAATGCTCCCTGGTACGTCAGCAACCGCACCCTACATCATGATTTTAAATACCATCAATATCCACTCTTGCCTTTTATCATTATAACAAATTTCATAAAAATACCTTTAACCATCCAAACCCACTCATATCTAAACTTTCTTCTTGCACAATACCTGATAACCCCCCTCGTCGCCTCAAACGCAAATGGCCGCGTGATTTACTAAATAATGCCTAGTGCTATTATTATAAAGTTACCTCCCCACCAAGTTTAAATTGGAAGTAGTGTCATTGGACACTCCCTTCCCTCAAGATTTTCATGTCCTGTAATATTCATATCATCATATTTACTTATTATATAAATTCTATATAGATTGTAAATTTTCTTAATTAAAAAAAAAAAAAAAATCTTTGATCTGAAATTGAAAATAATAGTTTCTTCATAATTTTAAATATTGTAGTTAACCTACTTATTGAATTATATAAAAACTGTAAATCACTACCCTAATTACTCAAATGTAACTAATGTAATATGTTATGTTATTTTTAATTTTTAATTCTAATCTTTTTTTTTTTAACTAAATATTTTTTGACCAAGGTTTTGTTGTTATTAATACACTATTAATTATATGTATTCAAAGTTATATAATATTAAATACAAATAAGTATGTTAATATATTTTGATGAACAAGAAATTGTAAATAATGTATAAAATATAAATTTTTTGTGTAATTACACTGTAGGTACAATAATATCTATTAGCTAATTTATTGATATCATCAAGTTGTTGTAAGGTTTGATGTTCTATATCTAGTTGTAAGTTGTTTATCAGTCGACAGTTTTGAGCTCATGATTATTTATTAATTTTATATCTATTGATAGGTACTTCAAAAATAGAAATGTAAAATAATTGACGAATATTAAGGTTTCATAAAATGAAATAATGTAGTTTAAAAATACATTTTAATTACATTAAAATATTGTAATTAATAACTAACTGAGTTGTATAAAAACTGTAAAACATTGCCCTAACTTGGGTAATATGTTATGTTATTTTTTATTTGTTTATTGGAATCTTTTTTTTTTTATATAAATATTTTGTGACAAAGGTTTTGTTAGATTATTATATTATTAATTAAATGTTATTAACATTAGAGTTATTATTAACACTAATATATTTTGACTTACATATTTAACTCTAATAAGTTGTTGTCAAATGAGTATTTTACTTTTTTTATAATAACATTAGCTTTTTTGTATTAATAGGACCTATATTTTTATTAGATAATATAACAGTATCATCAGCATAACTAATACTTTTTGTATTTACTGGCAAGTTAAATAAACCATTAATATATTAATATATATAATAAATAGCGATAATTGAAAGCAAATTTCTGATGGTTATAAATAGCTCAATAAGAGTTAAAATATTTTGAACATTTTATGATATATGGAAAAAGATCATATAAAAATTTGGTGAAATTGAAAGTAACTATGTACACTTTAAAGTTTCTGTTACACCAAAAATTAAATAGATTTTACAAAAAAGTTCCAATTTTCCATAACTTTTTTTTTTTTAACCCGATCCCTTTTAAAAATTACTGGAAATGACTTACTTTTTACCCTCCAAAGTACCAACTAGATTAACTCTCTACCAGAAAATGTATTTTTAATTGATGCATTATTAGTATTTATAGTTACTACTGCCCCCTGAAAGATGTTTACAGACAAAACAAAAAATAATATTAAAAACATTGGAGAATCATTACCACATTCTTCGCTCCACTCAGAATTTAGAAGTACTTACTATTGATATTTTCCTCATCATGCTATATAATGTTATTTTAACTATCATAAACTTACACATTAGCTTAATGAAGATATTCTTAAAAAAAGAAGTACTTACTTGATGCCTGATGGCACAAAAAAAATTTCTAATTTTGTAATTTTTCGCTTCGACTTTTCCGGTTTTAAACGTTTGGATTTAGCGTTTTTTTATGATTTAGTTGTTGTTAATATTGCAATACATATATCATCATTATTTAATAATCATCAACAATAATTTGCAACTTGTAACTTGAAAATGTTGAAGCACTGAATCAAATTCTTAACGACGCTACTTGTGTCATTTGTCCATGGTATTTTAAAATGTTATGTCATGAGGCATGAGACACGAGTTTTAATATCTGATTAGTGTTTCAAATCAAGCGCCAAAAACTTAATTCATTTTGATAATAGTTAATTCATTTAGGTGGCTTTTTGTCGATATAAATTTGCCGGATATCTAACATTATTGTTCACAAATATACGGTTGGTAGTGTGGTACGATGGTTTTTTGTCGGGTGGCATTTTGTCGGATTTTGGTGATGGTGTTTTGTCGAATGATTTTTTGTCGTTATCACGTGGCCTTATGGCGGGTGGTTATTTGTCGAGTGGCTTTTTGGCGTGCTTCCACCAGGACGGCTGGCAATTGTCCGAAAAATGATAAGAATGGTTATACGGTGGTTATAATACGGTTAGACTTTATTTCATCGATTTATAAAAACACATTATTGTAAATAATTTCATAATGTTTTGATAATAATTTATGCGGCTGTTTATGTGACATAATATAATACGGTATTTATAGAATATTTTACAACCGTCATTCTCGTATAATATTTTCAATGTAGTTATCAGTTGATCATAGACCATAGTTTGTGGTGTTGGAAGTTTCTAGAAAAGGAATGTGATACTAATAATAATCTGTACTCTGAAGTCATTATTATGTATCATTATCTATATATTTTATTTTTACAGGGTTTATAACCATTTAATATGTACATTATTGTACTTATATTATAAATTTGTTTATATGCGCCATATATTTTTATAGTTTATCATAAAAATATTGCAACAAATTTTGATATCTATGAAGTTATAAAATTTTACAAAAATATTCCCAACCTCGGGAATATTGTCTCAGTTACACCACTATTATATCATTCATATATTTTCATCCAATCATTTAATCAATAATCGTCCATTTCAAACTACTGTAACTACAACTATTTTATGTATGTAAGTTAATTAATCTTCGGTTCAACAAAACCGCAAAGTAGGCACAGAAACATATTATATTTTAGTATTATATTATAATTCAATTCAATTTTCGGCATATTGCTAATATTAAATAACAACCACGGCTGATAGGATAGTACTAGATATTATAATTTATAATATGAATCTAGTAAGTATCTACAGTCGTGCTGCTTACACCAAGTATCAATGCTACCTGCCATTGGTGTTGGATTACCGCATATTATATTTTTATGGAAACTTGTAACTTTTTAAATAATTAATCTTCCAAGTTATAGTTCTATTTAGTTTTAAAGAATACTTTTGTTTTTGATACACTATATCAGGAGTCACAAACTCACAAATTAATATTTTTGAAGGGCCACAAAAGGAATCTTTAAATTGTTCACGGGCCATAAATATTTCATACGTCGCGCGTTGGTTAAAAGGTAAAACCAATGGTACAGAAATAATAAATTACAACACTAGAACATAATATTATAATATAAATGGTTTTTATTTTTTTTTCTTGTCTGCGGGCCAAAGAGATTACAATATGATGTACTGAATAATGAAATAATGAATACTGATACAGTGATACTTCAAATTACCATACACGAGCCACGGGCTCAATGTGCCAATACGTGTTGTATGAAGGAGGGTCCAAAATCTTAACAGGATGAGGAGGAGAAGGAGACCCCCCCCCCAATGTAATGCACATAAAGATATTATATCTAATAAGCAATAACAATTGATTGGAATTTGTCTTACAAAAGTCAATAGAAGTACCTACCTATGTATTAATGCCATTATGTATTTATGTCTTTATCATTATAATGTAGTACTTTTCCATCAGATAAGTATATTTTTAACATAATATTAAGTATGCTGCTACGCATTTTCAGTGATGTACAAACTATAAGAGGTACAACCGTTAGTGTTGTTCTTTTGTAAAATATATGAATTTGTATAACATTTTGTCTCAAACTAAAATTAGACATTTAAAATAAGAATGGAAATCATAATAAAAACCATTTTGATCGAGATAACGAACAATAGAAAAAGTAGAACCGCGCAAGCCTACACAGCTACACATACTATACATGGGAATAACAGAAAATAATGAATGAAATTCATTTACTGGAGGTTGGATCAACCTTAGATAATATTGATAAAATATAATAATGATCATTGTGTTCACGTGTAAAAATATATTTTTATTAAAAAAAAATTATACATCTGATATATTTATACATAACTGGAGTACTTGTATAATATTATATTAGTTACACTATTACAATGTTTTTGTTTATTTTACCTAAAAGCATTTCCGGACACATCATGCATATAGGTTGCACTAATAGCATATTATACTAGTGAGTAATGACTATTGACTAATGTCTAATGAATAATGAACAAATATATTATAATGATTGCTACCATAGGACAAGGGTATCCTGAGCCACGAGGATAGCTTGAGTTTTATTTTCATATTACATTCTTATAGTTATACCATTGATTATAATTTATAAATACTAGTATTTACAATCAGTGGTTATAATTATAAGTTATAACCGTCGTATGTCGTGAATCGTACACAAATATTTGGCGTTTAATTGTCATATTATAATCTGTACCTACTACCTATGTATATTTTATTTCTCTTGGTCCTCTTCTGTACAAATAAACATTTTCATTAAAATACGCTATATTATAGGATGTAACAGGAAAACCTGTCAAATAAAATAACTTTTGTTCTTTTCAATAAAATTGTTTTTATATAACCTCCACATTCAGTAACACGTATAGGGTATAGCATAAATATTTTTATTTTTAATAAATACTGAATAAAAAATTTAAAAATTGATAATTTTTTTTGAAAAATTCAAAATAGTTAATTTGTAAATCTGGTTTTAGAAAAATGTTGGTTGTAAAAACATTTATTCAAGTTACGTAGTTTATTTTTTAAATCACATTTTTTTTTGTTAAATTAAGACTAAAGTGATCCAACCCTAAAAAACACTTCAAACTTTAAATTCATACAGAGTACAATTTTTTTAAGTTATATCTTAATATTTTACTTACCTACTCATATTAAGTTTTAACGTGTTAAAATATGGTGAAAACCCACGAGAAAACCCTGATAATGTTCTTAGTGTTCTTACCATTAAATGTTATAATAGCTAATATTATATATTACAAATAAACGTCTTCATTAGTTCATTAAAAGGACGCTATACCCGCATGTGTTGTCTCCGTTTTATAAACGCATACAATATAACAGAATACGTCGTAATATTATGTGTTCAGCACTGCAGCTGTTAAATTTTTTGTAATAAGGTATTATAACTTAAAAGATCATTACTAATACGTGATAACTATACTCCAGGCAACGAAAGAAAATTACAGTCGCCCCACGAAAACTCGTCAAACAAATCTCTGTATTCACTTCGTGGCGCACCACATTTTCAGAAAAGGGGGGAGGGGTGAAGGGCAACGCGGCCTCGGAACGGTCTCCGCCGACAGTCTGTATGCGTGTCGTGTGAAACTGTAATATTCTCTTATGGGCCGGAATATAGTTATCACCACATATTAGTAATTAACTCACAAGTTATAACACAAAATTGTAACTGCTGAAGTGCTGAACACATAATATTATATTGTATTATGTTATTTTGTATGCGTTAGTAAAACGGAGACAACACATTCGGGTATAGCGTCCTTTTAATGAACTAATGAAGAATTTATATTTTGTATAGAACGGGACTAAGATTTAAGAAATTAAAGATTTAAGTAATTTTTAAATGTTATTATTTGGTCGATTTTCTTTGAAATGCAAATTTGTTTTTAATTTTATTATTTATAGCTACATTTACCATTATATATACCATTATAGGTAAGAATTAAGATGTCTCATAGGCTAATAAATTTATCATAAATCTATTTATTTTTTATTAGACTCGCAGAGACAAAGACTACATAATATATTTTATTTTTTAATTTAATTAAATATTTTAGTAAAAAGTAAAAAAATTTTTATTTTTGAAACAGTTAAAGATTTTTAGAGTTCAATACTAAATATAGGGTACCTAGCTGTGCGTGCCTAAATAATTGCAATAAGTATAATATAATATACAGGCAAGCTATAGAGGTGTAGCAGTGATGAAAGAAAAAAATGTTTGGCCCGTCACCATTCGAGCTCAGCTTCGGATAGCTGCTGCTTACTCCACAGGTACACGCCGCCCCGCTCTAGGAACGCCTGTTCGTCGAAACCGGAACCACGAAGCGCGTGCTGGACGCCGACGTCCAGCAGAGACGCGGAGGGTTCCTTCTTGCCGTTGCGACAGTTGAGGAACCGCATATACTCGTCTAGGATCAGGTAACTGTCGCGCATCGCGTCGTTGTTTTCGGGCACCAGCATCTGAACTTTAGCGTGCCGGCGCAGGAACCCGTCGAACTCTTCGTCGGTTACGTAGAACCGGGCGGCGTTACGCAACGCTCCCTCGCCCGCGTTCTCGCCTTCCAGCAACAGGCACTGGAACACCTTCCACCGGACCGGCCGTAACCGGTCGATGTGCTCGGTGAACAGTTCGTTCACGTTATACGTGTTGACCACCGTATTGATCTTGAACGCGATCTTGTGCTGTCCGCACCACTCACGTACCTGGTATAATTTTGCAACGTGATCGGTTCTTGCGCCCTGTTGCCGGCCGATCGTTCGGTTTGTGTCAGCGTTGAACGAGTCGCATGACACGGCCAGCATGTCCACGTGCTCGCCGTACTGCCTCATCCACTTTTCCTGGATCAAGCTGCCGTTACTAACAATTGAAATGCTGATGCCCGCCCAACTCAGTTCCGTCTTACAGTATTTGATGAGTTTGCCCATGAAGCGGCCGCCGTCCCGGACGAACGGCTCGCCGCCCGAAAAGTTTAGCTTTTTCATGCCGGCTTCCGCCAGCATGGTCAGCCCACGCTTCGCCTCGTCCAGTGGCAGCACGAACGACGTCTTGGCCGTGTGGAAGCAAAAGCCGCAGCTATAGTTGCACTGGCGCGTAAAATGGTAGTTAACGCTTAGCGGTACGGCGGGCTCGTCCACGCCGGCAGTCCTGTTCCACGCGATGACCGTAGCGGCCACTACGCCCGTAATGCTCATCAACGCCGTGACTACGGACGTCAATGACCGATACACTACGTTCCACGCAGATCCAATAATTTCCAAAAGCTGCAGGTTTGACGCAGCAATAGCCATCGTGCAGGGTCTTACCGGACCGTTACAGCTAGTATATAATACACCACTAGTATCCGAGCTAAGGCGTTCTAAACCGACGAACACTGCATGAATGCCATGGATTAGCTCTCAGTCACCGGCGTGGACTTAGGTAGGTATATGTATTGCGCTTCGAGCTGACGACAATGAGTGGGGAGCGGCTATGGACGAATCGCGTTACCGCAGAACGATTTAATTGATAGTGTTCACGAGCAAAATTCTATACCAAAATTTTAGATGCAGGGATAAAGCAATTAAGTTATAAAAGTCGATATTTTAATATTTTATACCACTACATATATGGATTATGAAAAATATTTTTTCAAACGCTCATAAAAATGTATAAAATGTTCAACTTTTTATAGCTAAGGATTGAAAATTTAAAACAAGGCTCCACGTAAATAGGTTATATATAAATTACTTTATTCACAATAATATCATCAATTATATTTGGTAATAATATACTAATATCATAGGCTGACTGACCGTTTTCGCTCAGAATCGTTTTTCTTATTCAACGATATTATATCATTGAATTCAAATTTAACACCATCCATTACAGAGACCTACTTGCTCACCTTTTTTCATTTAATTTTTTATTTGACGTCACATTTTACAGTAGAAAAATGTCTCGATTTTCAACATAGAAGGTGGTTTCTGGTAGAACATCTGAACATTCGATCTAGTGTTACAAAAGTAATAATTTCCCAGAACTTTTCACAATAATCGGAAAATACATAAGGTATCGACTATTGAGTATACCTCGTCATTGAAAATTGAGTAAGTCACTGTTATACTTAAATTTGAATTGAATGATAAATAATTATTGCGATTATTGCGATTATGTGTGATGTGTATGAAGGCAATATAAGTCTGACAATTTTCAAACCTAACGCCATCGATCATAATTTTTTCTGAAATAGTTTGAAACATAGAATTTAATTTAACTTTACTGTGGCTACGACAACTACCACCAACTGTTCAAATAGCAATGGCAACCGATGCGTGGTGAAAATTATTCATGTCCGAAATCATAGCCTGGTTACTACTGGCTACCAGCACAAACGCGGCAGCGCGTACAACATAAATATTGTTGAAAAAAATAGCGTTTCGATTTATATTTATGCTAATACTTTTGTATATTACTCAAGCTGCAATTCTCCGATCAACTTGAAATTTATAAAAGTATCATCTCAAGATATCAAAAAGTTAGTGGCTACTCACTTTTTTTTTTACTTAGCTATTACTATAATATAGTATATATATATATACTATAATATTATTATAATTTTAAGTTTCAATTTTTATCAAGTGTAGGTAATTGTTTACTTATTAAATTATATAATTTGTAAATAATAAATATTTTAAACATAATTTTAAAAATAAGGTTTTAGACTAAATACAGATACGATCATATACGCTGATTACTTGTATAATCGTATTTATTGAAAATCGAAATCCATTTACTAAATACAATGAACAATAATTGTTATCGATCTTGTTTTTATTTCATTAGAGCACAATCTATATTTTTTATCCATTTATGTATACGTATAATATAAGATTGTATGCGTTATAAACACATATTATCACATGCGTGCGATGCACGCTCATACAAATAATGACCGACACACCCATTACAACAGCAGAATTCAGTATATTATAGTATTTATAGGTATATACATTATACATACAGTAGACACTAAACAGAGTGATTTGGCTGTATGCATAGACATTGTTAAAAACATAAATAACATTTAGAACAAAATAAATACCTATATAGTTTGTACATTTCAATTTATATTATCAATTATATTTCATATATATATATACCTATATCATAATATATATATTCTATAACTGTTATATTTGCACAATAATACAACCTAATATCATATACCTGCCTGTATAATGTTATGTTAATATTTATAACTATGGCTACGTGTGTGAGTTTTACACATTTAGATAAATTAGTTGTAATAGCGTTAAGTTAAGTTTTTTTCCTAAAAGAAATATATTTTGTTTGAATTGCGATATTTGATAATTCTCTCGAGAAATTGTCCATTAAATCATTCATTCAATATGATAAAGTACAAGTATACAAGTATACAACACTGAACACATACTATAGACAATTTTATTTAATCATCGATAATATTGGTACCTATTATGTATTTTAATTTTATATTATGGAAAACATAATAACGAACTCTTCGTATATTTGTTTCATTTATATAATATATTATTATTTTATAATAGAAACAACTTCTAATAAAGTCAGTTACTCAGGTCTTGGTTATGAGTGACGAGTGTTAACCAAATGTTGATTAGGTAGTTATATATGCGCAACTAGACCTCTAAAACCTATGTCGCCTACCCCTTGAGCCGGGCCTGTGCCTGATGGATTTCACTATAAAAATGATAGACTCAAAAAAAACAAGGGATGCTAAATTAGAACTTGGGGGTGCTAAAGATCATTTTGCACCCCCTAGTTGCACCAATGGGTAGGTAGGTACAGTATTTAAATTTACAACAAATAAATAATATGGAAAGTTATCATCTCAGTAACATATAATCTTTCTCTAGAAATTTATTTTCCTGTTAGAAAAAAACGGTTGTTTGAACTAATTTTTGCAAAAACATCGCATATATTAAATTATTATAAAATAAAAATATAAATTATAATATATTATATTATACGTTATTATTTATTGTATTAACTTATAAGCCACTATCACGCAACGAAATCTGTGGATAAACGGTTCATAGTATACAATTTGTATTCATATATGAATATATTTATATAAAAATTGATTTTTTATCAACACTAATTGTCCAGTGTCTACCTAGTACCTATACACGGCTACTCATACATTATTTTAAAAATCATTTACAAAAAAGGTATAGTATACTATAGGAAGGTACTGCACGTATGCATTAGTGCACTATACGTCTATACGTCTACATTCAAACAATATAAATTGGATTAAAATATTTAGAATGCCATGATATATCATTGTTTTCAAATTTGAAATTTGATATATTAAAATAATTTATTGTTACTTTCCAAAACAGTGTTCATATTTCTTACTGATTATTATGACAAGATAGTGAAGATGGTACTTTATCTGGTGATTTCACATGCTTAACACTCGTGTTTCATAACATGTCCACTCCGCAACTCAAAAATATTCTTAGAATTGATGAAACGTTATATTGTGTACATGGTTAGTCTTAGAGGATGCTACACCTGGATTTCTAATTTACATCTTATAAACGTACCTACCTATATAATATAGAAAATATGCGTTAACTAGAAACAATGAAGTATTGTTAGCTTTAAAAGTAGTGAATTGTTACTATTATCAAACTAAAAGTTTTAAGGTAAAAACTATGTCTTCGTCAGTTTTTTACGATATTTTAATTTTTAAAAGGGTTATGAATAAATATTTTAATTTAATAATGCTCATAACTCGTTTAAATTATAAAAATACCGATGTACAAACATAGATTATGTTTTTATCCTTTAGTTTAATAATACGTATGTCAATAATTCACACAAATAGCGAATAATACGAAATTGCAGATTCTGCAGCTAAACGCAAATGTTGCACATTTCTAAGACTTAAAAAACAGATGTAACATCTTAAGGTTAATTAAAAATATAATGTATACTAAAATGTTTACTAAACACATGAGGAAAAAATAAATAATATTTATTAATTGCAAATGAAAAAAATGGCGTAATAATCGTGAGAGAAGAGACTATACATAAAGTAAGGACAGTATTATCTATATATATATTATTATTATCAATTTTGGTTATGCAAGGCAAATAAAGAATGGAAATTCAGCAAATATATTCAGATAAAGCTGATGAGTGGTCACATTTTGTTCATAAGCCATAAACGCGTATTCTTGTTTATTTTCACAATTTTTTTTATTTATTTTTTAAACTTCTGAAATATTTTAAAATTGTTATCGATTTCCAATTCCAGTAAATGAAAAATTTAAATAATTAAGGGCGTTGGAACCGGTGCGTTTTTTAGTACAAAAACATGCCTCACTGCAGGAAAAACTCTCACGCCCTGTAGTATAGTCGTATTTCGTTGATTTTTTTTATTTAAAAGAAGTAAATATTTTCAGGTTGGATTAAAGCCCGATATTAAAAAGGTGGGTAAGTGGATGTCGTTCTGCTGTACAGTAGGTTACAAGTGGGTCACTGTAATGGATAGTGTTAAATTTGAATTCAATGATATAATATCATTGTATAAGAAAAGCGATTCTGAGCGAAAACGGTCAGTCAGCCTATGATAATATTACTAAGTATACTTGATGATATTATTGTGAATAAAGTAATTTATATATAACCTATTTACGTGGAACCTTGTTTTAAATTTTCAATCCTTAGCTATAAAAGTTGAACATTTTATAAATTTTTAACTACAAAATAATTATTAAATTATAAATTTGATACATTTTGTCAAAATTTGAACTTTAAATGCTTAAAAAAATAGGTGGGTAAGTAGATGTCACTCTGCTGTACAGTAGGTTACAAGTGGGTTACTGTAATGGATGGTAAAATTTGAATTCGATGTATAATATCATTGTATAAGAAAAACGATTCTTAGCGAAAACGGTCAGTCAGCCTATGATATTACCAAGTATATTTGATGATATAAAATGTAATTGTGAATAAAGTAATTTATATATAACCTATTTACGTGGAGCCTTGTTTTCAATTTTCAATCCTTAGCTACAAAAGTTGAACATTTTATACATTTTTAACTACAAAATAATTATTAAATTATAAATTTTATAAATTTTGTCGAAATTTGAACTTTAAATGCTTATAAAAAAAAAATTGTGCCTATGTATTTTTAATATTTTTCAACTGCAATTGTAAAAATATATCAGGAGCCTTGTATTAAATTTTCACGCTTTTTTTCCCAACAAATAAAATTTTATTGATATTTATAGAAAATAAAGTAAAAAAATTGAAAACTAGCAATGTCCGTAAACAGCTCAAAAAGAGTCAAATTATTTTCAAAATGTTATCGTGTATAGAAAATGCTAATATAAACATTCAGTGAAATTTTCAAGTAACTACAGTCATACGTTTTTTAATTACAACAAAATAAGAAAATCGTTACGCGAGAAATCGAGTGAATATCAAATTTAGTAAAAATATGAATTACAAACGCTCATAAAAATTTAATTTGACTTTCTTGTAGACATTTATTTTTTGATAAAGGTAGACAAATTTATGGATAATCTTGTATTACATTTTCAAATCTTAGATTAAAAAAGAAAAATTTTTATAAATTCTCAACTCAAAATAATTTGCTAATTTTCGTGATTTTTTCGTATTTTGTCAATATTTGAACTTTAAATGTTGATAAATAAAAACTGTGACTAAGGATTTTTAATATTTTTCAAATATCATTGTAACAATATAGTAAGAGCCTTGTATTAAATTTTCAAGCTTTTTTACCCAACAAATAAAATTTTATTGACATCTATAGAAAAAAATACTAATAAAATTGGAAACTGAAAATGTTCCTATACAGGTCAAAACAAATCAAAATGTTTTTAAAATTGCAAATATAAACAACCAGTGAAAATTTCATGTATATACGTTCATTTGTTTTAGAGATACGCCAAAAACTAAAATCGATTTTCTCGAAAACAGATTTTGCGTAAAAATTCCAGCTTTTCCTTAATTTTTCTTTTGTTTTTCACGGCGCTTTTGAAAACTTCATCACACACATTATTGTAAGATAAATACACTATCGCTTCGCCCAGAATTTAAAATAATAATTCAATATTAACACTAGTAGGAAAATATATTGATTGCGCGTCAAAAAATTTCCCAACATTAAGTTATAAGTTATAATCAGGGGGGGGATTTAAAAACATGAAATGGGGAGGGAAAATGACATTGAACAGTCGTTTTTGCTCGAAAAGTAATATATTATTATTATATATAACTATATACACATCCAAAGAAGGGGGGGGGGAGCTAAAGACCAGGGTACAAAAGAATTCTAAAATTAACACAAACACAGGAAATACCTAAGCGGCCAAGCTATACATGACGGAATAACTGCGGATAAGGGTATATAAGAATTATTATTATAACAACATTATTAAATGTACATAGAGACACAGAAGTTAATTGTGAAGATATTCATAACATAATGGGCAATGGCTAAAACTTCACAAAAATTAGATTTAGTATTGTTATTTTTTTGTTATATATCAATGTTTATATTTAAAGAAAGTATTATAAGTAGGTATAGCTAATTTTCATAAAAAATTTCGTATATTTATTAAAAGAAGTTCTATTTTTCAATAACTGATTTTCAAAAACACCCCCCAAAACATTTTTTCTGCGTACATCATTATTTTGTACAAACACGCGTTATACAATAAGGTATGAATTATGATATTATGTACTTCCATCCTACCACCCCAAGCCCGGATTAAGGATCAATTGGGCCCAGGGGCACCATATACTTAATAGGCCCCCTTTCAATTTTAACTTCAAAATAATTGTATCATTACATATTAACGATTTTATATTATTGTATAATTTTTTACTTTACAAAAAATATACAGGATGTATCTTACTTATGTCATTGTACGCGGCTTTTTTTTTTAACAATTATATATGGATCGATAATATGGAATTTTGTTAAAACAAAAAAAGACATGTTTCTCTATTTTTAATAGACAATTTTTATAACATATTCAAAATTTTTAAACATGCAGTTGTACCAATAATCAAATCGACTTTATTTTTTTCAAATAATATATGGTAACCACCATATTTTTTATGGGTTCTGGTAAAGCATTTTTCTGAACATTTTGACAGTAAAATGATCAATTTTGGTTCACCATGTTATTAACTATGGTTCTCTAAATTTTAGTATAATATGCATTAATTTTTTTAACTGAAACACCTAATTTACAAGAGGCTAAGTCCCTCGTAGTAGCGCCAATGTTAATATTTATGGTGTTTTTGTTTTTAACTATGCACTTCACAGGGTGTTACCACTGGGTATCTTCCCTACTCTAACTATTCATATCATTTTTTTTTATTTTCTCTTACCTTTCTTATATCAAACATACTTACTGTACAAAAAGCATATGTAGATTGTAGATTTCTTCAAATAAAATAAAAAAAAAAAAAAAACTATGCACAATTTGGTGTGATTTTCGCAGAAGTTTGGATCACCGAACAAAGGACAACACGATCATTGTTCAAAAATCATCATAGATTAAAGAATAGTATAGGCGAGTTGTTGTAGGTGACGACTCTGAGAAACCGAGCACGTAAAATAGCGCAATCGGGGCTATTCTTTAGACCTAGACCACGGTCATAGACATTATACCGTATATTGGGAAAGCAGATTAACAAAAAGCGCTCAGGTGAAAACAATATGTACCTTCCGATTCCGGATGTATAAAAATATATAGTTTTACATTGGTTATTTTACTTTTTATAATAAATTAATTCTGTTATCGAAACTTTATACGCTTTTATATCTAACTGTATACGTAAGGCTCTACATATAATGGGTATGCTATGCCACCATTTGGCGACTCATTTATCAATGATAAAATGATAAAATAAAGGGGGAGAAATACATATTCACATAACATTTTTAGTCGAAAAATGGCGGCGTAGCATACCTGTATCTATAGTGCCTTAGTATACGTTGGTAAGTACAATTTCTACTAATATTATCAAATACACTTCACTCAAAGGAAAATGCATGCGAAATGTCGGGAAAATACCGGTGCACCGTAACTCCGCACGGATCGTCGCCATTTTATAATATATCACCTTAACTCCGCATACAAGTTTTTTTTCCGACACCTTAACTCCGCATACAGGATTTTTTTTTAACACCCTAACTCCGCACACGGTATAAAACAGGGATGGCGAACCTTTTGATAACTGCGTGTCAAATCAAAATGTTTGGTTGATTTTATTTGCCTCGCGTTGTCAGACCTTTTTTTGCTTAAAAAATAATAATTAACAATAAACATGATTATATTTAGCCTTCAAAAAAAGATAGATCAAGTTCATCATAGGTAATTGTATGTGGATTTATTAAAATTGAAAGGTTGGTTCTAGACATCGAAAATGTAAATAATTTTTTTGGAAAGTGAAGTAAAAATTATGAATTATATTTTAAATTGGCGTGTCACTGTAATAATTCGCGCGTGTCACTCCGTGACACGCGTGACACAGGTTCGCCATCCCTGGTATAAAATATATCGTATTTATTAATGTATTCATTTATTATTTTAAATAACTATATTATGTTATTAAAATTAAATGAATAGAATTTAAAATAAAATAAAATATAAAATATTTAATGTAAATTTATAATAATATTAGACTGCAGGTAATACTAGGTAATTATAAAATATAAAATTAATAACAAAAAAATCGTTAAAATTATAATGTAAGTTAAAATAAATTAAAATAAAATATTATTAAACGAAGCCAAACTTTTTACAAAACTATATCTATCTATTTGGTTGTTATTATATAATTCGATTTTTTTATTTATAAATTGTATATTATTTTTTTGTTTACTTCTAATTATCCTACTTTCGTTATTATTGGCAGAATTCATTCTTATATAAGAATCCGTCTGCATAGCTAATACATTTTTAATGAATACAGCAATATTTGGATGTGCTGATGTAAATAAATCACCAAATTTGGCGTGAAAAGACTCACAGTTGTTTGTAGTTCTCTCCAACGTCGCTTCTTTTTTGGCCCAAATACTGGGTGGAAATGTTGCATCGTTTGTTATGTATGTTTTTTCTAAGTAAGTAATAATTTTTTAATTCGTGCATCTTTGGGTTGGTCATTTTTAAAGTCATTTTCAAAACATGGTTCAACTTCATTAGGATCCAGATACATAAGACCAAATAATTGTCTAAGCCACTTTCCTATGTCGGATTCTTTGTTTTTATATTCTTGGACAAGACCAACTGCTTGTATTCGTCTCCACCTATTAACAAATTAAAAATAATTAATAAGTATAAGTTATACCTACAAATATATTATCTATACGTACCATGATTGACTAAGATGAAAACGGCATCTAATTATATTTATATTAGGAAATATATCTTTCACACTTGAATGAATTGCTGTTTCAAAATCGATCACTAATGTTGTTGGCTGCAAACATTTGTTAATGATGAGCATTTTCTTGAAGTATTTCCCAATGGCTAGATATGTATCTTTATTTTTATTTGAAAGCAAACAGAACACAACTGGTACAAATACTCCATTACGATATGCATGAATACTGAATAATTGATGGAAAAATTTCGTACAGTATTTAAATGTACCGTCAACATATAAGGTCTGAGAATCACACATAAAATTTAATTTTGAATCGCATGAAAATATAATTATGTGATCTAATGGGTCATTTGTTATAATAAAATATTCGTCTTTTACTGTTTTCGGCTTAGTGTTATTTATATATTCATGTACTTCAGAAATTGATTTTGGAAGCTTCGGTAAATTTCGTATGCGTTCACGAGAAATGCTATCTCTTATTAATTTTGTGTCTTTACATGTTAAAGTTGACGCTGCTACTACATTAGTAGCTATTTCAAGTTTTATTAACTTGGAGGGACGATCAGTAATATAATCAAGTCCCTTTCGTTTTATACCATTACTAATTGTTTGTCGAACAATAATATTGGTCTCGATATTTTCGTGTTCATGTGTACCTGATTCTCTCGAAAAATTATTATCAACGCCAATTGTGTATAATTTTGCTTTACATGTTTTTTGTATGCATTTCCATCTAATTTCGCCTGATTTTAATTCTGTATACTTGGAATATTTATAATTATTTTTCACTAACAGCATATTTTTTCGTTGACTGTATATAAAACTTATTTTACTTGCCATTTTTAAATGTAAAAGTAAAACTTTATAAAATAAATTTGAAATCTAAACCTGATAGACAACTGATCAGTGATCACTGTCAATTCGTTGAGTTACAAAGACACGAGAAATTAATCGGTACACAATAATGATAAGATATTGTTTTGCAGATATAATAGTTTAATTTCAACATGGTTTTACACCGATATAGGCATGGGAACTTTTGGTGTTAAAAATATTTTTAGAATGCGGAGATACGGTGCGTTCGTGTTTTCGACCGTGCGGAGATACGGTGCATGCGGAGTTACGGATTCACAAAATATTTTTTATCATGCGGAGCTGCGGTGCGTCCGAAAATACATATAATCTCCCGACCTGAGTCCCAACTCCACGTAGAGGGGAACCCGCCTAACCATCAGTACGATAAGCGTCGACAGCGCTATCAGTGTCTCCATATAACTCGCGATGCGCAACGCTCCGTGTGTTCCCGGCTCTAGATAATACATACTAATATGGACATGCGTACATCACGCGTAGTCCTCCCTTGAAGCCGATTTGGTCGGGCCGTTCGGCACCGATGAATTTATTGCGCATGCAACAGGAATGAAACAGATGGCTCTGCGCTGTGGCCTGTAAGTTTATGTTGTCGTTTATGCTGTGAAGTTTCCTTTCCGCATTCATTGACCCATAGAATAAGAATACTGATCTTAGGTTAACGGCACTTTCCACAGATAACTCTTAGATCATATACGGTAGATGGAGCTATGTGTTTATTTCTCGGATACCGAGCTGTGTCCAACATAACGCCCCAGTACCCACTACCCATTCAATTTCTAGGTACAACGAGTTATTGCGTATGCGTTGCGCCTATGCCGCTTTGCATTCCGTTCCCACCACCTATTTGATTTCCAGGTACAACGAGTTATTACGCATGCGTTTTGCCAACAATCACTATAAAATAACTAATAAGTGGGGGGTTATGTTGGACACAGCAAATGATTAAAGTAAATCCATCCATTGTATATATTGTATAGATAACTATATAGCTTATAGGCTACTGTGCTTTCACGTTAGTGGCAGACAGCCATTGCCAACATTGCCTGTACGCATACAACTGTATTTTTTCCCGTCGGGAACACACTGACGTCCACCACTATCCTACTTTATTTTCAACCATTCAGCGTCGTTGTTACTTTGTTTAGTTGCTTGTTAATTCTTGTTTGATTTTGATCATTCTCGTGTATGTACCGGTGCTGAACGCCCGACCACATTGCATTGCCGCCGAAGCTGTCGCCGTTGTTCCAGTGGTCACGCACTTCATTTTCCGCGGATCCCGCCGTGCGGTTGATTTGTATTTCCCGACGCTGTACTGATTTCCAGTACTTTCATTCGCAAACCTTCATTATGTCTTCCAGGTTAGTAACAATTATTATTTACGCACATGCACCAACCATTCGTTAGTATTTTACCCGCGGTTTTCATTGTTTACGCTCGTTCCCATATCGTCGAGACAGCGCGTGGCCGGCTGTGACCTGTGTACATTTTCACGAAATCATATTATAAAACCATTAAAAACGTATCTCGTACACCATCGGTCAATTTGGCCGCAATCATCGCCATCGTTCATATTTTACTGTGTTTACAGAAAAATGTTTGACTGAAAATAATAAATTATACTAAAACCATTTAGGGGATTATACGATGAATAAACGGAATTCCGATCACGAACCTTTCAACTGTCTATTGTTTACCTAATTTTCATATCTTAGTGTCTTACACTCCCCGTGTAGCCAGGAGCAGAATTAAGTATAGGAATACGCTAACGTTGCCGCCGCCAACCTGTTCGCGCGCGTCCGTATCCGACCGGTCGTGTTCGTTGCTTGCGTCGGTTTTCCAGAATTTCATCTTATACACGTTCTCGTTTTTTGTCAACACTCAGCTGTAAGAATCGACCAATTAGTACACGACCTATCGTCGCAATCAACTTTGATTATATCAGACAAACAAAAAAAAAAAATTATTTTTTGGAAAACGTTTATTACTTTAGTTTGTCTTTCAAACGGCGATTCACGATTACGTTCCCATAGATCTGCTGCTAGTTAAATACCCAATCAATTATAAACATTAACGTGCTTATTCGTTTTCGTGTTCCCCTATATACTATATAATATATAGTGTGTCACTGCCATATTTTTATGGGATGATAATATTATGTCTGAGATCTTAGTTGAATAGAAATCATCGGATTCCTATCCTTTTGACAAACTTATTTTTCGGCGATCATTAGCTTGGGCATTTATTTTGTTAAAAGTACTGTATGAATTTCATTTTAAGGTTTTAATTTATTTTTATTTTTATATCAATACAAATATACCTAGCTACATAATATTAACTATTTAAATAACAAACAATCATATGAAACTAAAATGGTGTAATCAATAATCAAAAACAATATTTAACTTTAAATTCTTTATATTTTCCCGCTTGTGGTATATTATACTTAATTATTATTTTTTTTTTTTTTAATATACTTAAGGTAATTAAAAATAAAAATATTGATGTCCCTATGATTTCAACTTTTATTTGAAATAATGCTTATTGGTTCAATTAAGTGTATAAAAAACAAATAGTTTAGTTGTTATGCTGACAAAGTTGTAAAGTAATAGCCTATGGATAACAATTTACATGATATTTTTTGGTGTCATCTGCAGCAAACATTTTAAATAAATGATACATCTATTACATATTAATAACATATTAATGTATTTTAATTTCAGAGGAAAAGAAGTTGTGGAGAACAACATAGAATCTGGTTCTGATGCCGAAGAGCAAGAAGAGGAATATTCTGTAGAAAAAATCTTAGATAAACGTACTAGAAATAACAAAGTAGAATACTTTCTGAAATGGAATGGTTACGATGATGTAGATAATACTTGGGAACCCGAAGAAAATCTTGATTGTGAAGAGTTAATTAGAGATTTCGAGGAAAAACTGAAACAAAAAGAACTTGCTAAGGAAAAAAGAAGGAAAGAGCAAGCTGAGCGTGGTCGTAAACGTACTTTTTCCAATTCAACAGTTACTAGTTGTGCATCATCAGAAGCTGGACCGTCTGGTGGTCCATCCAGTTCATCAAAAGAACTTAGGAAGACTTCTTCTCCTCAACCAAAGAAAAAGGTTGAAAAGACTGATAAGTCCGACAAGGCTGACCTGGTCGAAAATGATAAGGCTGACGATGATGATGATGATGACGACGAAGATGATGAAGACGATGAAGATGATGATGATGATGATGATGATGAGGAGAACAGTGTGTCAGAAGAAAAGGAAAATAATGATGTTTCTGAAACTTCTCCAGCGGAAAAAGTGGCAGAAAAAATTATTGGTGCGACGGATTCCAGTGGCCAATTGATGTTTTTATTGAAATGGAAGGGGATAGAAGAAGCCGATTTAATATCAGCTAAAGAGGCTAATTTAATGTGCCCTCAAATTGTTATTAAGTTCTACGAAGAAAGACTCACTTGGCATGCCCCTGAAAATAAAAATGGTGTTTAACTATTATAATATGGATAAATATGACAAGTGTTCAAAAAGAACTTTTATCCTATTGTATATGTTTTCAATTATTTTATTTTTTGATTATATGTGGCAGTTATGCCTTACAAATTAAAATATCAGTTTATCAATTATAAAATACTTAAATGTTAGTAACTAAATATAATTTCATAAAACAGCATTTTTTTTCTATTTCAGAGTGGTAAAATTTATTAATAGTTATCTTAAAATTTATTTTTATCCGTTTATGTTAATAATTAACTTATTAATTTTGAAATTTTTCATTATTTATTTGTTAAAATTATTTTTTCTTAGTGGAATATTTGATCATAGAGTCAAAAATAATATGTTAATTTAAGTTAATTTAGTTAGTATTTATTTGTTTAAATGTTGGGTTTAAACATTCAATACTTGTTTTATTTTAAAAATTAAAGCTTTTTCACCATATTATTTTTTTTTTTTTTATAACTTTTAAAGATAAGTTAGAACTTAATGTTATATTTTTAATAATTCCCATTTAAAATCTTCTATTTTATTTTAATATAGCCAAGTACCCATGTTGATGGAATTTTTTTAATTTATCAAGTTGAACAATTCTATGCAGATTAAAATAAATATGTGTAAACAATAATTATTTTGTTGTCACTATTAAAATGTTTTTTATTTATACAGATTACAGTTAAATGTCAAAGGGAATAAAAATAAATTAAAAGTATTTTTCAAGTTATAAGCCTCAAATACAATTTAAAAACACTTCAAGGGCCACAGAATATTTGAGATATTGACAAATACTGTATCTAAGAGAATCATGCGAATTATTTATTTCATTATAAACCCTTAAATTTATCTTTTGAAAGTTCATTGAATGGACAGTTAAAAAAATTGTGTACTAGTCATAGTAAAGTATGTATAATATTCCATTTACATTAAGGAACCTCAGCGGTGACCAGTTTTATTCGGGCAGGGGTCAGTCAACACTTATTTGTATACTTTCACCGAATCAACCATCTGTGTGGTTAAGCCACTCCGCTGTACACAAATTATCTGCTGATGTTCCTTCTTAACATGAATGGAGTAAAGGAATTCATGGTACCATTATGGTTTGTTAATAAAGCGTTAAAAATTAGGTATGGTGGTAAGGGGCATACAAGCATGGTATGCCCTACCCAAAATATTAAGTAAGAAAATAATTTATGAAGAACTCAAATTAAATTAAAAGATAAAATGTTTTCAGTATATTCTATTGTGTAACTAACAATTATGGAAAAAACAATTAAATACTGAGATGTTGACGATTGATTATTCATTTAGGTAGGTATAGCATTTTTTGTTATGATTTTTTATGTTTTCAAAAAATTGATAATGAAATAATGTATGTAATAATAATAATATTACAAAACATTAAATTTAAATTTCTTTCTTTGCCACTGTTGGCAAATTTGTCTAATAAAATGTCATCTGGTATGTCAATGTGTCTATGAATAGTTAATAGTGCAAGTCCCACTAGTCTGGATTCTGAAGTTGTATTTCTTAAATACGTTTTGATTCTTCTCAACGTCAAAAAGCTGCGTTCAGCTGTGGCGGTGGATACTGGTATTATACCTAGTATTTTTAGTAATTCATACATATTTGGGTATATTAAATTATCACAAACACTCAAAGCCTCTATAGCAGTTGTGGGCCTTAAGTTGTCTTCAATATTCTTCCACTTAGCTTGCCAAATTTTGTACTCTGCTTCTATAACATCATTTAGCCCCGGTAAATCATTTTCATAAAATTCAACAGCTTTATTTTAATAAGAACATGGTTTTTCAACTGGAATACTTGTTAATACATATTGTAATGAAGTTATAGTTTCATTGTGAGGTATAAATATATATTTTTAGTTCATACAGGCTCGTATAATTATTGTACGGTGATTGAGACTCGACAACACGTGTATATCAGTACATCAATTCTAGGTAAAATAATTCAAAATTACAATAATGCAGCAGTACCGCACGTCAAAATTAAGCACAGTGTATCGAACTCAAAGGTATAATCGTTACTATAAAAATCGTCAGACACATAACACGAATAACTTGTTCGTTGTTACTTATAATTCTTTATAAAATTATATTGAACTTACGATTTACATCTGATAGGACATAATAAGCAGACTTAATAAACAATTCCTGGATTTCGAGGGGGGCAGCCCCCTCAACCACCCCCATAAATTGCCACTGTATAGCATGGACATTTAGTAGTTAACAGAGTGTGGATGTAGTTTCAGCGGTCACATGCGACTGCGGTTCGGGTGTTACCGTATAAAGCGGATAATGCGCACTAGATGATAAACTATAACCATATATAATATATATTTATCACTGACGCAAATTTCCAAGGACTCAACTTTGCTGGCCTTAAATGCTCCACCTACGAGTATAAGGTCTATGGTATATATATTGGACCACTGGAATAAGCTCACTGTGCCTCGAACAACTGCATAGGTATACAAATAAATCACAAATGATTTGTGCTATTTTAAATTATATATTTTTTTTTACGTTCTCGTGGTCTCGGTCATCCGTTATTATAACATAGAACAATATTGTTCTATGGTACAAATGAACATTATTATATTTTCAGTATAGTTATGATTAGGAAAAATCTTTGTGTCCCAGTCACTAACCTAACTACACAAACCGCTGCCACTGAATAGATTTATAATTGCTAAGTGTGTAATTGAAATTAAAACAATATTATTAAAAAACTACAATCATTTATTTATTGTAATAATATTTTTGATTTTTTTTACAAAAAATGCATATAATATTATGGAATGTTGTATAGATTAAATTTGTTAGTTGAGTTAGTAATACGTGTATTGTAAAATTATTATTTATTACTTTATTAGTATAATTGTGAAATTAAGCATAATTTAATTTTAGGTTATGTAAATAGTACTAGTAGGAACTTAACTTAGAAAAATACGTTGAAAATAAACTGCATATTAATACTTTAATTTGTTTGGCACAAATCTAATACAATTTACATACCCATTTATAAAATAATACTTTGAGATATTTTGAGCAAAATTAAAAATTAAATTGTATTATAATGAAAAAAAAAAAAAAACAAAAAAATATACTAAGAGAGATCTAAGTTTGGTAAATAATGAAACATAATACAGAAATAACAAGAGTTGTAATTTTGGTTAAGCAAAGAATAACTTAATGAGGAAGAATAAACAAGAATTAAAAAAATAAAAACCAAAACCATAACTGTGCGTTCAAATTATAGGAAATTTGACTTCAGTCGTAAACGCAAAATGTATTTTACGAGAGAATTCAAGTTCAAATACATATTTATACATTAATGTATAATTAGTTTTTTCTTAAAAAAAAAAATATAATAAGGTGTCTATAATCTAATTTTGTTATGTGTGAGTGTGTGATGTATAATAGGGTATTATGGATACATTACATGTTAATGAAAATTGCCAATCAAACTTTATCGAGAACCAAAAAATCATAGAAGCGTGTTCAATTGATCACTAATTAGTAAATAGTTGGACTACAATCTTTTTATCACTATTTTAGTTATGAAAAAATATTGATTAGGCTAAAAACCTCTTAAAAAAGTATATATTTATAATCTTGTTTGTTCATTTCTTTGTTCATTCCATCTAGTGCCACTTGCCTTTTTGCGCAAATATGTCAGCACGTAGATTTTGAGCAAAGCATATGCCTAAAATCTGAAATTTAAAATTAAACAATATCAACACATAAATTAAATTGAAAA
Organism: Sitobion miscanthi; assembly: GCA_008086715.1. Taxonomy (NCBI): domain Eukaryota; kingdom Metazoa; phylum Arthropoda; class Insecta; order Hemiptera; family Aphididae; genus Sitobion; species Sitobion miscanthi. The sequence continues at coordinate 9,785,194 of CM017802.1, read as the reverse complement.
TTAGTATGCTAAACATTAAGTTGATACCAAATTCAAAACATTTAAATAATAATATTATTTTAAAATCGTGCACTGATATAATATATCTACAATAATAAAATTAAAATTGTTGCAAATAACTGTTAAAATATATTATAAAATTCATAAATTAAAAAAATAGGCAAGAGATCTCATCTTATCGTGATTTACTTTTAGTTAAATTATAAAATAATAAAAAATATAAAGATTATATGGTCAGTAATCAGAAAATTATTAAACAATATAGCCATGACAAATTAGTCTATTTTGTCACGAATTTAGCTACATTTTTATAGGGTGTATTATTGTAACAAACTTCAGTGATTTAAATCAAGTTAAATAATACAATAATTGTTACATACATAACATTATGTTAACAGAATTGATATATGATTATAAGACAGTTTGAGTAATATTATATATTTTGCTTGAATTAAATAAAAATATAGAAAAATAATGATTAAATAAACATAATATATATTATGAATCAATAACATAAACATTTTTAGTCGATACTTAAATTTTTATTTTTTGTTACATTTTCAAGTAAACTGTAAATTAGTATATACCCTCATTCCTTGATTTATTTTTCATTAAATCTATAATAATTTTTCTAGGTTTTATGTGTCTGCTAACTACTGGTAAATTCTGTTTTACAACATTTTAACCATTTTATAATAAAAAAACAAGAATTTAAAGTGTAATTTAATGTAAGTGGTGTAAAACCACACTAAATTATTTAGTATATTCATTGAGATTTAAAAATGATGAGGGTATTTTAAGTGTCTAAGGAATTGTCAATATAAGTATTATGTGGAAATTATCTCATACTCAATAAGGAAATAAAAAACTACATTTGAATTAACGAACAAAATTGTCTTATCTTATATATCAATATATATTTTTGGTTATTTAGAGGGTATTTTGTTTTAGGACTGAAACATTTTTAATTAATCTAACTCACCTTACAAAAAGCTGATATAAGACACACAGTAGCTATAAAAAGCATGTTTCTTTCTAGCCATTCTTCTCCAGATTGCAAACATCCTTTTTCATTAATGATGAGGTCCACCCGTTTTCCGACATCGTCGGTCTACGTACAATTTTATACAAGCATTGGAAAAAAAAAAATGAAAAAATAAATAAAAATGAACATACAAAATACTGGGAATGCAAAACAAACATGCACAAAAACAATAACTACACCATATCAAAACACAAAAAGCACATGCCTAGTTAGCGAGAAATACCGAATACCTGTAATATGGTGACAGTCATAACTGTTGTTAAGACTCCAATAAAATTATCCTCAACCCATTCCTCAGCAGCCCGCATGCAACCTCTTTCATATATATTTCTTTCACCTGTTTGCGTTGGTAAATTTAAGCTTGTCCATTTTTCAGCATACTATAATCGCCAAAATATGACAGTATTAGAAGTTTTAAATGTTAATAGTTATTGAAAGCTTTTATTAGATTAGACTAGATTAGAGGTTTCCAAACTTTTCACAGTACAATTTATTTTGGAAATTGTTTAAATGTTGACAACCCATAACATACTAATGAGATTTTTTTTTATTCATTGTCAAATGCTATCTTTACGATCAGTGGCGTAGACATGATTTCTGAAAGGAGGGAAGGGAAAATTATAAGATCCCCAACCCTCTCAAAAGTATTTACTTAGGTAGTAAAATATTTAACAATAAAGAACAATGGATATAATTTAAATTGATTCAACATTCACATCAAACATAATATGGAAGATTATCCACTCCTAAGCCAATGGGAGGAGATCTGACCCCCATGTTCCCACCACTGTTTACGATAATTTAATTTCTTGCAGTGTTGTGGTAACACATCAATGATACACTTGTCATAATTGCGGATAACGATAAATTATGAAACTAAATTAAAATATCAATGTAAAATAGAGCCATACGGAAAATACTGTATCATATACTAGTATTTATACATAACGTATATTTTTTTTTATATAAAATTATATATTAAGTATTTTTTAGAAATCTAATATTAAATATTTTATATTATAAAAAGAAAATATAAGCGCGACCTACTTTTTGGAACCTCTGCATTAGAATATGTTTTATTAGAACTTTATAAAAAAAATGTGTTAGTTATATAATTTATATTAATCAGAATTATCTTAACATATTATAAATACATACAAACATTTTTATACTTACAAATCCTACTTTCCTCACATCATATCCACACTGTTTGTTTTCTACTATTTCCTACAAATAATATAATTCTTTAAATATATAAATGGACCATAGAATTATGATTGATATACTTATAAATAATAGCTTACATTAAGTTTACGTTTGCAACAAGAAAAAGGTACTCCACATGCTTCTCGGCTGCCCACCTTTTGTGAAGAGCAGTTAAAATAATTGTTAAAATCCCAATCTTCAGGACCTTTGATTCCACAACATTGTAACTTAAATAAATAAAAAAATATATATATATATTAATTATATATAATACAAATTATGAAAGAATATTATAACTGCGTTAAACAATATAAGATACCCAGTCTTCCTGTATCCAGTCAATAAGATTTTGCTGATCAGGGTCTTCCCTATAATGAACGATGAATGTTTGAAGTCCTTCAGTGGCTTGTGATTTTATCTATTATTTATTAATTCGTTAATATATGTATAAATAATTACTTCATAGTTAATAAAAGGAAAAAGTTAACTTACAGAATCTTTAAAAACAAATGTTAAAACTCCAGCAGTTAATTCAAGTATCAAAATAACAGCTAAGAGAACCGCATACTAAAATAAAATAAAATGCATTTTATTTTGATACATAATAGTAATATACTAATATGTATTAATTTATAGAACAATTTATTATTCTTACACTCCCAAGTAAACATGTGTTTTCACGTAAAGCTCCAATGCAACCCGTGAAACCTATTATAAAAGTTATTCCACCTGAAAGAATAAAAACAATTGTAAACGACGTGAATGAACTGCAGAAAAAAAATCCCCGGTAAAATTATACTGGGGATTGACTAAATATAAATAATTTATAAGAATTATATAATTTACACTTAAAATAAATACTAGGCAATATAATCACATATTATATTATTTACATTTGCATTTTTTTATATATATAATAAAGGGTAGAAGACAATTATTGAATTATTTTTTTTTACACATTAATTTATATAAAATTATTATTATTATTATTATAAGAATGGGTATTGTGGCATACATTTTTTATAAAATAACAATTTTTAATATAATATAGGTACAATATTAATTTTATTTCTAATATATAATTTATAAAATAATTCTTATACATTATTTATATTTATTCAATCCTTGGTATAATGCTACTGAGGATTTTTTTTCTAACTACCCCATGTGAATACCTAAGTGTTAAATGTATTACTTACCAATTAAAATTAAAGCAAAAGCTGGATCAAGTGCTAAATGTGTGAGTTTACTGAGATTATTAAATGCATTTTTTTCTGTCCATGCCCAAACGCCCACTGCCATCACAGATAAACCAAACATCTAAAATTATAAAATTAAAACATTAAAATAATAGTTATGGTAAGAGTTTAATTTTATATCTTACCCAAAATAACACATTAAAACTGAATATGATGTACTTAAGACAACAACTAACTTCACTAACTTCTTCTCGTCTATACTTCTGTTGAATAGCCATATCGACCTACTTCGACTAGATTATGTTGATATAAAAAAAAACTACTACTGAAACATATATACCAGTTAATATAATGAAAATAAACATAGATGGGTGAGAAAATTGTTTCTTATGCGACGAGTTATTTACCGAAGATGAACTGGCTACTATTTGGTAGGTTACAAAACCATTAGTAATTAAACTAAATGTACTGCAAGACGGTCAGGTTTAAAAATGATGAATAATTCATTTTAGTACGCATTTGTTAATATTAACTGAAATGTACGTTTGAATTAAGTTTTGAAAGAGTTTAGAAAAAAGTTGTTGGATTCATACATAACGATTTGATGGTTGACTACAACCTCAAACTTAAAAGTAAATACTGGAAACAATATTAAGTAAGTATTGAAAGTAAGTTGAGAGCTTCCAGTTGAGAGATTAGTTTTTTTTCAGAGATAAGAACAATAAGTACATTGTTATTGTGATTATGAGGTCGTAATCAGTGTGTCCGTGTAACCAAGTGCAACTACAAGTGAACTGACTATTTCATATCACAAATCTAAGAGACACGTAAGGTTGGCGAACTGGGAATATATGTGATTAGTGATTACCATGATTTAAGATATTATTTACTGATTGTGCGTTTTGTAAACACGTGCTTCAGAATAGATTTAAAATTTCAATACTTGCGCTGTTGCGTGTTTAAAAAATAATATCAACAAGTACCCACCGAGTACTAAGTGCTTGCAGTCGCTACACACATATTAAATTAAAACTCTTTGTTTTTTTCAGTTCGACATAGGTTTAAAACATTTTAAAAATTGCATCTTATAAATATAATTCGTGTTACGAAACTAATTAGGAACAGTCAATTTTGAAAAGTGACTACATGCATTATTCATTTGATCGGTAATTATATTGTCAACTTGGTATTTTTCCTTTAGACTACTATAATATAAGTTAATTTAAAAATTTAAACATAAAGTATTTTACAATAATATTGCTTAATGTTGTGTTCAAAACTATTGCAGTGTTCTTAACATTGTATCTGAAAATTTGTTGGTCCAAACACTCCAAACTAGTGTAGAATTATCCTTTCTGAACCAGTTAAATTAAATAATTTATTGTATCTATGATATGATACAAACATCCTCGTGAGTTATTTTTTTTCACTGGTTTGGGCGAACACATTTCTAATGTAACTATGAATTTGCATATTTTAAATTCTGTGTCTTACGTTTTAACCAGTAAAACTTATCTGTGACATAATCTATTGGGATAGTATTGTATGTATATTACTGTGAAGAGGTTCAGATAATTTTTTGGATTTAAAATGATCAGTTTCAGATAAGTTATGATAATATTTTTAAAGTTTTTAGTCTTAGTATTATTTTTATTTATTTCAAGGTTAATACTATTTCTTAACAGTTTCTAATCCATTATTTTAAATTAATATTTAAAATTAGATGGTAGTGTTAATGGAATTTACAATTTTTATTGTACCTCATAAGCAAGGCGCGGAAGTTGTCGCAGATGCATATTTTTTTTTGGTTATTCTTATAGAACATCCAAAGTAAGATATAAATTTGTTTCACCTTCCCTGATGCATACAACATTTTATTTTACTATTTTTTGATAAGCTTTTTTGGAAAAGCTCATATATTAAAATTCATTTTTAGTAAAGGAACGTAATAGCAGTGGTCGCCTTAATACTACCATTTTTTAAAAAATTGTATATTTCATGATATCCAATTTTTGTGCTATTTATACCTAGTGCATATTTTGGCATTTATAATTTTATAAGTGCATATATACAAAAAATCATATATTTACTATTTAGTGCTAACTCCCGAGCCCTGCTCATAAGTCTTATATTTTTATGGTGTGAATAATGTACACAAAAATACTATTATACTAAAAGAATGTTAGTGTTGTTATTATTACTGCTGTTTATGTTTGAAATTATAATTTATAATTTTAATTTCAGAAATCATTGAATTAAATTCTTACAACATGTTTCGTCCAAACGGTCAGACAAATTTCACACCAAATGGGCCTTATCAACAATCACAGTCATATCAAACCCCTAGATCTTTTCAGCAGGGTCAACAATTTGGTCCACGATTTCAATCACCTCCTCAACAGTTTACACCACCTGCTTCATTTTATCAACCTTCCCAACAACATCATGACCTTTCGATCCCCGCCTACCAAGTTCCTGATACTGCAATACCTCCACCTTTTTATCAACCTCCTCTCCAAAATCAACTTCCAATTCAACATATTGAAACACCGCCAAATCCTAAATACCCACCCCCATCAGCTGGTCCTTGTTTCAACCAACTATCAGTGTCTCCCTATCGAACACCTGGACAAATATATGTACCTCCTAACCAAAATTTTAGCCAACCTCCCCCTGTTCAAAATTATAATAATTGTCCTCCAATTCAAAACTTCAACCACCCTCCTCCCATCCAAAACTTCAACCATCCTATTACACCCCCATTTCAGTCTGTCAATCAAAGTTGTAATCAACCAATGGGCTCTCCATACCAGTCTTCTATTCCTGGTTTTAGCGCAACACCAAATAATATATATCAACCTCAAGTCCTGAGTCCTGAATCGTTGAAACGACCATACAAATTACCAGCAGATCAATGTTATCAACAACAGCAGTCTTCATTTAATTTACCTAGACATGAATTCAACCAAAGGCCTTCCTTTAGGCCTCCGGGACAACAAAGATTTCCTTTTAACAAACAAAATCCAAGATATCAGCAATCACAACATAGTAATAGATTTCAATTTCAACCAAAACAGCAATATCAAAATTATCGCCCTAGAGGAGGCCCTCCTCCTAGTTTCAATAATCAGAGTAAAGAAAATTTTATATCTAAAAAGGATAAAAATCAAGTAGCATGTGAATTAGGTGATTGTGACTTTGTGGGACATGCTAGTGCTGTTAAAGAACATCAAAATTTGCATCATAGATTAGGACTGCACAAGAAAGTGTTGTATAGTAATAATTCAGACGCTATTAAAAATTGGATCGAAGAAAGAAAAAAGTGAGTATTGTAGTTTAGCTAAGATATTAGAACATATTATTCCAGTTATCAGATTTGTTACATTTAGTATAATATTTGCAGAAAATGGCCAACTAAAGAAACTATTCAAATAAAAGTAGATGTGGAGGATGAAAAAAATAAGAGAGGGGAACGTATAGCAGATGAAGATTTCCAGAGGTTTAATAAAAATAATAAATCTAATAATTCTGGTAACTAATAAATTATCTTTTATTGTAAAGTAGTAAAATTGTTTACTTCTCATGATATATAATATAATGTCTTGTCTTTAGGAAATAAAAGGTTTAATAACAGAAAACGATCAAGATTTAATGGTGAGTTTATACAACCTGTTGAAGAACCAATGAACGGAAACTTGAAACGCTTTGCTGGAATAGTTGGTAATTTATATTTTATATTACATTTACACAATACAGTATGATTATTTATACTACAGACCTTGCATGTAAAAACTAAATGCGTTACTTTTTTTTAAATTTATTGAGTTAAATAAAATAATGGCCTAATTCACCACATGTAATTCCCTAAATTAATTAAATTAAAATAATATTTAAATTTTAAGTGATGAAATATTGTTTTTCCAATGTTATTTTATCACATCCAAATATTGATATTCAAAGTTACAATTAATATTATACTACATATAATTTTCATAGATTTTAACTATCATTTAAGACAAAAACAGATTTTTAGATTCTGAGCGAATGAGTATCTGTTATAATATTCAATCTGTGGTTTTTTTTTACTTTCATCACCCTTTGGGGCAGTAAAAAAGGTTTCGATTTTATACTTCAGCATCTTATATTGTAAGAAAGTGAATCTAGTTAGTAATTTGAGGGATCATAAGTAAAAAATTCCTATTAGTTATAAAAACCATCGGGGAAAAAAATAAGGGAAAACCAGTTTTTGACAAAATTGTTTTTATTTATTTGGTGCAACTTAAAAACTGATGACTGTAGATTCCAAAGGTTTATTTGAAAATGTTCCATATATAATACATTTGTCAAAAAATTTTAACTGTTTTTGACCAAGTTATAGTTACAAGAAATTTTTGATTTTTTTTTGTTCGATTAGGTATTGTCATTAAATAATTTTTTGTTAAGTCAAAAGCCTTTAAAATTTAATATTTACAAGGTTCCTCATAAGTTATTATTATTATAATTAAAAAATATTATAGATATAGGCACAGTTTTTTTTTTAATGATCAAGTTTAAATTATGCAAAGTGTATCATATATTTACAAATAATTTTGTAGTTTAAAAATTTCTAAATTAATCAATTTTTTTAGGTACCTAAGGGTTAAAAAGTTTCACATAAGTATTTAAACAAATAATTTAAAAATACGTAACTACTGTTTTTTATTATTACAATGTTTTGTATACACAATAAAATTTTCAAATTCAATCTTTTTAGCAAAAATAAATCAATGTTTTGTAATTCCATGTTACTATTAAAAAAATGAATTACTTTAATAATTAATTGCATTATAATTATGTAATATAATATATTTAGTAATATAGGCAGAAAGTCTTCGCTCAGAATTGTTTATCGCATATAAGTATATAATATCATGGAATTCAAATTTAACAATTCATTAAACTGACGCTTTGATCACCTATAATGTACAGCAGAGCAGGTGCGGTACCCACTTGCACACTTTTTTTTTTGTTTATCTTAAAATCGTTCAAATTGGTTTTATACTTTTTTTTTTTTTATCAATATATTAAATAATATAGCGGTACCTATAATAATACCAACAAATTTCAAAGTTTTTGATTAATAAGAGAAAATTGGAAAATAAGTGATATTGAACGTTACTAAAAAATAATAATTACTCATGTTAAGGATTATTTAAAAAAAATTGAGTTTAAACTTTTTCTTAAATTAAATTTTGTTATATAATATAATTCTGTTGCATTTTAATATTTTTAATTGGTTTTAAACATCGTTTTTATATTAAATTATTGTAAGTCATTAATTGTAGGTATGTAGTATTTTATCATTATTAATGTATACAATGTGTAATATATTTAAATGTTATAATTTAGGTATATTGTTTTATTTTATTTCATGCAGATATCATTAAAGATGAACAATTAGAAGAAACTAATAAACCTGTTGCTTTAAAACTAATACAGGAATATGATCAATCTAGTGATAATCAAAGCGACAATGAACCACCTGAAGAAATGCCTATAGTTAAAAAATCAGGATCACCCGATAATAAAAATGTATCAGAACAAAGTGAGAACCCATGTACTACTCCAATTATAGAAGTTTTAATAACAGAGAAAAATGAAGATCCAAGTTCTACTCCAGTAATAAATAACAAAGAAATAGATTCCACTACATTAATTGATAATGACAGTAAAGCAGTAAGTACAGGTGTGAACATTGATATATGTACTAAAATAAATGATAAATATGTGAAAACCGCTAATGATCGTGGCCAAAAGCGTAAGAACGCTTCCAAAAAAGAATCTAAACCATTCAAAAAAATGCCACCAATGAGAACACCACGAACTGAAGTTGTTGAAAGGAAGGGTGCTCTGTTGGAAGCCGTAAGTTGATTTTTAAGTCTATCGCACATAATATAATGTATTATAAAAATATTTAAATCGTTTTAGTTGATGGGAGATTTAATGCGCAGTGAAAGAAACACTATAACTCAGTGTATTTGTTACATCAGAAACAACATGAATCGTTTCTGTAAAATTCAAGTCGCTTAAGTATTGGCATTTCGTTCTTATTTCTTTTGGAGCAACATACAATAAAATAATATGTGTATTATTCTTTTAATTTACAATAGTTATGAATTCATTTATATTTGAATATGGAGATTTGTTATGATTAAAACTACACTGGTAATTAATCTATATATAATAATATTTTTATATTACAACATAATTGACAACAAATTATATGTTGCGTATTACAAAATGTAAGTCCATACAGTACCATAAGTACACAATATTGTAATTATATTACCTTTTATGTAATTGACAAACATCAAAATATGCATACTAATAAATAACTATGAAATATAATGTGTCGAGCAGTATTTATTATAAAAAAGACAATGCACATAATATCATGACAAAATAAATAGGTATGATATCAACATAAGTCATAAATAATATTGGTCGAAAATGCGCACTCCTCTTGCACTTTGTCATGAACTGTGACGTAATCTGTTCTCACCAACAGAAATAATAATAATAATAATAATAATATATAATATCGGAGAACAGATGACTTCATTTTTGTGGTGGGAGAACCTGTGTGTTGTGTATCACAAAGTTGATAGCATACCTATCTATTTTGGCATGTATAATATAATATAATACATAACTGTTGGAACTTGGAACACTAAAACTTAGTTTGATCTTGAAATTTGTTTTATTACAAAATTTGTAAAATTTAATTCTAAATAATTAAGTTTTATACAATTAAAAATATAATTTTAATTATGACTACATAACAACTGAATTATAAGATAATATGTGTATAAATAAAAAGGAATTTCCCTTTGTATACACATGTAAGTTTTGATGTTTCCTGGTTGAGATCGTAGACCTATAAACTAACGGGCAGCGCATTCCACTCTATCCTGCCATCAATGCTGGGTGATCATATAACCATATAACTGAGAGACAAAAAACATTAAGTAGTGAAGGAGCCAGCATAAAGCCCGCATACATAAGGAACTGTATACATTTTACTACTTTATTTCTTTTCTCGCTCACTCTATATCGTACCCCTGACCTTTTTCTCTAAGTGCTGTTCATTAGTTTATAGGTCTATGGTCGAGATAATTAGGACTAGAAATGGTGAATAATAATTAAGAGATATGTAATTCTGAAATCACAATATATACTTGTTACTTAAAAATGTTTTTATCTAATTGTCATCATTGGTCAACTTCTATGCTAATATTGTGTACTAACATATGGATTGTTAAATTGTCTCTTTTAGAAAATAATTTCTTACACACCTCACATTGAAATAGTTTCTCCCCAGTGTGGATTCTTATATGACAATCAAGTCCAGATCTCTCAGAAAACCTTTTTTGACACACATGACAAATGAATGGTTTTTCTCCAGTGTGCGTTCTCATATGTCTAATTAAATATTGTTTCATAGAGAATTGTTTTTCGCAATAATCACAAACAAATTGTTTTTCTCCAGTATGAATTCTAATATGATTTCTAAGTATATCTTTACGGCGAAATGATTCATTACAAAGTTCACAATTGAACGGTTTCTCACCCGTGTGAGTCCTAATGTGTGATATAAGGTGATGTTTTAGCGAAAATAATTTCAGACATATTTCACATTTAAAAGGTTTTTCACCAGTGTGTATTCTATAATGAGTATCGAAATGGTATTTACGGGTAAAAGATTTCTCACAAATTTTACATTTATACTTGTCCATTTTGTGATTTGTTATATGAGCATCAAAACGATACTTATAGAAAAATGACTTCTTACAAATTTTACATGTATAAGGTTGTTTCGTAGTATGACTTCTAATGTGAGAATCGAGATTTTGTTTATTAGAAAATAATTGCTGACACATATGACATTTATACGGCTTTTCTTTAAACTCTACACTACAGAATGTTTCAAGACATTTAACATCAGATTGAAATTCTTTAGTGTTATTCAACATTTCATTATATGGTTGATACGATAACATGTTTGATGCTGACATTAGAATCCTTGATTCAGTGTCACTACTTTCTGTGTTGTTTTCATATTTTATAGCTATGACGTCTGTTGTTTCAATACATTTATCATTGTTATACATTTCTAAGCCAAAGTCATGATTTATATCAGTATCTATGCTGTTCACATTATTTGATTGAGGCTCGATCTGTTGACACAAATGACAGAAGTATTGTTTCTCTCCTGTGTATATTTTCATAGAAAATTGTTTATGACATTTTACACACACAAAAAGTTGTTCGCCTATGTGAGTTCTAACATGCTTGCTCAGTATATCTTTGCGGGTAAACGATTCATTACACATGTCACAAGTGTAAGGCTTTTCACCTGTATGAGTTCTGATGTGAGATAAGAGATGATGTTTCATTGAAAACAATTTCTCACATAGGTCACATTTATAAGGTTTTTCACCTGTATGTGTTCTATTATGGATGCTAATATGGTATTTACGTGTAAAAGATTTATCACAAATTTTACACTTATATTTTTGTTTATCGACATTGTGACTTTGTATATGAGCATCGTATCGGTATTTGTAGTGAAATAATTTTTGACAAACAGTACATGTATAGGACTGTTTTATAGGCAGTTGAATTCCGAAGTGAGTATCAAGGTTTAGTTTATTTAAGCACATTTGTTGACTTTTTTTACATTGATGTTCAAGTCTCTTTGATTTATCATTACAAACATCATAATTATCTTTTTCCAATTTCTTATGAATATCAGTCGAAATATATTTTTGATCCTTATACGAATCTGATAGAATCATTTTATTGTTAGTATTATTTAATTTATTATTTGTTTCATTAAAAAATAAACCATCAACAATAATATTAGATCCAAGCTTAATTTGTTGAATGCCGCAAGTGTCCATTTTTGAAATTTCTGCTCAGGTAAGCATATTTCTTATATAGAAATACCAACTGAAAATAAAAACGTTTGTGAACACTTGAAAGTATTTTAAAATAATCATAGCCAATAATAATATTGGTATATTATTATAATATTTATTAAATATATATATATATATATATATAATATACATATAATATAATATAGTATAATATCTATCCCCCTAATTACGCCCCTGATAGAGTATGTTAAAAATAACATACAATTGATAATTCTTTGGGTTATATGGTTTAGTTAAAAATTAAACACACTTAGGGCTAGTTGCACCATCTCCGATTAAAATTAACCGGAGTTTAATGGGTTAAATTTTCCCGGTTAAATATCTGTTATCAGCTGATTAAGTGTAGTCGATGTTTAATGGTACAACTGGCCCTTATGTACTTATGTACTCTATGGCAGAACCAATAACCACATTCTAATTTCTTATAAATAATTATAAATATGAATGGTTTGGAATTCATTTAGAAATACTAATAAAATAATATTTTAAATGTAGAATTATCCTATATGACAGAAGACATAAGAATTATTAATAGAACTGTAAGTAAATCACTTGTTGTTTTAATAGTTTAAAATATCATACATTTTATTTTAAAATTGCTAAATTATGCATAGTCAAATTATGAAAAACATGAAATTATTACAAATTCCATTTATAGTAAACTTTCAAAGTGTGATTTTTTTTTAAACCAATCAGATAAGGTACCTATAGAAGAGCTAATCAGAAAGCATTGACTAAATCAATTTACTATTATGGAAACATACATGCCATTGACATGAAATTAATCATGTATTTATGTACATAAGCAATCTAGATGAGAGCCATAATCTACAACCAAACGCATCAGTCTATCACTAATTGGAGCAAAATTAATGTCATGTGTGTACTACAAGGTGTATGTTTTATTTAAAACATGTGCCTTCATTTTATAACTATAGTTTTCAGTGGTTTATTGGAATTGTTTGTTTCTAAAAATAAAAATAAATTAACCAAATCAATGAAATATAGTGAGATTTATATGATATAAATTTTGATACTTGATTTTAATTTTAGATTGTTGCTACAGATAAATAATAACGGTAAAGAAGTAGCAATCGTGGAATTTAAAACAATCGGACCCAAAACAGTCAAAATGGGTAACAATTTTTGAAAAGTTAAGAGAAAACAGGAGCAGTTGTGGAGACTTGACCTATTCCAAATAGCCAATAGGTACATAAATAATATGATTTGTAATAAAACAAACAAACATTCACGTCTCACACACAATGTACATGACACATCAGGTACTTACTCTCAAGTCTCGGCTTGACATGATTAGATTACCTACAAATGTGGGTAATATTTCTAGTGACGGCACGCAGGGAAAACAAAATGCATAACCAATCCGTGTGTAAAACAAATTAGATTTTTTTCGAAAAATCATTTACATTTTTAGAAACAAAACAAACGTAGTTGTAAACCAGTCAGCCGTGTAAAAACAAAATTACTTACGTTTCTGTCACCGAAAACTGTTCTGATTTTCACTTTTCAACTTCGGGAATTTTGAAAACGGAAAATTTATCGCAGGTAGACAGGTAGGTTACCCATACTGGTTATAATAAATATTAATAAATAACAATATTAGACACTGTAGTAGCTGGTTCGTGGTCATGCTATAGGAAGGTGGTGAGGATACTACTTGTGTTGCTGTGGCGCTGTCCTGGCCCCCCAACTCACAAGTATCAACTTACTTCATTATGGCTTATCAGTCCGTGGTCCGTAGTAAATATTGTTATCACCACGGACTAATATAATCACGAATTAAGATAATTCGTGGATATAATGGACTGGAAACGACAAGGGGGGATAGCCCGCAAAAGGTTCCTCTGTTATCATCAACACTCATAATTGAATGTTTTCAGCGCTACCAGTGGTTTTATTTAGCGTCACATTTTGTATATCAGTCTGTGTTTTATACAGGTGGCGCTATAAACTCTCAATTATAATTGCGACTCCCCTCATTTGCCTCTTACATACTTTCGAGACCACTGATCAGCTGCTCGTTCCCAGTCCATTATATTATTCTTAGATCATATACGATAATATAAGATAATATCTTAGTCCGTGGCACAGATATATATAATAAATAATTAATTATATATATTTGTGGTCCGTGGTTATCACCTATCTGTGCATCACGAATTAAGATAGTATCAACTATCTTAATTCGTGCTGTGCATTCTCGTATTCATCTATTATCTATGTTCTTGTCCAATCACAGCACGGTTTAAGATACATATATATATATCTTAAACCGTGAATCACAGACACGAATATACAGGATACGAAACGAACTTGTGATAAGTGAAACCCGCACCTTCTCACGTGGCGGCTAGACTACTAGTGCTTTATAGGATTGTTCTGTGTAAACCGGGAGAATAAGAAACTAAATGACATTAGTTCATTATTCTCCCGGTTAACAAAGAACAATCCTCTAAAGCGCTAGTTGTCATGCCAAACAGTGAGAATCGGGTGGACTCAGAAAAACATTGATAAGACCTTTCCGTTCCGTATCCTGTATATTATCTTAATTCCTGATCACAGATAAAGTCATGTCACAACGCTATCTAGATCTTAAGACCGTTATCGGTTTGTTTGCTCATTTTTCCCTTAGATCATATATTCATATATTATAGTTATAGTATATGATCTAAGATTTTTCCTACATAATGTAGTATATAGTTATCCTGTAGTATTTCCTATATGGCTCCTGTATCTCGTAATAAAAATTAATATTGTACTTTGTTTTTGTAATAAAGACGTAAATTCAAGTACGTACCTATTTCAAATAAGTACTTAATAAACTTTTAAAAATAATTAATAATATATGGGTGACTGTATGTCTGTATCTATATTAGATATTATAATACTTCTGAAAAGAAATTTCATCAACAAGACTTGAGTTGCAGTTGCATGGCGTGGATAAGTAACTAGAAAAGAAGATACATCGCTTTTGTGGTAAGCCCATATTCTCGGTTCTAATACATCCTGGGGGACAGCAAAATAATGTGAAAGTAAAATCAGTTATCTGAACTAAAGAACAAGTTTTCTGGACCATGATACCGAAAATTGATTTCATGCTGTGGCGCACGTTGTTGAGAACGTCGTTGGAAGCATGGAGTGAAATACGAAATTCTGTACCAGAATCACATAGACGCACATTAGGTTCCACGGGGTTTACTGCAGCCAGGCCCGTAAAAAATAACAATTTTTAAAAATTTAAGATATACCAATTAATTATCACAAAAAAAAAATTACTCACATCAAATTATTATTAATAATCACCGGTAACACTGCAAACCTGCAAAAAAGGCTAATGAATCAAACTGTCACATAAATTCATACAATTGCTTCGTTTTCATTTCTATACAAAATATTTTAAAATCATTTGGCATCATTTAAATATAGGCATGTGCATAGGGGGCGCTGGGTGTTCTTGGGCAGTGGGCACCCATGCAATTTTGTAATTGGTGCTCTAAAACTTAAGTCCCAGATCATAGGGCCCGTATTTTAATTATAAAGTTATAGGAACTAGAAATGAATGTAACTTTATCTAATATACCTATGTGGTAAAAAAAAATCATATTTCAAGTTAAAAAAAGGTGGGTAAGTGGATGTCGCTCTGCTGTACAGTAGGTTACTAGTGGATCACTGTAGTGGCTGGTGTTAAATTTGAATTCAATAAGTAAAACGATTCTGAGCGAAAACGGTCAGTTAGCCTAATATACCAAGTATATTTGATGATTTTATTATCGTTGAACCTTGTTTTAAATTTTCAATCCTTAGGTATAAAAATTGAACATTTTATAAATTTTTTACTACAAAATTTAAAATAGTTATTACATTTTAAATATGACAAATAAATTTAATAAAAATATAAAAAAATTCAGACTGACACACCGTCTCCGCTCAGAATCGTTTTTCTTATACTAGAAAAACTTTTTAACTACAAAATAATTATTTAATTATAAATTTGATAAATTTTGTCAAAATTTGAACTTAAAATGCTTCAAAAAAAAATTGTGCCTATGTATTTTAAATATTTTTTAACTGCTCTTGTAACAATATATCAGGAGCATTGCATTATTTTTTACCCAACAAATAAAATTTAATTGATATTTATAGAAAAAAAAACTAAGAAAATTGAAAACTGACAATGTCCGTAATCACCTCAAAAAGATTTAAATTATTTTTCAAAATTTTATCGTGTATAGAAAATGCTAATATAAACATTCAGTACATTTTTCAAGTACTACAGTCATTCGTTTTTTTAGTTACAACAAAATAAGAAACTCGTTACATGAGAAATCGATAGTGAATATCAAATGCTGTAAAAATATGAATTTCAAACGTTCATAAAAATTTAATTTGACTCTCTTGTAGACATTTTTTTGTTGATAAAGTTAGGCAAACTTATGAGGAATCTTGTATTACATTTTCAAATCTTAGGTTTAAAAAGAAAATGTTTAATTTCTAACTCAAAATAATTTTCAAAATTTCGTCATTTTTACGTATTTTGTCAATATTTGAACTTTAGATGCTTATAAAAAAATTGTGTCTATGGATTTTTAATTTTAGATTCTGAGCAAAGCGATGAATGTATTGATTTTACAATGATGTGTGTTTTTTTTTATTTTTTTTTTTTTTGTGTCTGTCATCACTTTTTAGGACAGTAAAAGTGCTTGGATTTTCTTCAATAGTAACTTTTATGATAGAAAAGTGAATCTAGTTGGTACTTTGGGGAGTCAAAAGTAAAAAATTTTGGAAATAATTTGACTCTTTTTGAGCTGTTTACGGACATTGTCAGTTTTTAATTTTTTTAGTTTTTTTTTTCTATAAATATCAATAAAATTTTATTTGTTGGATAAAAAAGCGTGAAAATTTAATATAAGGCTCCTAATATATCTTTCTAATAGTAGTTGAAAAATATTAAAAATACATAGGCACAATTTTTTTTTATAAGCAATTAAAGTTCAAATTTTGACAAAATGTATCAAATTTATAATTTAATTATCATTTTGTAGATAAAAATGTATAAAATGTTCAACTTTTATAACTAAGGATTGAAAATTGAAAACAAGGCTCCACTTAATAGGTTATATATAAATTACTTTATTCACAATAATATCATCAAGTATACTTGATAATATCATAGGCTGACTGACCGTTTTCGCTCAGAATCGTTTTTCTTATACAATGATATTATATCATTGAATTCAAATTTAACACTAACCATTACAGTGACCCATTTGTAAACTTTTGTACAGCAGAGCGACACCACTTGCCCACTTAATCTAGGAGCATTCTATTAAATTTTCAAGCTTTTTAACCAACAAAAAATTGAAAACTGACAATGTTCCTTAACAGTTCAAAACAAATCAAAATATTTTGAACATTTTATCGTTTATAGAAAATGCAAATATAAACGACCAGTGAAATTTTCATGTATATGCGTTCATTTGTTTTAGATTTACACCAAAAACCAAAATCGATTTTGTGGAAAACCGATTTCGCGTAAAAATTCCCGTTTTTCCTTAATTTTTATGTTGTTTTTTTCTGGTGCTTTTGAAAACTACTGGGAAGTTTTTACTTTTGACCCCCCAAAGTACCAACTAGATTCACTTTCCTATCAGATAAGTTACTGTTGAAGAAAATCCAAGCATTTTTAGTGTCCTAAAAGGTGATGATGGATACAAAAATAAAAAAGCGGGTAAGTGGATGTTGTTCTGCTGTTCAGTAGGTCACAAGTGGGTCAATGTATAATGGATTGTATTAAACTTGAATTCAATGATAAAATACCATTGTATAAGAAAAAGATTCTGAGCAGAGACGGTTTATCAGTCTGCATTTTTTAAATTTTACCTAACCCCCCGAAATTCAAGTCTTCGCACGCCTATGCATTTAACTATAATGGAAAAGTTAAAAAAAAAAATTAATTTTTGATAAACAGAGTATGTGAGTTGATTTTTGATATTTTATTTTCAATTCCAATATTTAGCTCTATAACACTTGATATTTTACTTTTTGAATTTGAATTATTGAGTTTAGTAATTCAAATATTTAAAATTTACTTTTATACAGGCACATAATATTATTATTAACTTCTCTTTTACAATATTAATAATAGATAATATGTTTTTACTCCCAAACAGATCAATAAGCCATATAATTAGAAATACAAAAAAATATTTCTATAACATTTTTCCATACCATTGAATATTGATATTTGATACCCTTTGGTCTTTAATATTTTAGATTCTGAGTGGAACGATGAATGTATTGATTTTACAATGATGTGTGTTTTTATATTTTTTTTTTATTTTTTTTGTGTCTGTGTACACGATAAGTAGTCGAAATAATGCTTCGATTTTCAACTTCAGTATCTTTTTCGATTGGAAAGTGAATATCGTGCATTGGGGAGGTCAAAATTTAAAATTCCCAGTAATTTTCAAAAGCGCCAAGAAAAACAAAAGAAAAATTAAGGAAAAACGGGAATTTTCAAGCAAAATCGATTTTTCACAAAATTGAATTTGGTTTTTGTTGTAACTTTAAAACAAATGACCGTAGATACATGAAATTTTCGCTGGTTGTTTATATTTTCATTTTCTATACACCATAACATTTTCCAAATATTTTGACTTAATTTGAGCTGTTTACGGACATAGTCAGTTTCTATTTTTTTTAGTTTTTTTTCTAGTCACAGTTTTTATTTATAAGCATTTAAAGTTCAAATATTAACAAAATACGGAAAAATCACGAAAATTAGCAAATTATTTTGAGTTGAGAATTCATAAAAATTTTTTTTTTTAAATCTAAGATTTGAAAATGTAATACAAGATTACCTATAAGTTTGTCTACCTTTATCTAAAAAAAAAATGTCTACAAGCAAATCAAATTAAATTTTTATTAGCGTTTGAAATTCATATTTTTACAACATTTGATATTCATTCGATTTCTCATGTAACGATTTTTTTATTTTATTGTAATTAAAAAATGAATGACTGTAGATACTTGAACATTTTACTGAATGTTTTGAATGTTTATATTAGCATTTTCTATACACGATAAAATTTTGAAAATAATTTGACTCTTTTTGAGCTGTTTACGGACATTGCTAGTTTTCAATTTTTTTAGTTTTTTTACTATAAATATCAATAAAATTTTATTTGTTGGGAAAAAAAGCGTGAAAATTTAATACAAGGCTCCTGATATATTTTTACAATAGCAGTTGAAAAATATTAAAAATACATAGGCACAATTTTTTTTTTTAAGCATTTAAAGTAAAATTTCGACAAAATTTATAAAATTTATAATTCAATAATTATTTTGTTGTTAAAAATTTATAAAATGTTTAACTCTTATAGCTAGGGATTGAAAATTGAAAACAAGGCTCCACGTAAATAGATTATACATAAATTACTTTATGCACAATAATATCATCAATTATACTTAGTAACATCATAGTCTGACTGACCGTTTTCGCTCAGAATCGTTTTTCTTATACAATGGTATTATATCATTGAATTCAAATTTAACACCAACCATTACAGTGACCCACTTGTAACCTACTGTACAGCAGAGCGACATCCACCTACCCACCTTTTTTAACTTACATTAAATGATTCTTTTTATAGATTTTAACATTTTATATAATTTATTTGAGATAGCTTGGTAGGTGCCTTGGCAGCCTGGCAAGCTACAAGAATATCGCCGACGTAAAAATATTAAATGCATATAACGATAGGTACATCATCATAGCCATACCCCATAACCTATAGGCTATAGGTAATTTGTTCCAAATAAGTAGGTTATTCTGTAACAAAAAAAATTTCAAAAATATAAATACAGTTATTTTTTTATAGTTATTTTATGATCAAATTTGGACGAAATCACATTAATTTTTTTGTTGTAATTTTATAATATTAATTCAACTTACTGGCGACCGTATTAATAATAAGTAACAACAATACAAATATAATATAAAATATCCACCTGACAAACCATCTCAGCTCAGAATCGTTTTTCGTATACAATGATATTATATTATCATTAAATTCAAATTTAATACCATCCAATAAACAGTGACCCACAATGTAATTTACTGTACAGGCGTTATTACCATTATTACCAGCTTCTTATTATTTATATTAAGCGTTAAAACGATAATAAACTAGATAATACTTAACTTAATTTTGTAATACAATATTGTTATAATCTACTAGATTACAAATATGATATAACAATATATATGATCATATATGATAAGATTATAACCTATAAGTATAAATTTTGTTCAAATAGTGTAGCTACTAGCCTACTTAACCACTTAGGTATCTACTGGTAAAATTATAAAATATAATATGATATATCATCAAAAACACATCGTTTTAACTTTTAACACTATATGTGTAACTAACCAATAAAAGTCTTGTTATGACTTAAGCTTTAAAAGACGTGATCAAAAATGGAAACTGAGTAAACATTTAAAACGTAGGTACATACAAGTATTAATTAATATACAAATTATGGATTATTTAAGTATAAAGGTATGGTTTCCAAGGCGCGACACAAGGACACGGCATGTCGTCGTCTAGTGACTGTTTTCCTAGATACGACAGGTCGCAGCGACCAAACCAAAATATTGCTATTTTCCTATGTCGGGACCCATTTAATAATTTAGATGACTTCTGGAAATGGTTATTGATTCGACCAGTTGTAGGTAAATTTGTAAGTACCTATTAAAGCCAACACTCCTGGAAATTAAAATTAATTAAAATTTTCAGAACTAGAGAAGCAGAACGTTTAAATCATTACTATCGAGTATCGACATACTATACCTTTGACCATCGTTCAGTGCATATGCATTTTCTTAGCCTATTAACTTTTTTATATTTTATACATCATGAAAATAAATTTGATAAACAATAATAATACTCTTCTGCAACTTCTCTTAATAGATGAAGAAGACAATGAAAATTATTTATGTTATATCAATATGTTAAATAAATCAAGAAAACCCATACGCAATATGTTCTTAAGCCGTGTAATAACTTAAAAATTAAAAAGTAAATATAAATATAATTACGACGCCTGTCGATAATTATATTTAAATCAGAAAAGAAATATAATATAAGTACGACTCCTGTCGATACTTATATTAAAATCAGAATGTTAATATATTAAATTTAAGCTATTACCTTCCTCCAGGTGTTCGGAGGGCTCTCGAGATCGTGTATTCGAGAATTATATCAAATACACCGTACAATATAATTTTATGTAAAAAGCATGTATAATTATAACTGCAATCAATATAAAATATTATAATAAATGCCTTACCTGATTCGCAGTTGTATTTGTATGATATTGTAGGAGTTTTAGGTTTTAAATGAAATAGGTAAAACTTCAAATACACAAAATGAATTAAAGAACGCACTGATTATTGCTCGCATAAGGAGTCCAGTTGTCGCTCGTCGAAATCGGTTTCTTGTACTTGAGAGGTGGTTACTCTGGTGGTTGGTGCTCATGCACTCATGATGGGTGCTCATGCACTTCTGATGGGTACTCATGCACTGGCTTAGGGGACGAC
Organism: Sitobion miscanthi; assembly: GCA_008086715.1. Taxonomy (NCBI): domain Eukaryota; kingdom Metazoa; phylum Arthropoda; class Insecta; order Hemiptera; family Aphididae; genus Sitobion; species Sitobion miscanthi. The sequence continues at coordinate 9,763,138 of CM017802.1, read as the reverse complement.
ATGGATATGCCGACCCGAGAGAAGTAGGCGGTATTTATCAAAGGCTTTTTACACTACCCCGAACTAAATAACTCTTCGGCGGCAAGGACCTTTTTTACCGTACATTTTCTCTGGCGGCATATAAGAACTCCGCACGCCCTGTGTCCCGCTGGACGCCGGTACGTGCCGACTTCTTAGTTCATGGTCGCATAATGGATATTATACTTATTTGTTGATGAAAAAGGGTTTTATTAGGGATGTTCGTTTCTACAAGCGACAGTCTGGACGTTATTTATTACTCAATAAAATTTTATTTAATTTATAATAATGGTATGTGAGCATATCATTACAGCCGTGAAAATGAAGGATTTTTTGAAGTATTGGTAAATAGGCACTTAACTAACAATTACAATTCGTGTTGCGATACCGTACAGTCCACACGTATATTTCTATCGCGCTCCGCTTATCAGCTCCCGATAGCAAAGTCGTTTGTGCACGCCGCGACGTCTACTTCGTCGTGGTGCTAACCACTGGTAATGTATATTTCATTATACTCCCCAAGGCCTACTACCCGTACACCTTATCTACATCATTATGAATCCTAATCGGCAGCCGACCGGCTCTCATAGTTACACTAACAAAAGCAAAACTACAAATCAAAAAAAACAACTCTCTCCGGCAATTAAACCAAAAAACCTTAATTAATCAGATGGGCTCTTACTCACCGTCGTACTTCTCCGAAAACGATAACAACTGGCAAACAGTCACTCATGAATTGGGTAAACGTCAAAGATCACCGAACACTCTCACATCACCACTTCCAAAAAAAGACACTAGTATTTTCATCTCTTCAAATCGCTTCTCTCAATTAGCCCCTTCCAATAAAGAATCCCAAATGGTCACCGACAATGTTGAGCAGTCACAGGAAGCCACCCTGCCCAAAACCGTCAACCCACCACCAATATTCATAGAATCCAATTTAAATTTCAACAATTTTACCGCCCAAATTAAGGAACTTACGCAACCTGTTGGTTTCGAATGTAAAACCTCCACCAAAGGGGTTAAACTACAAACTTTTAATTCAGACTCATACAGATCTGTTGTTAAATTTATCAAGGAAAGCCAAGTAGCCTTCCACTCATTCCAGAATAAATAATCCAAACCATACAGAATTGTGATGAAAAATCTCCACCCTTCCACGGACATATCATTCATAAAAGACGAATTAACCTCACTGGGCTTCCAACCCAGAAATATTATGAATGTACTTCACAGACAATCCAAGGCACCTCTCCCTATGTTCTTCATTGACTTAGAACCGGAAATTAACAACCCTGATATCTTCAAGCTTTGACTCTTATGCTACTCAAAAATAAAAGTCGAAGCCCCTCGTCCCAAAAAAGACACTCTCCAATGTCTTAAATGTCAATCATATGGTCATACACGCACTTACTGCAACCACCACCCCAGACGTGTTCGCTGCGGTGACCCCCATGATTCATCACAATGCCAAAAAGATCGAACCCAACCCGCCAAATATACCCTATGCGATGGTCCACATCCTGCCAACTACAAAGGTTGCACAGTGCACAAAGAACTCAGCAAAAATAGAAAACTCTTACCATCGAATCCCGAGCGCAAAAATGCACCGAGCTACCAAGCACCTTCCTCCTCACAATAACCTCATAAAAACACCCACGTGGAAGTCCCTCCCCTGCCACAAAATACTCCCAACCATTCACACAGAACACAAAAAATCTTCTATTCCTAGTGTTTTGAATAACACAACGGATCAACTCACGTCTTTCATCATGGAATTCAGATCGCTAATCAATCCCCTGATATCCCTACTTACTTCACTAATCGAAAAAACTTATTTCAAACAATCGAAAATAAGTTATCCGCCTTAATCATTCTTCTATAGAACGCAAACGGAATCACCAACAACACGGAAGAACTTAAACTTGTTCTCGCAGAAAAAAACATAGATATAGCTCTCATCTCCGAATCTTATCTCACCTCCAGCTCAAAATTTAAAATTTTCGGATGCGACTGCCTCCAAGCCAATCACCCCGATGACTCAGCTCATGCTGGTGCCACATTTCTAATTCCTACTAAAAACCCACACTCACCACTTCTTCCTAAATCTAACCAACACATGCAGATAGTCGCTACATCTATAAATATTAACTCCATACCCACATCTATTGCATCAGCCTACTTCCCACCAGGATCACCTTTTCCTGCAGAAGATCTGTCACTATTTCTTCAAACACTAAATCACACATACATCATAGGTGCTAACTTTAATGCGAAGCACGAAATATGGGGCTGTCGCTCAAAAAACACTAGAGGTCGCACTCTACACAACTTTATAACAAACAAGCGCTCTAAGGTTATCTCTCTACTTTCCCCCACCTACTTTCCAACCCACGCAAACCACCACCCCGATTATCTTGATTTTTTTCTATCCAAATTCCCCAATCACATCCATACAAATATTTCTAACCTAAATGACACTGCATCTGACCACACACCACTCATCCTTAAAATTCAAGCAAATGTTCCCATCCACCCATTCGTAAAAAAACGCACAGATTGAAACAAATTTCGCAATATTATGTCAACTTCTTCCTCTCTAAACATTAAGTTAAAAAATCCCACCGATATAGATACTTCCATAAACACCCTCACAAACAAAATTCAAGATACATTTCGAATATCTTCCACCGCATCTGCAACTCATGATAACTCCAGTAGAAATATCACTTCTGAAATAAGAGAGCTCATCTCTCAAAAACGTCGGGATCGAAACACTTGGCAACGAACTCACTACCCGATTGATGAACAACGGTACAACTATTTTTCCAACAAACTCGAGTCAACTCTCAAGAAACATCAAAATCAACTATACACCTCCCATATTCAATCTCTTTCACCTTCAAATAGGTCTTTCTGGAGAAAAATCAAATCTCTTTTAAAGCATAAATCTACCATTCTCCCTCTTCGCTAGCAAAACAACAATATTGCGATCACTGACCAAGATAAATCAGAACTTCTTGCAAATATATTTAAACCTCACAACATTTCCCCTGATACTACTCACATGCTTCAAGTTGATCAATTCATCTCATCGCCTCTGCCCATGACACTTCCAGCCTCCCCAACTACTCTTGGCGAAGTTCTATCAATTGTTAAAAAACTCAAGAATAATAAATCACCTGGCCATGATCTCATTAACAACAAAATAGTCAAAAATTTACCACCAAAAACCATCATTCTTCTCACCTACATCTTTAGTGCTATATTTAGTTCCCTAACACTTAGAAATCATCACTCATTATAACTATACATAAACTAGGCAAACAACCTGATATGCCTAAATCGTATAGACCAATCAGCTTACTACCCACGTTTGGAAAATTTTTTGAAAAACTTCTTCTCAAGAGACTGGTGATTATCGCACTCAAACAAAATGACCTGCTTTCAATTCGGTTTCCGTGTCAAACATGCAACTTTTCACCAGCTCCACCGCGTAGTGGACCACATTGCTACCTCTTTAGGAACAAAAAAATATTGCTCAGGACTTTTTCTCGATGTAGCTCAAGCCTTTGACACCGTTTGGCACGACGGTTTATTATTCAAACTTAAAAATATCTTCCCGTCACCTTATTATTTACTTCTTAAATCATACCTAAATAACAGAACATTCAGGGTCAAATTAAAAACCACATTTTCAAACACACAAAACATTCTAGCCGGTGTCCCTCGGGGAAGCGACATCGCTACTTTCCTATACACATTGTTCACAGCTGACATTATTCCTACAACGGATAACACCCTAATAGGGACATATGCCGACGACACCGCAATCCTATCATCTAGTCAAGACCCCCAGGAAACAAGCAGCCTACTTCAAAATCATCTGAACAGCTTATCACACTGGTTCAAATCATGGAAAATCAAGATCAACGACTCCAAATCTTCTCGTGTAACTTTCTCCCTCCGCTCCGGTGACTGTTCTCAGATAACATTTGAGAATGCAATCATTCTTCAGACAAATTAAGTCAAATATCTCGGCTTACTGTTTGACAGGAGGCTCACCTGGGGCCCTCATTTCAATACCAAACGTAAACAACTAAATAGCCGCCTACACATCCTTAGGCCTCTTATGAAATCCAACATGCACATCTCCAACCGTCTACTACTCTACAAATCCTTTCTGCAACCTATCTGGTCATACGGAATCGCTAAACCATCGAACACTAGAACCATACAAGCTTTCCAAGCCATTTGCCTCCGCATGATTGCTAATGCCCCTTGGTACGTCACAAATGTTGCTCTTCATAATGACCTCCAAATCCCCACCATCAAACAAACAGCTATCAAATTTTATAACCTCCTCATCGCTCAACTTCATACCAATGCTCTTCCAGACAACCCAGCTAGACGCCTCAAACGTGAATGTCCCAGAGATCTTCCCAACGCACATTAATCTCAATCATGTATATTACAATTTCTCGCTAAATTACCTTCCACGTAGGAATTTCTAATGTGAAACTTCTACTCATTGTACTTTCCTCATCGCCATTTTTAATTGCTACTCACATTTACTTACTGTACCATTTTGTATAGATTGTAAATTTTCATAAATAAACGACATTTTTTCAAAAAAAACTAACAATTATATAAAGATTCGTCAGTTTTTACGCGTCAACAGTGAACAGTTCATTTTTTTGCTATAATTAGTGAAAAATGAGTTGACTGTTCAATTGTTTAATTTCTTAATATTTACCAAGTATATATGACATTTACATAGTGCTACTATTATAACTAATTTATATGAATTTTAGAAGTATTTTTGATTATGAAAATGACTTGATGTGTATTCATACGAAGTACTTCTAAGGAATTATATTTTCTCAGTGACAGATATAGGTACCTTAAGAACTAGCTATTTTTAATCAAATTTGTATACCAATTTGCTACAAGTCTCTGTTGTGTGGTACTGTTTACGAGATAGGAGCCCAGGTGAATATTTTTACATAATATACAGTAGCTACGGTGAACGGTAACTTCTCTGAGATCTCCGACTCAATAAGTACCTAGTCAATAATGATTTGAAATATAATTAGTTGTATTATTAAATTATTTAATATATTATTGTGCATTAATACTTGGGATATTTGTAACTTGCCTTTGGAAAATTTCCAGTTCACCACGCCACTGCACATATTATATAATGATAAGTAGCGGTAGGATTTTTATGATTTTACATATTTGTTTCTAGTCTATGCAGTTAAATAGTAAGAAATCTTTACAATTCATGAAACACAGAATTCACAGGAAAAAATTTATTTTGCATTAAAAAGCATACTTTAGGGGTTAGAGAATATTTAACACGTTAGAGAATATTTGAGAATATTTTTCTTAACATCGGCATATAATGAACATATTTCACGTATATCAGGTACTCCAGGTATCCCTTATCGATTACGATAGCACATCGGTTATTTCGTTAGCTGTCACGACTATTCGTCGTCTACTAGTCGTCCGTCGCAACTCTCATTTTACACTCGTCTCATATTACTATAACATACAAATATGCCGAAAACTTCAAGCAGCTTAAAAAGTTTATTTGCTCAATTGATTTCGTCGTACAATAACCAACAAATCACCCGTGATTTGCTGGTTTGATTTCCCTGGAAAATTCCTCTAAAATTTCTATTACCTATGCTGTTTTCTAGGGATCTAAGCAGAAGTTTACATGGAATTATTCTGAACAATTTAAGTAGTAACCCATGTTTCTATACCGTGTCGTACGTAGCACTTAAATCAATAAATGCCTGCCCCCGTTTTTGACCGTTGCCCATCGCTATATACGATCACATAACATGAATACAATGATATTATATCATTGCATTCAAATTTAACACCATCCATTATAGTGACCCACTTGTAACCTACTGTACAGCAGAGCGACACCCATATTACCCATCTTTTTTCACTTGTTTCTTTATTTTATTGTTGTGTGTTGTTTGTGGATTTTGTAATATTTACTTCACTATTGGTTGTTTAAAATGGAAACTAAAAGAAAAGGAGGCGCCAAGAAAATCAAAGAGAGGGAAAGGAAACTCTTAGAAAAATTAAGTTATACATCAACCTATGTTTTTTTATTCATTGTGACTCAGTTATAGAGTAATAGAAAATAAGTAATATCTACATTAGTAACTCTGTATTTAAGATAAATAGCTAAACATATTGAAACTTAAGTTGTCTTCTGACAAAATTTAAGATGAGTACTAAGTAGAGGATGCAACCCTCATTTGTTAAAATTTTGGTACCATATTTAAGTTTTTACATTTTGTGATGACGAAATGGCAAGAGCCGGTCAAAATATAGATTTACTGGGCCGAATAGTTGCCTCAGTCCGCCTCTTGGTCAAATATATATGAAATATACATGAAACAACTTATAATGTCCCAAAAAATACACTACATTGTTTTAAGACCTTCACAATATTATATATCAATATAGCTAAATAGTTTTTTGAGTGCAATAAAAAATAATGGATTTTTATTAAAATAAAACAAAACGCCAGTCCCAAAATCAAGACTTTTTAATCGTGTTAACTATATGGGTACCTATACGTTTTTAAAATTAAGATAAACTGTTAAATACAACGTAAACATTATTTTATTTTCAAAATCTGGCACTTGTAAGATACAGCGGTAAGTGGACTTTTTTATTACGCTGTATCTAGGTATTATATATAGTAATATAGTGTCGATACTTATTAGTTATTACTAAATTAAAAATACTAAAAACTTAAAATTGATTTTAAAGAACTAGGGATCTAGGACAGCGGTTCCCAAACTTTTACCACCACGGCTGCACCCTTTGAAAAAGTTCGTGTTTCATGAAACCCCTGCAATTTCTGTAAAACGAATATTTTATAGCAATAGTAACTACTATTATTTAACTGAACTTTTTTAATATCAAATAATTTTCTTGATATTCACATACATCTGGTGGAACCCTTAGGCAGGCGCGAACTGGTAAAAAAAGGCACGGGATGCTACACAATTTAAAGGGCAAATAACAAAACTGTTGGGGCAAATTTAAAACATGTAGATTATTTATAAAATATTAATATATTTTATTTTTTTTTTAAAAAATATTAAAAATTGAATATAAGTTAGAAACGTAAATAAGTACCAAGTTACAACAAAACTTTCAAAATTAATTTATTAATTAATTAATCAAAATTGTGCAATATTATAGATTACTAATAATCGTAAGTTGGTAATGATCTGCTGTTCATTAGCTGTTTTGAGTCTTAAATATATAATAAATAATATTAGGCAAATATATTTTAGGGCAAGGGATGCTGTAGCATCCCAGTATCCTAGACAATCCGCGCCTGTCCTTAAGTTCCGTGGAACATAATTTTGAATCACTGGTCTAGAATATGTTGGAATGCCTGCATTTTGGCATACGCTATAATATTATGTCTTAGCTGATTAGATCAGGAAAATGTAACGCAAACGTTATTAAAACGCACTTTTAAAAAACATGCTATTTTGTATTTAAAAAACGAAGCAATTTTCGATTTTCACATCAATTAGAACTTAGATATTAGACTGAATACAATACATTTATTCAGATACGTGCAGAGTATAATATAATATTTACGTTAATTCATCCTTATCCATACCATACTGAGTAAGTGCTCCTCGTGTTTGTATTTTAATTATTTTATTATTGATACGCGTAAGTTTAAATTTTTAGTTTAAAAAGATAACAGTGTGTTACAATTATATAAATAATTATATTATAATATCATATTGACTGATTAAATAAGATTGATTTTATGACGTAATTATAAATTATTGTAATAATTATTTATTGCCGCAGCGAACTTTTTATTTTCATTGTACATATTATATTGATATTACAAAATGTATAGTGTATACCTTCTGTCATCATACAAAAATAGATTTAGTTAATTTAATTGGATAAAATAATCATGTTTACGAATTTATTTTCAGTATTTTAACTAAAATCATAAATAATTAACTACATCTTTGTTAATTATAATATAGTTACTATAGCAGGGATTCCCAACCGCTGTGCCGCGAAATAATTCGGATGTGCCGTGTAATTTTTGTCTTATTATGTGTGTTAAATATTATAATCAAAAATATAATTTATATTTAAGATAACATTGATTTCGAAATTCCCTTGAAAATAAAAATTGATAAAATGTCCAGATAAAACAGGCAACAGCTATAATTATATATCTATATATAATAGTACATTAGTAGGCGATACGGATATTACAAGCAGTTGCATTAGCTATTGCATTGATTATTACCACAGGCTGACAGACTATAACGGTTACATGAAAACATAATCTGTGCTGTTACTCAGTATAGTGAAAAAATTGACCCCTATTTTCCATCGTTGACAACATCTGCAGATAGGGTTATGTTGCCATTTGATTTCACAGACAATGTGAATGAACTTCATCTTACTAATGACGAAAAGAATGAGTTCATTGATATAATGATATGTGTTCCAGTTCTACTATCCGAATATTATTCAATAGTCAGAAAAAAAACATAGATTCCTTCTGGTTAAGTTAAGCTTCATAATATCCAGCTATTTTTCAGAAAGCGGTACTATTGTTATTACCATTCTTCACGTCATATCTTTTTGAATAGGCATTTTCTGCACTAAACAATATAAATACACGCAGTAGAAATCGTTTGAAAAATATTGAACCTGATTTATGTATTGTTGTTTCAACTGTTTCACCCCGAATAGAGGAACTATGTAAAAATTACCAGTCTCAAATATCACATCAAATTTGTATTTTTTTACATTTATTTACATTTAATTCATCGTTTAATAAAAACAATATATTATAATTAGGTATTATATATTAATATGACATTATTTATATTCATTATTAATTATTTAAGTGTGCCGTGAAAATTTTTAAAACGATCAAGCGTGCCGTTAAGTTGAAAATGTAGGAAATCTCTGTACTATAGTAAAAGTAAACTATGTCTTATGTGACACATACATTGACTAGGTATGCATACGGGAATTAGTAATTTATTGTATTATAGTAGGTACCTAAAATAAAATCAGTGATTTAATAATCAACATTTAAAAAAATAAATTAAGTAACAATACCCATTATTAAAAATAAATAAATAAATTATACCTACTTTGTTTTTTTACATAATTATTTTATCAAAATTAAATTATTTTATGTCCAATGACCTGATATTAGATACGTTTTAGTATTTGATGTAACTACGATCTACCATAGACATGATTTCTAAAGGGGGGGGGGATCAAAAAAATAAAACTACAAACCTAAATGGGAGGGGAAAATTTGAAAGTCCCTTACCTCCTCAAAACTTTTTACTTAGGTAGTTAATAAGGAACAATGAATATAATTTGAATTGATTCAAAATTCACATCAAAGTATCAACACAATAATATGGAAGATTATTCACTTTAAAGCCAATGGGAGCCAATGGCAAATTACTTTCCCAGTAATTTTCTGGTGCGTAAAGAAAAACTATCTAATAAACCATATTATGTTTCTGAAATTTTTTTATTTTTACAAAATAGCAAATTTTAACTTTACACTAAGTTGAGTTACTTTTTTTTCAAAGTTAACTTTTAACTTAAAGAGTTAACGAAAAAAAATACAAGTAACTTTTAACTTAACCTTTATTATTTTGAAATAACTTAACTTAAAGAGTTAAAAAAAATCGTTAACTTGCCCAGCCATGCTATCATATGCAGTGGTTTGATACATTGGTGAAGATTATGATAAAATTAATTGCCTACACTTATAATGACCCAAAATAATGCTACTAAGTTATTTTTGAAGGGATGACATTAAACTAGGGCTTGAAACCGAAAATATTTTTTTCGATTTCGGTTTCGGATTTGGTTATCGGTATTTATTTTTTCCGATTTCGGTTTCGATTTCAGATATCGGTATTTATTTTTTCCGATTTCGGTTTCGGATACCGGTATTGATTTTTTCCGATTTCGATTTCGGTTTTGGTTTTTTTTTTTCGATTTCGGTTTTTAACGGTTTTAACCGGTATTCAAAACCGGTATCGAATATCGGTTTCAAGCCCTGGTATAAACAATGTATTTAATAATAAAAAGAACAAAGACCACGAGAGACGATAGACTTTATCGGATAGAGTATCACGGATGTCTGTATGCCTACGAAATAAGTAATAACTAATAGTTTAATGATTATAGCTAGATGGTATTATCCAAATGCCAATCACAATATGATCACCAGTGTGATTTGTGGTGGGTTGGGAAGGGACACATTTTTCAATCGATGGCTTTTAGGAAAACCCAGACAATTATGTTATAACTATAAGTATTTATAAGTTTATAACATAAATATTAGTACCTAATTTATAAGTATACTATACAGTACTTTATATACTCAGTATCCCATAATTTATTGTTTGCGTCGTGGCGATTGTGTTAATTTAATATAGGCACATGGTTATTTCTGATCGTCTGTGGCGACAGAAAAACACGACAGCTTATAACATTATAGTTATATAATAATACTGTTGTTGTTTTAAAATTTTTTTTATGGCGTATTTCTACGTATACTGTTCTCGAATTTATTAACCTATTTAGTATTTACCAACATAATGTAATATTATATAATATTTATATTGTGTATAATAGGCATTTATAGTTTATACTAGGTACAGTAAGTACGTATAATATTTTATATATACGTGAAATTACCTATGAAAACATAGGGGTGCCCAAAGACGACAACTACAACTGCAGCAGTGCAGCTATACCTTCAATCTTTATATATATATATTGTAAATATTAAAAATTAATTATAATAAAATATATTAGCTAGGTACCATTAATAGTTTTTCCGATTTCGGTATCGATTTCGGTTTTTAACGGTTTTAACCGGTATTCAAAACCGGTATCGAATATCGGTTTCAAGCCCTGCATTAAACTTATAGCGATTAGTGACAACAACTAAAACAACAAAGTAGCTATGTACAATACTACAATGTATATTTTTTTACATACGTCCTAAATTGCCAACAAAAGTTGTGTAATAACTATTTTTTTTATTGATTCTATAATTAGTAATAAGTGGTCCAAAAACGGTATTGTAAGTATTACAATATTGTGCGATCTTACTGTTATGAATCAAATACATATTTATAGTAGATAATTATATAGGTATAAGTGTATAATTGTATCAGATATATTATGGAGGAATAAATAACGACTTCTATAATTGTATTAGTATGAAATACGGGGAAAGTGGGTAACCGCTCTGCTACAGTAGGTACATCGAGTGTACCTCATCATTGAGTCACTGTAATGTATTTTGTTGATTTAAATTCAATGATAAATCATTGCATAGGTACGAAGAACTATTCTAAACGAATACAGCCTGTCGCTCATATTATTAAAAAGCATATTTCACGATGTGTCTTTAGATATTGCAATTAAAGCAATTTATTATAATATTAGTATTACGGATACTGGGTGGGTTGATCTATTTTTTTCCGAGAATATTGCATTTTTTGCATTAATATTGCATTTATATTATTAATATTTAATTATTGTATTAGTGTTAAGTGTAAAGTGTATATTAATATCAATGGCGGATAGGCTTATATTTTTTACCGGGAAGTAATTTGAATAAGACGTGAGCGACATTTTATTTTGATATAACAATACTATACCAAACTATACAATAAGTAATACAGGTACTGAGAGTGCAGATTTGGAAACGATTCTGGTTTAGTAACTTTTCGATTTTTAAAATTTTTTTTTTTTCCAAAATTTTATTGAAGGGTACTTTTTAAGAATGTAAAAAAAAGCCCGGGCAAACTTCGTTTTAAATTTAATAATGAAAAACTAAAATTTTTTCGTATAACGCGCATTTTTTAAAAAAAAAAAATACTTAGGGCAAAAAAATCGTAAATATCTCCCGATTTGCCAATCGTATGTAAAACTACCTTGAGCAGGCCTTAGAATTAACAAATTTGTTAAAAAGCACATAATGTGCTAGCGTTGCCACTAGCTCGCTGCGCTACGCTCGGAAAAAATCGAAAAAACACCAAACACAAGTTCCTTCACGCAACATTAAAGTAGTGTTGCGTACATATGTATAAACGTAAAATTGCAAAGTTTGGATGGCTATAACTTCCAAAATAATGGTTTCCGCAAAAAAATTCAAACAGTTTATAATCACCGTTAAAAACCACAAATTTTGAAAAAAAATTTAAAAACTATAAAAGCGTAGGTTATAACCATTAACTACCGCATTGGTGCATTATATAGTACAGCTATAATCTACCGATATTAAATACGATTTTCTGTAACTCAATTTGCATCTTTATTAAAATTATTTTCTATCTTCATCACACAAGGTTCAGTACTTGATAAATAGTCTTAGGGCTCCCATACATCAACACAGGATAGGGCCTACCGGGAAAATCCCGAATTCCCGGTGGGCTTATCCGCCACTGATTAATATCATATATTATTGATATAAATTTAGTCAATGCCGCCTTTACCGTAGGGCGTAGAACGGTGTGAAGTGTATAGGTTCGTCGTTCGTGGTATAAATGGGAAATAACTGAATAGCTTAAAATTAATCTATTATCAAAATAATTACCCCCCCCCCCCCCATAGAAGACCAGTCAAACCGTCACTGATATGATTTAATTTTAGAGATTACTACCTATACCTACATATTATTATGATGATTAGCTCCGTTTTTTGTCTAATCTATATGTTTCTTTTTATTCATTTGATTTTGATATATTATTATATGAATATGAGGGCGATTGTAAACTCTCCCGATTTTAATAACATGTAAACTCTCCCGGGTTTAGTCCAATACTACCTGACGGGAAGATGTAAACTCTTGTGACCACGGGATGGTCCTAGACCCTAGTGGACGGTAATACCCAAGAAAAATTATATGAATATATAATACATTATATTTTTTTAATAAATTAATATATTACATGCTTACATAAAATTGTACCTATATAGTATATTAGTATATAGCTATAGTATAAAGCTTTACAATATTCATAACTTATGTATATGTTCCCATGCGATTAAAAATAAATCAATATTATGTATAAATATTAAAATATCTATATAATATGCATATTATGTGTGTTATCATTATGTATTTATGTGTAGTATTTAAGTAACTTGTAACCTTTAAACCGTTTAAATTAATTTTATATTTTCGGATGTTTTCTTAGGTTTTTGTTTTACGTTTCATAAAAATTAAGTATAATTTCTCTATATTTTAACAAGCACAGTTAAACTTAAAAAACCATGTGTCCTTATAATTTTTATTATAATATAGCTTATAATATTAAATATTAAAATAGCTAAGGTAAAATTTTAATCTAAAATTATGTTTTAATTAAAAACTTAAAAACTTCAATACTTTTCAATACTTAAATAACAGTTAAATTAATTCTGTAGCCTATAGAAATTTAAGTTGACATAATAATGTGTTTAACGTTACAGTATAATTGTATATTATGTTTGTGTATATAACGTACGTAAACAGTCAATACAAACATAATACAACTTAATATTTACAAATCGATACAAAATACGTTATATATGTGTATACGTGAGTAAATTGGTTGCAGCAGAATTAATGCAAATAAAAATGTTAAAATAATTTTTAATTCACTGTGAAATATTCAAGTACAAAAAATACTCTGGTTTTCATTATTCATTACTTATATTTATCTCCATTTTCATAATGTTAGTGTTAGTAATTAATTTTGTAGAGGTACCTTCATATTTATATAAAATTGAGTGCGAGAGCCAAAAGGGTAATCTATATTTCCTATCCTCGTTTCGTGTATTATCGTGTTGAAAAAGAATAAAACATTTTACTTGCGAAGAAAACATATTTTGTAGGTTGCTGGTTAGCTATTAAGTGTTTTTAGTGTTGCATGTCGCTTATTTATTATGGTACCTAAAACATTGATTACAGTCGAGTTCAGTCTATGCCGACTTGTAGTTGAGTTGACTGAAAAAAAAGCGACATTGAACTATTGAAGATCAGTCGTTCAGTCGAATAAGTGCATCAGCTGTAATGTGATGATAAATATTCTCGATTGATTATTCTATATGATGCCTGCATTATTGATTTGTTATACGTGCTCACTGCTAAGTACTAATACTTCAAAGCATTTCGCACCACCATAAATTATAATAATCGCTTACATAATAGAACATAAAGTCACGGAAAATTGATTACATTATATTATACTTAAATACGTTTTAGGATTTTGGGTAGTGCAAGTGTGGGTACAAACGATATAGGTATAACGGATAACAATTATATCGTTAGGTACACATAGATAACTTAGCTATAAGTATCACTGTTATATTTAGATTAATTTTTGTTTACACTACACAACACAGGTAACACCTGCACTCTGTAGGAGCCTATCTAATATAATATTATTATTTATTATAATATATTACTAGTTATGAGTTATGACGAATGTGACCGTTCATTTGATCATTATGGAAGAACTAAAAAGTCGTATACCACCGTAGCTTCGCGGGTTCCACACTTCAACAATCATAATATAGTTAGCCTTTGCCAAACAATAAGTCATATTATTACATTATATATAGGTACTAAGGTACCTAAAATACTATCGTACGCTGAGAAATCGAAAGAATAGCTAATCGGTACGCGCGTAACAATATATAGGGAAAGGAAAATAAGTTGAACATTTTCCTTTATCATTATTTACCGATATGCTTTGACGCAATAATAATAAAAGTATACAACGTAATGACGGTACGGTAAACAGTATGCCAATATAATAACATAATGTGTGCCTATGTTTGCTCGTACGCCGCTTAATAGTTATGCTATCTCGTCACGCCGCCCACCCGTCGAACTTAATAGGTATATTGTATATACGTAATAACGTCAATATTCACTTAAATTATTGTAAATTTGTAACACAGTAATGTACGAGTTTGACATTATTGTATTTCATACTAAGTAGGTTCACGTAACTTCATAAGACATAATTTGTGTGTGCGACAAACCGCTCCGGAATGACCGAAAGACACGTCAAGAAATGCACATGGCTCCAGTAAAATCACAAATTGGAATGTTTCAAGCCCTCTCACTTCCTCCCCCCCCCCGCCACATACTTCCTGTACACACGATTTTATCACAGATTTTAATATTATGATCACAAATACATAATGAGATGATCAATAATAGTTAGGTACAACCGAGTCGAAAGACAAAATTGAATAAAATATCGTATAATAAAAATGTGTGAGACAATAACTTAAAAGTCTCAGTCATGTTTTATGGGGGAATGTTTACGCCAGACCTCGCGCTAACTGGATTCAGCGACAGAGTACGTGATGTAAAAAAATTGCAAAAGTCTGTCGATTCGTCACCGATTGCTGTGATGTCCCGAAAAACAAAAATCGCGTATAGCACTATAGCGTACCTAATTCATTATTTTCGACCAGCAAATGAGTCACAGTCACCAGAACGGCGCGGGCGCACCCACCGACCCAACCACAGACACGCCGTTTGAACACCACCAAGCACCGGGTGCCGGGTGGCGCAAATAATTCGTTCGGCCGCTACCGGCGGCAGCACATGCGGCGAAAACTGTCGGTTCTCCCGGCCGAATGATTAAATCCGTATAGCACGGAGGGATCCGACGCCGCCGCCGCGACTCGGGACCGCCTCGGTATGATATCGCTGTTTCAGCAGTTCGGCTTTTCTCGCGTCTCCCGCCGGCAGCGCCCCCATTTGTGCTCGTGACGCCGAATCGTGTCTCGTCATCGTACTCATACTTGATACTTCATAGATTAAAGAATAGTAGTGTCGTAAGCGTAACGTAAAACATTGTTATTTAATTTTGTCATCGTGAATCGAGATCGTTATCGTTCCATCCGTGAAATACTTATATCCACCAACCACGTTACTACGTTAGTCGCACGTCATCCGTAAATACCAATTAGGTGTGAACATTCGTCGTCCGGCTCGGAAGATTTCAGAACGACCGGCCCCCGGTGGTGCCCAGTCGTACACATCCCATCACTAACGGGAAGTCCGTCGTCGTGTGATGAACTTGGTCGTCCAGCAGTAGGGTAGTACATCGTTACAGGTACGTACGGGTGCGATTACTTAACTCGAGCAAGCGTTTCCTCCGGTGAGCGAGCGGCGAGCGCGTGCGCGCGCCCGGTCGACCGACCGTACACGTGCCACGGAGAATTGTTGTAGCCGCCCGCCTCTGTAGGGCCTACAACAAGTGTTCTGCCGCAGCTTGTACGACTCGTGCTGCGACCTTGGGCACGTGTTGTTTGCCGAAATTGCGTGTATGTCGAATGTGTTGCGGCGGCGATTGTCACTGGTCGTAGGTGACTACTGATTACTGACTAGTCGTTAGTCATTCTGTCATTTTGACCACAACTTAAATTTAAAAATTTACAATGGTTATCTGTTTATCTTTCACATTTGCCTCCCTCTTCTCTCGTATCACCCCTTCGTGATCCTAATGCCGCGCAGAGTATATTCCTAGCTGTCGTTTCTTTTCTTGCATAATGTTTTTTTGTTCATACCACCCCACTCCCATTGGTCATCACTCGTCCGTTAAATTTAATTACCCCGCCATCTGACGATCTGGCCCAGATCATCTGGGTCGTTCTTGCACGCCGTGCACTATTCGAGCGTAAAACCCGTCCATTTGAATTCACACCGATATATTTAGATTTCGAGGCGAGCGTTGTAGCCTGTAAACCCTGAGCAGTTCGTAGTTCGTTCGCCGATAACCACAAGTCCACAAATCCACAACTCACTATAGACACCTAAAGTGGCGTATTTACGATTTCCTTCTGGGGGGTGATATCACGAAAAAATCGGAGCATCAGATGATCAGTCATCAGTTTTCCCGGGTTCCTTTAATCGTTATATTATACTACATTTATGTAAGATGCTCTAATGAACTTATTATTTTAATGAAAAGACACTGAAATTGAATAAAATAAATAAAGTTCTGGGTGGCCAGATCGCCACTGAGTCACCAGTACTGTTCCAGCGTCAGTGGCTTCTAGTCGCCAGTCTATCTCTGCTTAAAAATAAGTTGATTATTGTTATAGACAATAAGTACCTCATATTATATACTTATCGTTATCACTCATATTTGTTGTGATTATTCATCTGGTTTTTTTTTTAATTCATGAATTATAATTGAACATATTATATGACATTGTGCAAAATTTGCCAAGATAAATCATACACAGTATGGCAAACCACGTTTTAAATTTTTAATCATAAGGTTGTTCAACTTTTGTATTTTATATTAAAATTATGTTCATTAGTTAAAGAAGACATTTTTATGGTTGTGAATTGTGACAATTTATAATTGAATATTTTTAATATGCAAAATATAATGTGTGATCTCTCTAATATAGATACTCAGTATGAGTAATATATCAGTATGACACTACAACAGTATAATATCAAATTGTTGTAATATAAATATGTAATTACTAGGCATCTAGGCCTAATTAGTTTTATCTAAAACCTATTAAAGTTGTCAGAATATATTTTTAAATATAATGATATGTTAAACATTAAAATTACCAAGCACCAATTATGTATTATTTAAAGTTAATACCTATTTTGTAAAAATATAATTTTATTAGTTAAATTAAGAGTACATGTTTGTCTTTTAAAGGCATTTTGTACAAATTTATTAACTAGTAATAACTGATAACTAATAAAATACTCAACTAAATAAATACATATAAATCAAATATATAGATACTTATTGTATGGTTCAGGAGTTCAGGATGTAGAACTGTTGGTTTGAAATCAAATATATTAAATATTGAGATACTGTCAATAACTATTAAACTTTGTTCTTATTTACTAACTAATATATAATTTAATAATTCATTACTCTAGCCACTTGGTATTTGAATTAATTAACAAAAATATTTTAGATGCTTGTTAAATTTTAATTTGATTAGGTAATTAAAAAAAAAACCCTTAGCCATTTTTTTTTGTTGTATTTATATCCAAGATACCAGTAAATTAACCCATTAACACCATGCGTTGCCATATGGTAACATAGATTTTTTACAATCATTTTTGAGGTATAGTATATGTTTTCAAAAATTTTTTTGTTAAAATTGTAAACAAAAAAACTTTGATGCTAATGGGTTGAGTACCTAAGGAATAGTTAATTTCTAAAAGAAGTAGAAAATTCCATAGGTATGCAAATTGATTTAAGATGTGTAAATAAAATACTACTATACACGTTTTAAAAAGATAACATACCGGTCGGCGACTAATTTATATCCGGTGGCGCGCATTCCCCATAATTTCCTATTGTTAGTGTGATCACATGGTTCTCAACGCACCAATCGAATCATTCGACATGCACGAAAACAGTATGTTGTCTTTTGAAAACGGGTATTAACCTAACTATTCAGTTTGATTTCTTTTTTTTTTTTTGTATATAATACAAATCATATAATATATTATATTATATATCACATTATGTTTTACTTTATTTTTACTCAAATTTTATATTTTTTACAGTTAATTATATCAAGGTATGGAAGAATCCGAAGGAATTACCCACAATGGGACAACACATCTCACCCAACAAAATAAGAAACAACCTCATCAAGCAATTGTATGGCGCAATGTCATGTTGTTTGGTTACCTTCATTTGGCTGCTGTTTATGGTGTGTTTTTAATGTTTACCTCCGCTAAAATTGCTACAACTATTTTTGGTATGTTCAACAACTTACATATTTAATATTTCTAACCTAATAGTTAAATGTATATTATTATTTTCATTTAGCAATATTGATGTATCAAGTATCTTCAATTGGCATTACAGCTGGTGCTCATAGACTTTGGTCACATCGGGCGTATAAAGCCAAATGGCCATTGCGTGTGATATTAATTATATTCAATACAATAGCCTTTCAGGTATTTTTCTTAATATTATTTATAAACTATTAACTATTCTAAAAAGGAATTGAAAAAAATTGAGTTATGTCATTGATTAAATATTCAATCAATATCAGTATATTTAGTCAATGGTAGAGCCTAACCTTGAAATTTGCTTTAAATCGTTTTCGTCATCATTCATCTGAAATCTGAGTTGATATATTTTATTTTTATCCTAAGTAACAAGACGGATATTTTAATATGCAGAAGTAGGTAGGGGTACTTTAAAAAAAAAAAAAAAAACAATTAAAATTCTTATTTAATGCATAAGTTAAAAAATGCTGGTACAAGTATAAGTAATACCTAGACATGGCTTTAATTTAGTAATACATTATGTATTTATATAAAATATTAATAATTTTAATTTTGTCCGAAACCATCTAAAAATATGTTTTATTTGGTTAATATTATACACTTAAGATCATTCCAAGTTTTAATGATTTGGATAATTAGAATAAAATATTAGTTATTAACTTAAATATAAAAAGTAGCATATCATTTTCTTAAGTTTAGTGACACAAGTATCTAATATATAAGTATTAATACATTTTTTTTCCAATGCAATCAGTTTGACTGATTTAGTAGATTCTGATTGTGATGTACAATGATTATATATTTTTATGTTTTTAGTTCTATACATTCATTTAAACTAATTGATTTTATAAAAAAATATTTAATTAGTTTTAAATTTGAATTAAATTCAATTCAAGATATCTTTACTTTCAAAAAAATTATGGTACTATTATCTATCAATAAAATACCATTTTAGTCATAAATACTGGTTGTAACTTTGTAAGTAGACCAATTTTCCAATTTTTATTAATTTTTAGTTTTTTTATTATTAAACTTTTACCTGTCTTATGTTCCAAATAATTTTTAAATTATCTATTTGTTATAAACCTGTGCCTTTTTATTTAAAATATCTCTTTATTTATTTGGAATTGAAATAAAATATAAATAATCGATTCAATATCGGATATATTGTAATATGTTAAGCATTGAATCTATTATTTTGTGGATTTTGTTTAAAAATCCTTCAAAGTTCATCATTAAAGTATCTTATGTTTAGGCAATATTATAACTTTTAATTGTATGATACTACATTGTTTGTCTTCATTGCATTAACTCTAAAATATAAATAAAACAATTCTTTTTCATCTTTTAATTCATTTATTCTAGACTGTATTTTATGTTGGTGAAAGTGCTCGCCTGATTAGGCACAGAATATGGAATATTTAAAAATAAGTATGTCCTCTTAAGCATTTTTAGTAATATATGAGTGAATTAGAGCCAATAGTTGAACTTCTAAATTACTCACGTATAAAACGTGTCTTATACTTATTGCATTTATCTTATTACCTTTAGTAATAGTACCTATACACAAATTAATATAATTATCAATAATTAAGGTTACTACCATATGTACTACTTTAATAATACATCATGTATATAATATATTGCTTTTTAAAATATTAATATTTTAATTGGAAACTGATCGCTTCTATCATAGTTAAAGTATTTATGTAAATGTTATTTGTATGCTTACTTTAGTTGTTTGTTAATATATTTTGTCAAATTCCATTTTTGGCAGTAAATAAGTAATGATTCAATTTTAATAATTGTCAATGTTTATATATATTTTTTTAAATTGCAATTAAATATTATACATGCAATAAAAAATCCATACATACAACATACATTTAAATCCTATAAATCAAAGAAATTAGTTAACATTTTAAGAAAGATACTTTAAAAAAATAATTTTAATTATATACCTATAACTTACCTAATCATTATAATCAGATAAATATTTTTAATTTTTTAATTTTTTAATTTTAATAATTTTTTTTAAATGTAGTTTAGATTATTTAAGTTAAATTTGTACAGTATAGTTTATCTCAATAGTAATATTTTGCTTTACGTCAGTTTTTCGTTTTAGAATGTTAAATTTTTGTTTTATATAATATATTAAATGTTATCATTTATAAAACTATTTGTAGTTATTAGTTGTTCACAAATATTTTATTAAATTATACATACTATGACAATTTTTTTATTTGGGATTTTAAAAATTTATTTATGTTTTAGAACCATGTGTATGAATGGTCTCGTGACCATAGACTACACCACAAGTACAGTGAAACAAATGCAGACCCGCATAATGCAAACAGAGGATTTTTTTTTTCACATGTTGGTTGGTTGTTATGCCGAAAACATCCAGAAATTATGGAAAAAGGACGTGGTATTGATATGGCTGATTTACTAGCTGATCCAATTGTTTCCTTTCAAAAAAAGTAACTTTCTTATTAAAATGTCAATGCTATACAATTATTATGCAGTATAATTCTGTAACAACTGCTTAGTTCTTAAATTTTGCTGCTTTTGTACTAAATTTGAGCATTTGTCTCACAACTACTCTCCAGTACTCCAGTCCCTTGGCTTGTACTCTTTGGCTGACAGAAGGGTTGAAGCTAATGCAAGATTTCTTTGTAAGCTATTAAAAGATGATATTTACCTCCTAAACTGTCTTAACTTCAAAATCCCATCCTTCAACTCTTGTATTTACTCTCCTTTTCTTATTCCTGTGTGCATTGCCAATATGTAACCACTTTCCAACATTTTTAATTATTGTATTTACATATAAAATATACATATATATTTATGAGTTATACTTTTAAGTTTTAATGTTATGTTGAAAACTTTAGGCAGGTGACTGTATTTTTGAAAATAAATTATTCATTATTCATTATAAATTACAGGTATTACAAGTTCCTGATGCCATTGTTGTGCTTCATTTTACCTACAATACTACCGGTGTATTGTTGGGGTGAAAGCTGGGCGAATTCTTGGTTTGTGGCCACTATGTTTCGATACACTTTCTCACTTAATGTTACATGGTTAGTAAATAGTGCTGCACATATGTGGGGTGGAAGACCTTATGACAGGTAATAATTAAAGTTATTATTGTAATTTAACAATTTATGACATACCATTTACTTTTTTATAACTTTATATTATATTATTTATTTTAGGTTTATAAATCCTTCTGAAAACATAACTGTAGCTTTATTGGCTTTGGGAGAGGGTTGGCACAACTACCACCATGTATTCCCGTGGGATTACAAGGCGGCAGAATTGGGTGATTATAAACTCAATATGACAACTGCGTTCATTGATTTCTTTGCTAAAATTGGATGGGCATATGACCTGAAGACCGTGTCAGCCGATACTGTACGTAAACGTGTGGAACGTACTGGCATAAATGGCCGTGCAGATACTCGAGCATCGTGGGGTTGGGATGACAAAGATTTGCCACAATCAGAACGCGAAGCAGCCACAATTATTAACAAGCAAGGATAATTTAAATTAAAGAATGTATTTTAAATTTGTATTATGCTTCAGTTAATTGTATTCTGAGTGCCACCATTTGTATTTTGTTGTATATATTAATATTATCTTTACCACGATTAAAGTTTATTTGTTTATATATAATCATTATGGTTTATATTTGATAAGGGCCGTAATAAGGGACAATGTTTGGGGGAGCAAACATAACTTTGACGCCTCTAATTCAGTATACGTCTTTTTTACAAGTAAATAACCATAACAAATTTCATCTAGTCTTGGTACATGTATTGTCTTTTACAATATATAGAAATACATAAACCAAATACTATTTATACAAATTATTTTATTATGAAAAAAAAATATTATATTAAAGTATAACATGTTTACTTATGAACTGTGAAAACAACTCATCAAAACACAAAAATTCTTAAACTCAACTGTACAACACTACTTACTGGTTACAACACCGTCAGGGCTATGATATTATTATAATAATAAAATCTATGATAAAAGTTTAAACAATATTGAATATAATCAAACAATAAACTACAGAGTCATAGTAGTAGGTACATAATAATTGTATGCAGGCAGTCAGTGCGGCATCTACAATATGTCAACATAATGATAATATTAAAAATAGTACTTAGGTATTACGGAAACAGAGTCCATAAGACTATAACACTACAACAGCGTTCTCTCCATAGACTTATAATATTAATTTTAAAGTTATCTGTGGCATATGCACAACTTATGTCTTGCACTGCTCCTGTCATATAAGAAAAAAAAGCATAGAGTTATTATTTATAATTCCTCTTATATTTGAGAGGTTTTAATAATTAATAATAACAAGTTTTTTTTTATGGGTTGGTGTTTCCCCTATCCTGAAATTCCTATTTCCTCCACTGCACTGCTCATTTTATAGTGTGTCCCTGACAAAAACTTACTAATTTATTAAAGTATTGGGTTAATTATTATGTATGTATTAACTTTTAAGATATGAATTACTCATATCACATTAATAACACCTTTCATACTATGTAAGTACTTCATATTTGGTTAAAATTATTATTCTTAACCTTAATAAGTAGTCTATTTTATGTACCAAGAATTACAATTCAAATATATTTAAACCAACCTATTTTTTTTTTTTTTTTGATACTATCCAGAAAAAATTTTAAGCTAAAGGTATAAATGATCTTATAATGGAAAAAATTAAAATTTTTGAAAATCATAATATCAAGTCTTGAAGTCCGTAAATGTAGCATTCAATATTAATATTTTTTGACTAGATTAATTTAAAAAAACTCATATTTACTTCTAATTATACATGTTTACACCAAATAATGTATATAGTAATTGTTTTTGGTGTACATAATATATTGGTAATTAATATATTTATGTACAAACTCGTATTGAGTCTTGAAGAACAATTACCAATTTATTACTTTACTTTAAAACATTGTCCAGTCTTTGGTTGCAAATCAATCACTACGGTAGGTTATGTATAGAGCGCGGATTAATATGCATTAAAAACCAACCAAATAAGCGTTAAAAATTCATAAATATGCATAAAAATATTAAAAAAAAATTGTAAACCATTTAATTAACACAATATTTTAAAATTATGGAATACTACTATAAATACTTTTCTTCATTATTTTCTGAAATAATGTCAATGGTCAATGGTTGCAATCAATATTTTATTATCTCAGTATACGTTTTTTATTTCACCGATTATTGATCTAAGGTCATCTTTGGAAAAACCGATTGTACCTACAAGTATGTGTATCTATTAATTTATTTTGATATTAACCGAAACAATTAGTGTAATATTTTTTTCTTATATTACAATTGTATATATTTCCAAAATATCTAATAAAACATTGAAATATGTACTAAAAGACGAAATATGAAATTAAACTTGTAAAATAAGCCCTTAAAATAGAAAAAAAATGGATAAATGTCAAAATATGCACTAAAAAATTTTCATTTTTTGAATTGTTATGCCATGAAACAAATTTTGTGCTCACTTAGCATATCATGCAATCAACCATAAAGCAAATGCATATAAATTCGTGCTCTAGTTATGTATAATAACTATTAGCTAACTTATAAATGTAATACACTAATACAATTCATTTGAAGATCATAATACAATTTAAGTATAGTGGTGGTTATACCACTGATGTGTAGGGATGCCCAAATAATATTGATGTTATCTCGATATTAATAGTTAAATATATTATCAGTCTCGTCAATATATTCGTTTCGATATATCGTAAATAATTTTTATTTTTTTATTTTAATTATCATGATATATGAATATATGAATGCTTATCCATAAATTGAATAAGGTATTTAAGTTTTATCAATATTAATATTTATCTTAAATATATTCCAAATATCGATATTTATCATTTTGATATATTGATGTCAATATTAATGAACAAAATTAAATTCAGTTCAGGCATTCCTACCGATATGATAAAGGAATAATCATATTGTGTTCACACTCATAGGCAATAGGCCTAATTGGAATTACTCCTAATAATAAGTATTAATAAAATACAACTAAATTATTCATACATTGTGTTTATTTTCAGTATAAATACAATTGTAATATTAACATGATTAACATAATTTAAAAAAAATGTAATCATTTGAAGTATAAAAAGAGATTTTAAATACATGTATTTAATATTTATAAATACAATAAAATAAGAAATTTCATTTTATAATAATAAAGGCTAGGTGCCAGAAGGTATAGATGAACATATTATAATTTTTTTTTAATCATACTTTTCATTGATGACAGTTGTTAATTTTCGATCTTCGATTGAAATGTTAGAATCATCCCATCCCCAGATTCCATCACCATTAGGATGTGAACCATCTCCGGTCCTTTTGGCTCGTTTTAAAACCATATCATTTGAGACCACTTTCATATCATAAGCCCAACCAATAAGTGAGAAAAAGTCTATGAATGCAGTTGTCAAGTTTGCTCTGTAATTTCCAAGTTCAGCCGCTTTGTAATCCCATGGGAACACATGATGGTAATTGTGCCATCCTTCGCCTAAAGCTCCAAGTGACACAGAGAGATTTTCAGATGGATTAATGGATCTAAAAATAATAGAATATTAACAAAAATAAATACCAATAGAATCAACTATTAAAGACTTACTCATCATATGGACGTTTACCCCAGATGTGAGCGGCACTGTTTACCAACCATGTCATATTCAAAGTGAAAATATAACGCAGCATTGTTGAAGTAAAAAATGCATTAACATATGTTTCATTCCAAAAATAAACAGGTACTATTGTGGGAATGATAAAGCAAAACAATAATAGTAATGGAACATAAAATCTGAAACACAAAGTTTTGAATTTTTGATTATCATAGATCACATATAAATTATTTAGTGAGAAATAAAGTTATTAAAATTGGATCTTACTTTTTTTGAAACATAACTATGGAATCATTTTTTAAATCAGACATATCAATTTTTAAGCATTTGTCGTAGTAATCTGGGTGTCTACGAACTACAAGCCACCCAATGTGTGAGAAAAAAAATCCCCTCTTAGCATTATGTGGATCTGAGTTTGTATCTGTATATTTGTGATGAATTCGGTGGTCCATGCACCACTCATAAATATGATTCTAAAAATTAAAAATAAATACATTATTATGATAGGTTATAATATATAGGTTTATTAAATTTATATTAACCTCAAATGCCATGGTACTCATCAACATTAAAATAAATCGTAAAGGCCATTTTGCTTTGTATGATTTATGTGACCACAAACGGTGAAGTCCAGCTGTTACACCTAAACCTGATAATAACCATGAACATATTCCTAAAAAAAAAAACAGTAAAAAAATAAACTAAGTATTATGCGAGCTCCTAGTTATTTATTAAAATCAATGAAAATCCCAAAACTATTGTATATAATTAATAATATCTACATATATTAAACAGTCATACTCGTAATATGATCAAGTATGTTGGGTAAGTTAAATGTGTCATGAGGCAAAACAATTATGAGTTTTATCATTTCCTCTGACTCTAAAGCTAGGGTTCAACCCAATTATGCTTCACTTATTTTAAATAACAAAAACACTTAATAAAAAAATTATTATTGTAATTTAGGAACCATTCAAATAATTCTCTTTAATTTAAATGAAATAATTTATTTCAAACTACCTATATTATATTTATTTTCAAGATTAAGCTAATAAGTAGGTTACTAATTATTGAACTGACTAAATTAGTAGGTATTTAAACATATAATATAAACGTACCATAAAATGTTGTGAGTAATTTAGTTGATGTAAACATTAAGTATAATCCATAAATAGCTGACAGATGACCAAAAACAAAGAATAATACAATGCTCCATATTATTTCAATCTTAACTGGTTCGAGGGAATTCATGTTATTCACTCTGTCTTGTTTATTATTGTCCACTGAATCGAGATCGGTCTAAAATTTAAAACGAGTATAAAAAATCTATTCAACACATATTTTCACGTAAAATCCGGGAGACAAAACGACGATTAGACGTCAAAAAAATCAACCAAAATGCCATTTTCAAAAACGTAAAATAATTAATTTTCTTCAACGTAGCAATTTACCTCCATCATCGTGTTCGCCGCCGTGTCCTCGGCTCCGGTGGCGTTCATGGCTCCAGGAGTGTTCATTTTTTTACTAGTTGCGGTGGATTCACGTAAACTAATGATTATCCAAGAACCGCGATTGATTTTATATACCTGCGGGGAAGTTCGGTAATTCAGATTGTTGAGATTAGAGCCGGGTTAAAGGTGGTTCGATATATACATCTTTGGAACGCGATCGAAAATAATAACAAGATTATATATTGCAAGTGTCACAGACCACAGTCCAAACATCACATGCAACGTGTAGTGAGCGGTGAGTCACTAACTCACATTCTTTGTCTATATAACAGACACCGATATTATATTTATTATTAATTAAAATATACGATGCGTTTTCTTTATCGTTCCAGACGCCGGGTTATGCCACAATAAAGGTATATCGGTACCACACTTATCTAATTAGTCGTCTACTACTGTTAATTAAACTGTAATTTTCGTTCTTCCCGGGCTCTGTTGGCTGTTGGGAGTTTGGACCTCAAAATATTTATTAATTAATAATATGATGCGTCAATCGCTAATTATATCATTATTTTTTTATTACGAATGATCCTTAATAATTGTTATATTATCGTCGAACTCACTTCTTCGAAACGAGTCCGCGCGTCGTAATTTATACAATGCAATTCGTATTTTGCACCTTCGTAGTACGTAGTATACGACACACAAATATGATATTATGATCAAATTAACTGAAGTCGACTTAATATACATTTTTTTATTAAACATGGTACATTAGTGATCGCCGATTGGTACGACAATGATAAACAATTGTACCGGCAACCGGACCGGTAGCCGGATGGCGGACCGACCTGTTGTTGTCGACTCCACGGACTCGTAACGTCATGACCACGGTTAAATATTTAATAAATAATCCAAGTTCGCGCTACGGAGTACTCGAATATGTTGGTATCAGTGCGGCGGCGATTCGGAAAATCCAGTTAAATTTTTTGTTGTTCCGTATTTTTGATGTTCCGAAACATCCCCGTCGGCCGGCGTCCACCTTTTTTTTTAAATTTTATTTGTTTCTTTATCTATTAAACCCGTCTCACGAAAAGCTCTAAATTTGTATCGAACAGCAAAAGAAATACGGAATATCTACGATGAATATTGTCTTAGTATTATGATTTACGATACCAAGTACTTAGTCGGTAGGTATATCTAATAATGGTGTTTTGGTGTGTATATTACAGCTTTAAGAATCATTTTGTGCTCAAATAGCCCAACATTTTGTGAAAAAATAAAAAATATTTATACTATTTTATGGTAGGTAATTTTGTTTAAACTATTATTACTATTTTATGGTAGGTAATTTTGTTTATACTATGAACAGTATGAACAATTATATTATGAGCTTATTATATCATAATAAATAGCCAAATAGATAGGAACATTATCCATGTTCTCGTTGGTTTTTTAGATTACCTATATATCAATTTTCTAGCGAGTATTGAGAATTTTTAAATTTTAATATTTTACACACTCATAACTTGGATTAAACATTAAAATATGAATATCGTAAAAAACCAAAGAGAAAACACAGATATTGTTCTTACCTTTAAGTTTGATAATAGTCAATAGGTTCATAAATTTTAATATTTAATCTAATAACACAAAACTGGAATTTCTGAACGTACGTTTTGGTATATTATGCGTTATTTCCATTCCCGATGTCTGTTTCTGCTAAGGTATATACTTATTTTAATAATATGTATTCTAAAAAATGTATGTGTAATTATATATTTATTTTTTATAAGCCTGCTTAGTTTATTTTATTTAAACTTCCGGGACATAATATTACATTACATTCGCGTTGACATCAATTTTTTGGTGTCACTTATTTCATAAGTCATAACTATGCTGTATAAATTTGAATATTTAACTATTTAAGAATTAAACTTTTTACTTTTTATACAGAAATTTAATTAGTGCATTATTGACCACCTGTTCAGTTTTAGGTTCTGAGTGGAGCGATGAATGTATTGATTTTATAATTATGTGTTTTATTTTTTTTTTTTATAAATAATAATATTGCACAATCTTCAATCATAATTTATTTTAGTTTTTAGTAATATATTCATAATTTTTGAGCTGAAAGTTATATAATACGATTTGCAATTTAAATGTCTATAAAGACCTGAACGTTAATTCAAGGCTATTAACTTACTTTGCTTTATCGTTGTCCTCCCCATTTTCAATTAAAATTAAATATCTATAGTAAAATTTTGATTCCTAAGGCTGGTATCACTCTTGAGGATATTCCACAGCGGAATCCAGTTACCTATTAGTCAAGGGTTGTTATGTTTAAAACACAATGTTTTAAACATAAATTTAAAACATTTGTTTTAAATGTTTTGTTCATTGTTTAAAACGAATAGAACATATTTTTAAAACAGTGAAAATTGTTTTTTTTTTGTATTTATTATTAATAATAATAGATATCCTTTAGGAAAAAAGTTAAAGTATTAAATAACTATATCTATTACCATCCTTCATTTTAGTTTTTTTTTTATTGATTAAATTACCAAATTTAAAATGTTATTACGACTATATTACTATAGTTAATATAATATACATAATATAATTTCCACATAAAAAAAAACATTTAGAAAATATTTCAAATACTTTTAAGATTTAAAATAATAAATAAATTAACAGTGAAACATATGCTATAATGCACCGTGTACGGCATATTGGCATATAAGTAAATTACATTATTATATAAAATTAAGTTATTTTAAATATACTGTTTAAAACACTGTTTTTCCATCTTTTTTAACAGATGAAACAATTTAAAACAAAAAATACAGTTTTTTTTTTCAAAAAATGAAAAAATACATCAATTCTGTTTTTTACTTAAAAATCGGTCTATCGGAGTAACGTAGTTTAAGTAATAAGTATATTTTATAGATAATATAATTTTATTTTTTTGGTAGTTCGTAATATTCTTTATAATCTTACATAATATAGTATAATCGTATACATACGTATACGTTAAAAGAGTAGTTTTTTATTAAAAATATTTTATGTAATTTATTTGTTAATTATATAGAAAAATAACGCAATAGGTATAAGCTATTATCTATAGTTTATTCATTTATTATGATATATATACCTTTTAGTTTTAACTTCAGTTATAACCTAGAACTTATAATCAAATTGAAATATTATCTAAATTTGAACTTCAAATATCAATAGTAAAAAAATCAAGCTTAGGTATATACTTATAGATTTTTTTTGATTTCAGTATGAACTAGGTACTTATGAAGAACCTTCTATTAAATATACAAGACTTGGCTATAAAAATTGAACTCTATAAACATTTTTAACTATAAAATAATTTGCAATATTTCGTGATTTTTACTAATTTTGTTAAAATTAGAACTTAAAATTTTATAAAATGAAATGTTTTGAAAATTACACTATGAATAGAAAATGATTATAAAAATATTTGGTGAACACATTCAATATCTACCGTTATTCGTTTTTGGGTTGCACCAATTATTATGAAAAATCCTTTGACCTCTTAAAAATAGCAACTATATTGAACTATATATATATAAAATTCTTATTAGAAACTATCCTTCAACCCATTTAAGAATCTGAGTGGAACTGAGCGATTAATGTATAGATTTTACAATTTGGTTTTTTGTGTCTGTTATCACATTTTAGGACAGTAAAAATGCTTAGATTTTCTTTAACCGTATCTTTTCTGATAGGAAAGTGAATCCAGTTGGTATTTTGGGGCTTTAAAAAGTAAAAAATTCCTTATAGTTTTCGAATGCAGAGAGAAAAAGAAAAAAAACAATTAAGGAAATTGGAAATTTTTACGCAAAATCGGTTTTTGACAAAATTGATTTTGGTTTTTGGTGCAACTCTAAAATAAATGACCGTAGGTACATGAAATTTTGACTAAATGTTTATATTAGCATTTTCTATAAACCATAAAATTTTGAATATGTTTTGAGCTGTTTACGGACATTTTCGGTTTTCAATTTTATTAGTTTTTTTTACTATAATTGTCTTTAAAATGTTATTTGTTAATTGTTGGGTAAAAATGCATGAAAATTTAATGCAAGGCTCCTGATAAAATGTTACAATAGCAGTTAAAAAATATTAAAAATACATAGGTACAATTTTATTTATAAGCATTTAGTCAAATTTTGACAACATTTATCAAATTTAAAATTTAATAATTATTTTGTAGTTAAAAATGTATAAAATGTTCAACTTTTATAGCTAAGGATTGAAAATTTAAAACAAGGTTCCACGTAAATAGGTAAATATATAAATAACTTTATACACAATAATATCATCAAATATACTTGGTAATATCATAGGCTGACTGACTGTTTTCACTTAGAACCGTAGTTCTTATACAATGATATATCATTGAATTCAAATTTAACACCATCCATTACAGTGATCCACTTGTAACCTACTGCACATCAGAGTGACATCCACTTATCCACTTTTTATAAAATGATTTTTGTATTTATATAAATCACGTAATTTACTAAGTCTTAGTTTTATTAAGATAGTTTACTTAGTTATTTAAATCTCATGTCGTAGTACCTCCGCTGGGAGGCCTCTACAGTCTGTCTAATCTGCCTTTTTCTTTTTATTTATTTTAACCTATAAACCATCAATTGTTCTTATTGTTCTTTTTTATGTAACAGATTGAATAAAAAAACATATGAACCAAAAAAAGTTATTTAAGTATGTTTTCGTATATTTATAATTGCAGTTAAAGATTCGTGTCCCAACTGATTTATTAAGTTTTACTCAAATTGCGTGCTGATAAATTCAAATCGATATTATTTGCAATGTGATGTTTACATTAAAATTAGAAGTACCTACCTACTGGACAATTTATTATGAAAAACGACACATAAAAATCATTTATTTCTTAGTCAAAAATTAAATGCATACCTACCTGAATAGACAAATTTAACGATTTGAATTTATAATAACTATCAATTAAACTTTTGCCTAATGTATGATCAGTGCCGTAACTACACTTCGTGGCGCCCTTGGCGAATTTTATTTTAGTTTTATTTTTTAGGTATAATTTGTATATAATATAAAAATGTAATAATATAACATTCTTTTGTGTTAATCATAATAACGCTATATTTTTAAATAATTGAGTCTTTATAGTTAATGAGTGATATTAGATTATTAATATTATGTCAGTCTTATTTACAAAAAAAAAAAAAAACCAAAAAAGTACAATGTTTCTTATTATATGTAAATAAATGTTATGTTAAATAAAATATAATGTTACAATAAATCATTAAAATTAAAATTAAAATTTTATCTTTCTAGCCTTTGTTGCTGCAAAATCGTCTATAATATCTTCATAGCTAATCGAGTTACTAGTTTCAAATTCAATTGATAATATTCCCAAATTTGTAAGGCGTTCCTGTCCTAACGTTGAGCGTAGATAGTTTTTAATAATTTTTAATTTACTAAAACTTCGTTCACAAGAAGCCACGGTCACTGGAAGAGTAAGAAATATTCTTAGGGCTATTTCTATGTTTGGGTATATATCTTTTAAAGAATTAGAATGTATCACGTTGATAAGATCCAATGGAGATGCTGAATTTAAATCGGAGAACAGTGACGACGCTTGGTGTTTGAAACATAATAGTTCTGAAACTAACTCTGTTCCATCTAAATCTTTTGAATATTTTATTGCTAAATCAGATGCATATTTTTTATTATATCATCTGATTGATGATATAGGAAATGACCGCTTAAAAATTCAAAATCAGACGATACTTCTTCCATTTTTTTATACCTCCATTCCATCTGAACAATTATTGAATCCATCACAGCATTAAATTCTCTTTCAAACTCTCGTTTGGAATTTATTGAATGACCTTCATCCTCCGCAAGTTCTGATACCATACGTTTCTTTTTTGTCTTACGTTTTTCGGGAAAATCTGTTTCCAAATCCAGTTCTACTGCTATATGTTTTGCTACTTCAACATAAGATGCTATACCACTGTTTCGCAAATTTTTAATTATATTTACTAATCCTTTTATAATTTTATATGCGGTGTCAATTGATATATTTTTGGATTGTAAAGAGCAATTAATTTTATCAATGCTTGAGAGAATATCATTCCATATATGTAATAAACAAAGAAATTTAAAAGTTATTTGTTTTAGAAGAACAGTAGCTCCTGATACTGTATCATTATTACAGCTAGGATCGTTTGAAATATTTTGCAAAACTATATAAATATCTTTTATGTTTTTACAAAGTGCTGAAACCGCATGCTTTTTTGATGACCATCGTGTTTCACAGTGCGCTTTCAATGTTATTTTAATAACAGTTAATAACTTATCCCACCTAGTCGTCGGTGAGCATTTGTATTTTCATGAACTGATATATTAGGGTTTAGATGTTTCCAATCACAATAACCGTTTGTAGTATCAGTAAATGCAGAAACTCTGCATTTTGAAAATAAAACACACGGATAACAAAAAATTTTATCTGTTGAACAACTATAAACCAACCATTTTCGTCTTATTTTTTCTCCGTTGGGAAGACTTTTATACAACCATTTTGAACTAAAATGCCTACCATCATTGTCTTCAGGAAAAATATAATTTGATAAATCATTATAATAATTATGGTTGAAACCATACTCGACGATTGCTACTCGTGTTTTATCATTTACTAATGGCCATTTAGCTGGGTCTGAAAAGTCTATGTGACTATTTGAAATTGGTTCTAGTAATTCGGGTTCAGTCTCGGAATTATCGGTTATGAAACTAGTAATATTTTGATTAAAAGTTATTACAGTTGAAGAAGTGCTAGAACTCGGTATATTTTCAAAGTTAATTTGATCAGATGAACGATGGTCAGATGAAGTTGAAGTAGATAACCAGTTTCTTAAATTGATTCCTAGTGGGCGTTCTTTTTCCTCTCGTTCCTTTCTTAATTTTTTGAATTCAGCCCCAGAAGGTTTTTTTGGAGGCATTCTGATAAAATAAAATATACTTGATTATAAATGTATAAATGAATATACCATCTGTTAATATGGGAAAAATCTAAATGATTGAAAACACGATGTATTCAGAACATCAAAAATACAGAATTTTTAATTAAAAGAAAAAATTAAAACTTTATAGGAAAAAATAACAATTTACAAAAATAACGCAAACGAAACTAACCGAATATTATTTCGATTAAAATTGAGATTTTAACTAAGATTAAAAATAAATAAAATAATAAATAAGTTTGCTAAAGTTGTCCCTAATTAACACATGAATGTATAATGTACCTACCTAATGTATTTGCAATTTATTACAATTAAATTTAAAAAACATACTTGATAATTGATACACCGTTGTTCAGCAGCTCTTGTATCGAAAAACACTATTACTAAAGAATTATGATTACAGTATTACCTACACTAATATAAAATACGGAAACCGACTGCAAATGGCAAGTGACAACTACCGAGAAACGTACCTACCTATAGTGTAATGTGGCAATGTAATGATAAACTTTAATCTCTACTCTGTATAGATATTATATTATAAAGTATGGTATATGCCGTATGCCGTAATATTAGTTAAATTATTGGGAAAACCAGTCATTTGTGTTAATCATTACTATGGTCGTTTGTCGTTCGTGCCCATATGGCTATACATTTCATACACGCAAAAATAAAATAATTTATATCAGTATTCCAGTGTATAATATAAATTTAAATGTAATAAACACCATTAAGGTGCACTCCAGTATGTAATGTTTGTGCATTATACATTTACGCTCAATTTTAATAAATACATGAGAAAAAAAAACCAATTTTAATTTAACTCAAAGCGCGCCCCTTATTTTACTGCGCCCTTGGCAAGCGCCCATGTCGCCAACCTCTAGTTACGGCACTGTGTATGATGGGTATTCATTAGTCATTATTAAAATTATTTGAGAAGTTGTTATTACTTTTTATTTATATTAATTTTACGGAACAACATTGATTATTATTTGGATAGGTTAATTTTTTTATTATAATAATATGACGATTTTTTATACGAACATTATTTATTTAAATTCTTACAAAGGTAGTTAAGTTAAGAGAACGCCACACCCACATGCATTGTCTCCGTCTTACAAACGCGTAACATACCAAATTTACGCTCAGAAATTCACGTTTTATGCCGTTAGCTTAAAAATATTAGAGTGAATACCTATTATGAAACTGGATAGTAAGAACATTATCTGTGTTTCATGGTAAGATTTTTTACAGTAATTCAGTTTTTAAGTGAGTTATGCGTGTATAATAAATGTAAATTAAAAATGCTCATAACTCACTTAAAAACTGAATTATCGCAAAAAAACTTCCAACAAAACACAGATAATGTTCTTACCATCAAGTTTCATAATAGATCGTATCACACTAATTTTTTAATTTACATTTATTATACACGCATAACTCACTTAAAATCTGAATTATCGTAAAAAAATCTTACCACAAAACACAGATATAGCAGTCATACTAATTTAAGTCGTAATATGACCATGACTGGATTAGCAGTTATATATTAAAAGTCGTAAAATGACATGACTGCTAGAGAAGTTGCGTTTCTTATGGCTTCGCCACATTGGAAATTATCTATGTCTTATTGTGATTTACTAACAATTCGGGGAAAAAAAACATATATTCTAAAAAATTTATAAAACTTTATGGACTATGCCCAATCAGAGTGACTATACGTACCAAATTACAGTAATGTGCATAACTGCATTAGCAGTCATGTTCGTCAACGTGGTAGTTAGTATTGTAGTTTATAAATGTCCAAATTATAAATAACATTACAATTTTGGTTTAGTCTTATTAATCTATTATATTGATAATTGATTGGACCAATTAAACTTTGATATAATGTATTTAATATTTATTATAGGTAGTAAACAGGTCAATAATTGTGATTTCTCATAATGCGATGAAATCCCAATAAAAATTAAATAAATAAAACTAGGATATTGTTATTCATAAAATGAAGGTTTATTGATTGATCCAATATTCCAATGTTCTACATAATACACTGAAAATTACTGAATCACGGATGAAATTCAATAATCAAACCACTTAGTTATAATATTAGTATCAATATTAATTAATAATAATTGTTTAAAATTGCGTATTGATAACGTAAATATTTACCAATATAGAGGTACTTTCACAAATAATAAACAACATTAAGAAATACTGTTGCTGTATACTTATTTTTATTTCCGATAAAAATATATAATATGGCATTTGAATCTTATCATATAAAATAATTTATATTCAAATTTAAATTGTATTACTGCTTACTTATCGACGAGTACTAATTATAATTTATAATATGTTACATAATAATTATTATAGTATTAAAATATTATAGTATGTATTATGATCATAAACAATACCAACGAATCATTACAACGATGTGAATAGGTTCGTGTTTTTTTTTTGTCTGATGAAACTTTTTAGTTGAAAAATTGCTCATAATTTAATATAAACAAAATGTCGGCAAGATTAACGACCCTGAAATAATGCAATAGTGGTGTAAACTGTGAATTAGGGTATTGATACTAATATAACTAAGTGGTTTGATTTTTGAATTCATCCGTGATTCAGTAATTTTAAGTGTATCATGAATTCATGAGTAACTCTATAAGTATAGTAACTAAAAAGTAATACGTGATACCTATACTCTATAGACTATATTAATATGATGTGTATGATGTGTATTGTTTATGGAAAACAACAAATTAACATATTGAATTTGGTATTCATTTAGTCTTGAAAATAATATGACAATTTAATCCATATATTTTAAATGCAGTGTATAGATCTGGTACTGCATAGGTGAGATCTCAATATCTCATTTGTATTTTCTATCTATATAGATATTTTTTCACAATATTTAGTTGCATTATAATACATGCAAAATAAAATTCTTGTTAACTAGTACCGACTAAAATGAGTATAACATAAATTGATCACTTTCATTAAAAGTCGCACAATTTTAATGAGTTCGTTAGAATTCCAAATGCGTTAATTGCATGTCATATAGCGATTGTCTTTTCAACATAATAATGTATTGTTATGTACTGCTGTATTGGTACAGCCATTGATTAAATATTTAATTATTGTATATTTAATCAATGGTATAGCATCGGTAAGTTCTGGTTTTTTTCGTCACGTGCATATTATTATTATATAAATAATTATATTATATGTATATATTAGGCACACTTAATCATGTAAGCATAGTACTATAATTTCCGTCATTTCAACAAATATACTAGGTAATAAATACACAATGTAAGAAATAATTAAGAACCCAAAACTGAAGATCTATATTATAATCATTGCATGATACAGGTACTGCAGTTGTTCATTGATATGTGTGCTTGTATCTGTTATAATAGCATTATAAACATATTTTATTTCAATGTAAGACTAACGGGTAAATATCGTGTAAATATGTACAGTAGTGTACAGTACAGGATTTCCGGGATACATTGATTTCATATATTATTATAGTTGTTTGGTCAATCAATATCACTTGACAACATAGGTAACATAGGTACATATTGCATATTATTTAGTCAAACTATTGTCCAACCGAAACAACAAGTACAATATATTGAATAGGTACGCATAATAATTACTATGCGACAAACGTAGACGCCATACTATAAATCTATTCTATCAAATCGTATGTATGTAAAACCAACAGGTCGACGAATACGATTGACCTTCAAGAGGTGCATACGTTCGCACAGTTGTTCGCCGGACTTCGACGAAGAATTTTTCAACATTAAGGTAAGTACCTACGTTTATTTAAGGTAAATCAATAAATTATACTCTACACGTTTATGCTACACAAATCATAATATGGTACATGGTATATTTTATAGATATCAATTTCTACGGATGCTTGTATTTAATTTAATTATTTTTTTTTGGCAGAAATGCGTATCTGAATTAGTATTCATTTGACATATCGATTTCAACATATATTTTAAATAAAAGGACGTGCATAAATAAAAGTTTTAAAGTCGGTAATTTTGGTCAGACCTATTTATAATGGCGGATAAGGAAACCAGAATACCGAGAGAAACGCGATGGCCAAGTGTTCTTTATTATTTATACCTTCATTTTTCTGCTTTGATCGGACTCTACTTCGTAGTTTTCCAAGCTAAATGGACTACTATATTTTATAGTAATTATTTAGATTTTACAGATAACTATTCATATTTGTATTTATTTATACTACCTTGGTAGGTAACCTATTTTAAATAGTAAATTGCAATCATTTCCATAGCGATATGTCTTGTCTATGTGTCTGTCCTCGGCTTATGTGCTGGGGCTCATCGATTATGGGCACATTTAAGCTTCAGAGCCAGTACCGTGCTCAGAGGATTTTTGGCTTTTGCACAGACTTTAATATGTCAAGTATGTATAAATCATCAAAACGTTAATATATAAGATATCCTAATACAATAATATTATTTTCAGGGATCAATTTACGACTGGGTTTTAGAACACCGATTGCATCATGCGCATTTTGGTACAGAAAAAGATCCTTTTAATTCACACCGAGGCTTTTTCTATGCATATTTTACAAACAAATTGGTAACAAGTCATCCTGATCATGAGAAATTGTTAAAAACTATTGATGCCAAAGATTTGGAGCAAGATCCTATTGTAATGTGGCAAAAAAGGTAACACTTTCCAATTAAGTTTTCCATTAATAATACTATTTGTATGTTTCGCTTTAGACTTTATTGGTTGCTGGCTCCATTGCTGATGACGGTCACCGTGTTTTTGCCGTCTGAGCTCTGGGATGAGTCACTTATGTGTTCAATTTTTATCGTTGGATTCCTCAGAGTCACCGTATCGTTACATTACAGTTGGATTTTAAATGCAGCTACCATAATTTGGGGACTAGAACCACTTAACAAGTAATTTACAAATTTACAATTAAATACATTTCGTACTATTATATTATTAAAAAATCCAACACAATATACTAATAAATCAACATAGGTATTTAATTTATTAAACTATAAATAGGTAGTGAAAATTAATTTAATTTCTTATTTAATATCTATATGATTTTAATATGTTGTGCTATAATCTAATTTATAAGTTATATCTTACAACATATATTATAACTTATAACTTGCAACTATAAAAGAACTTCAGACGCTCATAAAAAATTATTGTGAATTTATGCTCTATTTTTTCCAACCCATTTTTCCTTATTTTTTTTTTAAATTTAAAATTGTTATACATTTTTTTATCAATAATGTATTATGTAGGTAGTATGTACTATATGTACCTACTGAAAATAAAACGAGCCATAAAAGTATAATATGACGAATGATGACACAACATTACAGTCCATGAATTTTGATTTATTTATTATTGTCTATGTATACACAGTATACATATACCTATAAACAATAAACATAGCCCATAGTATAAGTACAATATTGGCAGAATTACGGCGTTTTATATTCTTTATCTAATACCTACTTAATATCATATACCTGTATACATTAATCCGATTATTATTTCGTTCTAATTTAAACTTAAGAGTAACGTAAGAGTAAACATCAACAACAATAATACAATTTCCTACTATAAACAACATTTTCAAACTAACATGTAAAAATATTAAAATAACATCCAATTTTTAAAATTATCATATTAGTTTTATAAATTGAAAATGTGGGTATATTAATTATTTGGTATTTAAGTTCCTGACGGCTATGGGTACTGATTACAAAATAGGTACTTACAAATGAAGTTAAAAGTATTTAAGTAGTTATTGGTTCATAAAATTATATAACTTGATAGATACTATGCGTTACCGTTACCTGTTATTAAGTCTTAAGATAAATAAGATGACTCTTATTACTATTAATCTTGTCGATGAAAAATCTGACTTCACCTAAACGGTATAAACTAGATTTAAATTAAACCCAGTTTGTTTGATTCAGGTATTCTATTCAAACAAATCTGGTATTCGTCATAAACAAAAGCCTGTGGCCTCAATACCATTATACGTTACCGTGGGACTATCAATGTGGTGAATACGGAAATTATAATCACGGGTGCATTACGGCTCACATAAGAGTGTGGGCAGCATTACGATTAGTGACCAACCTGAGGACAATAGATACCGATGGAATGAGAAAAGCTATGATTGAGGCGGCTAGCACAGGACAAGAATTCAACCACTGTGCAGAAAAATATGCGTTTGATCCAAA
This sequence comes from Sitobion miscanthi, assembly GCA_008086715.1. NCBI lineage: Eukaryota > Metazoa > Arthropoda > Insecta > Hemiptera > Aphididae > Sitobion > Sitobion miscanthi. The sequence continues at coordinate 9,722,722 of CM017802.1, read as the reverse complement.
TCTTCTTAAAATAAAATGTGAATTAGATTTAGAAAGGATACCTTCTTGATTACATTTAATATATATATATATTATTATAATTTATTATTTGTACATCTATAATATGATTAAGAAAAATGTACCTACTTGGCTACTTACTACCATTGATTATAATAACTCAAACTTCTATGTTTGATTCATTGTCAGTAAAACTTAATTAATAATTAGGTATGGTTTATAATCGATGGTAATAAATAGGTACTATACCTATTACATACTAACCTATGTGACTATGAATAAAAACATTATTTTTTTTTAAGTTACCTAGGTAATTATATGTTAATTTATTTTACTAATATTGTGTAAAACCATAGCCTGAGGTCTGAGTATTTTTATTAACATATAAGAAAATATATTAAATACATTTCCTGTTTATTTATAGTTTCATATAACATTTTATGAGTTAAAAAATTGTGTATGCATATATACACTATATATTATGGAATAAGGAATCATAATAATTAGTTCAAAATCCTTAAATAAAACCTTATAAATAATAATACAGAATTACCAAATTAAATGCTATGATATTAAATAATAAATCGTGAAAAAATTTGATATTAAATTTGTGTATAAATATTTAAAATATTGGTTTAAAATGTTGGAATACCAAATTAAATAAATATCAGTTTAGGTATTAGATTTCTTATAATATTTAATTGATACAGATAATTTGTATACAAATTAAAAATATATAATATTTTAAGACGTTTAAATTATAAACTATAATAACACGTTTATCAAATAATGATTAACCAACCAACATTAAATTAGGTACCTATATAATAATAAATTAATAAACTTACTTCCTAACGATTATTGTTAAAAAATATTTCAATATGGATATTAAATTCTTAAAAATCATGTATTATTTTTTAATCCATCTAATTATGTTTAGATAGTTGATTCGTTATTGTTCTAAGCTCTAATATTATTGTAGGGGTAGGTAGTTGATTAATTATATATACGATTGTATTCCAGACTCAAGTTCAAGTTATAAAAAACAAGTTGATAGAACAACTAAATAATAAGGTATGTATTTACATTTAGTAACAATTAACCGTTGGGTGTACCTAATACAAGTTAGTATTTTAATGTCAGTAATAAATAATAATACATTTTAAATAATTTATAAACTATGATTTTATAAACGACCGTAGCCAGTAGGTATAATATCAACCATGACTCATGAGTCATACTACAATTTATATTTTATGTGTATGTATTATGTTTTTCAATTACAATAACAACATTTGAAAAAAATATTTATACCTTTACTGTATTAGGAACGTAATAAAGTTTATCATATTATATCAATCAGTGGCGGATTAAGCAATTTGCCGCATACAATTAGGGCATTTGCCGCCCTTTCATTTTATGCTTTTTTTCAAAACAAAATACATATAGATATACATTGTTAGTTTAATAATTCTTTATTAGATTTCGATATTATCAATATATAGGTACTGTTGTAACGTGTCCGCTTCAGCACTCTCAATTGAATTGGAGGTATAATAAAGATACACAAATTTAGGTTCACGTAAACAGTGGCGCACACAGGATTTTTTTTCGGGGGGGGTTGTTCTATTAATAATTCACTATAGAGGCATTGTATAGCCCTATGCTAAAAAATTATAAAACGTATCAAAATAGTATGAACTATATTTGTACATCAATATATTTTATAGTCTATATACTAATTATAACATTTTAATTTATTATTAACAGTTTAAAGGTCAATGAATACAAAATTAAAATAGTCAAATTTTATAATAGAACAATGTATGCAAAAAAATATAATTTTATAAATTAATGCCAATCTCTTGTTTGAAATGAATCAATGAAATTCATTGTCTCTATTTTTAAAAATTATGATAGACTATGTAATAAATTTCTTAACATATCATTATTTTTGTAATTGTGTATTTTTTAGAATTTAAATTAATCTTAATATTATAAAATTTAATTATTTTAAATAATTAAGTCATTGGCTAGTTTTATCAAATTTAAATATGGAATACATTAAATACAGAATTCAAATGTACCTTTTAATGTTAACTGTATCTAATGGTTCTTATATTATTTAACATAGTCCATAATAATTACATAATACATTGATATTGATTACATGATCGGGCTGATCCTGACTATCATTAGATATTTTTACCTCAACCTCTTGAGTGTCCTGACTAACTTGCAATAGTTGCAATGAGTGATCAACATTTAGCTCCTATAAAATGCCATTTAATTTATAATAAAATAAGTACCACCATTCACCAATACTAATTTAAAACATTTTTAGAAAACTTTTGAAGTTAGTACTTAATAATTAAATAAATGAAATAAAAATGTATTTCTAAATTCTTACTGTTATTAGATTTGAAGTTGAGGGTTGTTCATAATTTTTTTTACACTTTTTGTGAAAAAATGACGTAATTTACCAGGGCAATCCTTTTCTTTTTTTCACTCATAATGTGAAAAACTTAAAATGAAATAAATTTAATACTTATTGACTGAGTTATTGTCTAATAGATTTCCATTGACTAACCAAAACCAATAACAATTAACAATAATTTAAAAACACGTTATCACAGATTACGTAGCATGCAATTCCAATTTTAAGGGGAAAGTCACGATTACAAGTAACGAATTTCTGGTTAAATATATTTGATAAGAAATAAAGACATGATGAGAAATTTGTTCGGGTTTTGTTTCTAGACGCTCGTAATGAAGGAAGACATTTCGGGGGGGTTATGACCTCCTAACCCCCCCCCCCCTGCGTGCGCCACTGCACGTAAAGTATTTTTATTAATAACAACAAACGTCCGTTCTGAACTATAAGTACATATTTTAGGTACTCTCGTCGTCTCTCGTATACGACTCCCCGACTTTGTCTATGACTTTCCTATATTTTATGCTAGCGGAATCACCTTGTTATAAGGACGTCCGTGCTATTTAAAGGTGTGTGCTATTTCTAGTTTTCACCTTTGATCTGTGCACATGCTTTCCTATTTTATGGTTGTAGCAAAGTCAACAAAAGTCAGTGAATTCAAATACATACTTATATCCATTATTTTACATACTAATAATGATGATTATTACAGTTCCTAGGTATTATATAATATTATTGAGTATAAGTTATATTAAATTTAAACTTAACGATAATACATTGTTATTGCTTATGTAATGTATATATTATATAGCATCAAACAATTAGTGTGAGTACATATTAACAAATAACAATGGTCAACAAATGTTCAATGTCGCATTCAAATTTTAAAATTTTTATTACCTGATGTTACCATACTATGCATTTACTATTAAGATATGTTTACCGCGGAATTCGTTTCAAAGCTTATTGGTAATTAATAATTATAGTTCTAACAAATTACAATAATACCTACGATTGTGATAATAATAATATCACATAATATTTTATACGTCGAGTAATCGGCTATTAAATTATCATTAATTATCTTAATTTATTATTGTATCTATTCAATTATTACATTAATATCATACATCATAATGATACATTTGTATCTCAGACGAAACAAATAATAAATCACACTGTACAGTGCACTTTCAAAATATACATATTTTTGTTAACTTGATAAAATTAAAACTGTAGGAATATGGAAACACTCAATCACTATAAATAATGTGTAGAAATCCAGAAAAATATTATGTAGGTTGGGTTAGGTCGAATAATCGGCTATTAAATTGGCGTTAATTATCTTAATTTATTATTGTACCTATTTAATAATTACATTAATATCATGCATCATAACGGTACATTTGCATCTCAAACGAAACAAATAATAAATCATACTGTACTGTGTACCTTAAAAACATATATATTTTTGTTAACTTGATAAGATTAAAACCATAGGAATATGGAAACACTGAATCACTATAGATAATGTGTAGAAATCCAGAAAAATATTATGTAGGTTAGGTTAGGTCGAGTAATCGGCTATTAAATTGGCGTTAATTATCTTAATTTATTATTGTACCTATTTAATTATTACATTAATATCATACATCATAACAGTGTATTTGCATCTCCGACGAAACAAATAATAAATCATACTGTACTGGGTACTTTAAAAACATATAATTTTTGTTTACTTGATAAAATTAAAACCGTAGGAATATAGAAACACTCAGTCACTATAGAAAATGTGTAGAAATCCAAAAAATATTATGTAGGTAAGGTTTAGTTTAACGTTCTAAGTTTCAAATGAAAACTATTAATTGATGAGTAACATGACCTTCTAAGTTCAAGTTATGTTTATATACATCGATATATTAGCGTATCTGCGTATATGAATATGATTCATGCAAAACTCCTCATTAATTACATTAATTATAATTACCTATATATTGACCTTTAACTAGACTTCGTATCTATGTTTATCGATGAATATTTTTCATTTTCATTTTCATGACCAACTAATAAGTTGCAATTAATACTTCCATTGAACGATTTTTGATTACTCTTCATATCATAATAAGACTATTATTATCACAATTAGTTTGTATTTATTAAAAACTTTAACTGTACAATAAAATTACGAGTTGAATATTATGACATTATATTATAATATTACATATTTACATACCTCCAATTATAATGTTTGTCATGTCAATAAAAAGATGTTAGTTGTTTAAAAACTGTTTTGATAGTTATAGTAATTATACTTAAATAAAATATATTGTTGTTAAATCAGTATTAATACATTTTGTTAGGTATAACCATAAAAAAACATTTACTAAGAAGTAGAAAAATATCATCTCCATCTACCTATTGGCTATTATACGTTTATGAACGACGTAACTTGTAGCTTAAGGCGTAGAACCTTTCGATTTTCGTTCATCAAGACATTTTGTTGCAATTGTAAAGGTATATTTAGGAATAAATCAATTTATATAATTTTTTTTTTGGTAAGTCGTCATTTTTCATAATATAGTATTACAAATTTGTAAATACTTGCGAATAATATTGACTTATAATTTTAGATCTGATGAGCGGAGAGAGTTTTTTTTTTTTTTGATATGTGTGTGAATGATAAGTGGTTGAAATAATGATTCAATTTTCAACTTAAGTAACTTTTGTTGATGGGAAAGTGAATCTGGTTGATGCATTTGAGAGGTCAACATTGACCGTTGACTCCTAAAACCGCACACTTGCGATAAAATATAGGACAAAACCGCACACTATGATTTTGACTCCAAAAAGGTCTTTACAATAGTACTTTATAATGTAGGTATATGTACAATATTATACAAACAAGACTAAAATATATTTAAACACGTGCTTCTAAAAACAAATGTAATTTAATTAAAAATCAAAAATATTACTATTAGGTATTTACTAACTTGTTTTTGTTTTAAAACCTGTTACCATGAATATTGTTTAGTATTTTATGATCTTATCCGTTATTTAGCACACAAAATAGTGTGCGATTTTAACCCACTATAAGTTTGGTTATACCATAATCGAAAAAGTGTGTGGTTTTTGTCCATCGACCTTTTTGGGATTGAAATCAAAAGTCTGCGGTTTTTGGATGCAACCACAGTGACGATTCCCAGTAGTTTTCAAAAACGTGGAGAAAAACTACAAAAGTTAAGAAAAAACAGGAATTTTTACAAAAAAATCAGTTTTAGACCAAATTGATTTTGTTTTTTTAGTGAGACTCAACAACAAATTACTGTAGATACTTGAAATGTTCACTGAATGTTTATATTAATATTTTCTATTAGTCTTAAGTCATAACATGTAAAAAAATATTTTGACTCTTTATGAGCTGTTCATAGGCATAAGAATTTTTCTAGTTTTTATTTATTTATTGTTAGTAACAATATTTTTGCTTAGTCAAAAACTTAAATATTTAATATAAGATTCCTTATTGTATGTTTTTTAACCTACAAAAAGAAAGTTGACCGGTAAGTAAAATTAATTTTTATGATCATTTCAAGTTCAAATTTTTACGACATTGGAAATTCACCCTTAAATTAACTATTTATCGTCGAATAATTTTCTTATTTTGTTGTAACTAAACAAAGAATAAAAATTTTGTAATTTAAAAATATTATTTATTAGGCTGACTTTTTTACTCAGAATCGTTTTTCGTGTAGGTCATTGAATTTAAATTTCACTTGCCCACCTTTTAATAAGTACATTGTTCAATATTGGTAGTACCTATCCAACTAAGGTAATATAGTTAAATTTCTTCATTTTTTATTACATTAGTGATTAGTTGTAGGTAGGTAATATAATATTATATTTAACCTAACCTAACATATATGACATACGGCTATAAACACAATCTGAACTGTGTATTTCTTTTATAAAAATATGTTTATTTTATTTCATAGATAATAATAACAATACTAGTTGTATTAAAAAAAGGAAAAAAATGCTTTTTATCTTGTATTTTTTTAGACATATTATAAAGTTTGAGAATACAATATTGAAAAACGGAAATCGCTGTGGGCTGTAGAATATTGCCCTCTGACAATTACAAAAAAAATTATGAAATTGGGTTGATTATACAAGGCGGTATCGTTATTTCCGCAGAGTGTACTTTTTGAGGACAAAATGGCAAAATTGTATTCATTAATCATAATATACTTTAGAGAATGTATTTTAGATTCTGAGCGAAGCGATGAATGTATCATTGTACAATGATATGTGTTTTTTTTTAAATTTTTTTTTGTGTCCGTCATCACCTTTTAGGACAGTAAAAGTGCTTGGATTTTCTTCAATAGTAATTTTTCTGATAGGAATGTGAATCTAGTTGGTACTTTAGGGATCAAAAGTAAAAATTTCCTAGTAGTTTTCAAAAGCGCCGTGAAAAACAAAAGAAAAATTAAGAAAAACGGGAATTTTTACGCAAAATCTGTTTTCGAGAAAATTGATTTTGGTTTTTGGTGCAACTCAAAAACAAATGACTGCAGATATTTGAAATTTTCACTGGTTGCTTAAATTTTCATATTCTATACACCATAACATTTTCCAAATATTTTGACTTATTTTGAGCTGTTTACGGACATTGTCAGTTTCCATTTTTTTTAGTTTTTTTTTCTATAAATATCAATAAAATTTTATCTGTTGAGTAAAAAAGCTTGAAAATTTAATAGAAGGCTCCTAGGTTATTGTTTCAAAGACGGATGAAAAAAATTAAAAATCCTTAGTCACAGTTTTTATTTATAAGCATTTAAAGTTCAAATCTTGACAAAATACGGAAAAATCACGAAAATTAGCAAACTATTTTGAGTTGAGAATACATCAAAATTTTTCTTTTTAAATCTAAGATTTGAAAATGTAATACAAGATTATCCATAAGTTTGTCTACTTTTATCAAAAAAAAATGTCTACAAGAAGGCAAATTAAATTTTTATGAGCGTTTGAAATTCACATCTTTACAACATTCGATATTCACTCGATATCTCATGTAACGATTTTCTTATTTTGTTGTAATTAAAAAACGTATGACTGTAGATACTTGAAAATTTTACTGAATGTTTATATTAGCATTTCCAATACACGATAACATTTTGAAAATAATTTGAATCTTTTTGAGATGTTTACGGATATCGTCAGTTTTCAATTTTTTTAGTTTTTTTTCCTATAAATATCAATTAAATTTTATTTGTTGGATTAAAAAGTATGACATTTTAATATAAGGCTCCTGATTTATCGTTCTATTAGCAGTTGAAAAATATTAAAAATACATAGGCACAATTATTTTTTATAAGCATTTAAAGTTCAAATTTTGACAAAATTTATCAAATTTATAATTTAATAATTATTTTGTGGTTAAAAATGTATAAAATGTTCAACTTTTGTAGCTAAGGATTGAAAATTTAAAACAAGGTTCCACGTAAATAAGTAAATATATAAATTACTTTATTCACAATAATATCATCAAATATACTTGGTAATATCATAGGCTGACTGACCGTTTTCACTCAGAACCGTAGTTCTTATACAATGATATTATATCATTGAATTCAAATTTAACTCCATCCATTACAGTGATCCACTTGTAACCTACTGTACACCAGGTTTACCCACCTTTTTTTTTCAGTTATCTTATACCACTATAATTGTAATTTGCAGGGCTTATGCCCATTTGTATATTTGTATTTAACAAATAAATAAAAAATGTATAATATTTTAAGATGGTTAAACCATAACATTATAATCTACGTAACTATGTACAGTCGTTTAGTAAATATTATTTTCTATAGAAACGGATCTGTTTCATTTACCCCATGAAATTACTATCAGTTAGAACTTATTACTATGGATACAAACGTATATTATCGATTAAAATATTATATTCACTCTGGATTCTAGAAACTTGATTAAACATAAAGAGCACTGTAATAAAAAATATTTGTAAAATAATACAAACACCAATCATAAGTAATTTTTTCAAAATGGGTAAAACTGATGAATTGAACGGTTGTTTTCATAAACGTCTCGAGCCTGGGTACGTTACAATTAATATTATATTGTATTGCATTATTATTTAATTGTGATTTATTCATCTATAAATATAAATTGCTGTTATATTAGGACAGGTAGTCAGCCTATGATATTATTAAGTATATTTGATGGTATTATTGTGAATAAAGTAATTTATATATAACCTATTTACGGCGAACCTCGTTTATATTTTATACATTTTTAAAAGAAAAATCGTTTTTAAATTTGATAAATTTTGTCAAAATTCGAAATTTAAATGCTTATAAAAAATAATTGTGCCTATGTATTTTATTTTTAATATTTTCAAATGTTATTGTAAGAGTAAATTAGAAGCCTTGTATTAAATTTTCACGATTTTTTACCCAACAAATAAAATTTTATTGCATTTGAATAAAAAACTAAAAAAATTAAAAACTGAAAATATTCGTAAACGACTCAAATAACGAGTCAAAATATTTTCAAAATTTTATTGTGTATAGAAAATACGAATATAAACAATTAGTTAGTGAAAATGTGATGTATCTACGGTTATTATTTTTAAAGTTACACCAAAAACCAAAATCGATTTTGTCAAAAACTGATTTTGTGTAAAAATTACTGTTTTTCCTTAATTTTTGTGTTGTTTTTCTCGGCGCTTTTGAAAACTATTGGGCATTTTAAATTTTGACCTTCCGAATACACCAACTAGATTCACTTTCCCATCGAACAAGATATTGTTGAAGAAAAACGAAGTAGTTTCACTGCCCCAAACAGCGATGACAGACACAAAAATATATATAATAAAAAAATATAACACCCATCATTGTAAAATCAATACATTCATCGCTCCACTCAGAATCTAAAATGTATTAAATACATAATATAATATGTTAAATCAAGTGATAGAGCACCACAATACAATTTTAATTAGAGTAAGATTTTTTAAATGTAAATGCTAGCATATAATAAAACAATATATAATGTATTTTGCACTTAATGGATCTATCATATTTCGTTTTTATTTTAATTAGTAAAATATGAATAAATAAAATTAGATATAAATATGAATTTCAGAATGACAAAAGAAGCGATCAAGGAAAGTTGCAAACAAAATAAATTGTACTTAATCCCTAGTCACAATGATGTACTGTATCTTCATTTTAGAGGTATGTGAAAGATATGCTTGCTACGTAGATTACGCATAATATACAAATGGACCATGATAATTATTTGGACAGAAATTTATGCCCATCTCTTTAAATAAGTCTACAGATATGTGGCTATTTGTAATTAATATATCTAATGTCATAATTTTATTTCAAGGATTTTCAAAGATTGAAAACTTGGAAGAATATACTGGGCTAAAATGTCTGTGGTTAGAAAACAATTGCTTAACGAACATTTCTGGACTCGATAATCAAACAAAGCTCGTCGGTTTGTACATGCACAACAACGCAATCTCCAAAATCGAAAATCTTGATTTTTTGATCAAACTCAACACGATAAATTTGAGCCATAATTTCGTTAAAATTATTGAAAACTTAGGCAAGTCATGCAACAGGCGAGTTTAATTGAAAAATAATAGTTATTATTTTTTTTTAATGAATTTTAGATCACTTACAGGACCTAAATTCGTTGATTATATCTCACAACAAGCTTTCTACAGCGAGCGACATTGCTCATTTGGCCAACTGTAAAACCTTGTCTATACTCGATCTTTCATTTAACTACTTAGATGATCCAGAAATCATTGATGTAAGTCGTTATTTAGCAAACTACTAAGTACATACTAACTATAGTAACTATAACTAATTGACAATAGTGCATAAAATATTAAATTTTTTATTTGTTTACTTATCTTATAGGTTTTTACCAACATGAAATCTTTACGCGTTTTATCTTTAACTGGAAATAGCGTGATTTCGAAGATTAAAAACTATCGGAAAACATTAACTATAAAATGTGTAAGTTGTAAAGTTATGTTAAATACTAAACAGTATAATATAATATCGTTTTATTTGTTTGTAGTAGTAGATAGCCTCGTTGCTCAACTTATTTTACTTATGTTTTTGTCTTTTACAAAATCAAGTGGAGAATATTATACTCAAGTAGAAAAATAATAAAAGTTTTCATACTTTATTTTGTTATTTGATAAACATACAATATTTTATATTTTATTTAAGTGAGTCGAATACTGTTTATCTTTACAGAAAGAACTTCGTAATCTGGACGAGAGGCCAATATTCAAAAAGGACCGTTTGTGTGCCGAAGCTTGGTGAGAATTAATTATAAATTTCAGTTAAAAACAACACTTACACTGCAGGTACCCACTTAGGTACAATAGTGAAATATGTTTTTTTCGTATATTCAGGAGTACGGGTGGTATCGAAGCGGAACAAGCCATGAGAACCCAATTAAACGAAGTCGAACAAAAAACGATTTCGGATTCCGTAAACGCACTAATGAGTATGCGTCGAAATAGGAATGTACAAATTACTCCGTCAGGCTTCGGGGACAGCGGCCATTGGGAAGGCGTCGACGTGAAAGATTCTACGGACAGTCTGATCGTGTCCAAAGACTATTACAATGAATGCGATTCTTCAGATGATGACGATTCCACCGACGACGGATCGTCCGTCAAAGACGCAAATCCATTGGTACGCGAAATCGACGGTAATAACGATGGCGGAGACGGCTCTGCAGCTGCTGACGATTCTGTTGATCGGTCTACACGCGACCACGTTGGCGATAACGATAAAGGCTTAAGCGAGCCCGAGAGTGACATCGTAGATTACCCGCGTGATCGAATGCCTGCTGGTGACCGGAGTACCTGTATCACCACGATGTACTCCAACAGCGGGAGCCGAGAAGACATCGATGCAGGCCACCCCCCGATCATCACTGTCGCAGAAGATGGTGACGAACTTGCAGAACGATTGGATGATAAATGCGAACACTTCGTCGACAGTAAAACTGACGAGTCTCCGAATAACGCCGAGATGAACAGTACTATAGAACCATCTCTTGAACAGTGTACCGATGACCGTTTATGTTCAAACGAATCGCCCGAGCTGATGATTGAATGTATCGAAAATGAATTCGTTTCTGCAGAGATGAATTGCGTAAATGACGAATTAAATCCAGATGAAAGTGGAAAACTTGACGATGAGAATAGCAATGAAAACTATAACAATAAGAATGTGGTAAATAATCATCATCGAAACGTCGGCGGTTCAATCGAAATTAACAACACATTAAAGGACAACGATTCTGAAACGTGCAAAAATTCCGATTCAAATGAAAGAAAAGGCGTCGAAGGTTTACCTTTATTATGTCCAGAGCAAATTATTAACACTTCACAAATATTATGCGCAGAAAGGTCATATACTCTTGACATAATTGATCATGATAATGCCGAAGAAGAATCAAGTTTAACTGCAACCTGCAAATCTGATCGAAATGAAATTAAAACAATTCCTATTCAACTTCCATGGCTGTTGCCACCTCAAATAAAAGAAGAGTTTTATATTAAAAAAAGTTCTGAATAAAATCATCATAAACTGATTAAAAGATATGCACATTTTTGTAAAGCATACAAAAATAAATTATATTTCATTTAGAGCTTTGATTAGTTCTATAGTTATTAAATGCAATGTTATAAAATTAAACTTTGTTTTTTGAAAAATTAACAACCGCTATTGAACATAACGCACCAAAGCAATAGTATACATTTGTTTATTTTCATTCTATATTCATTAATATTTAAATAAATACCCACGTTTTTACAAATCAAAATAATTAATTAATAAGATCAGTTTAAATTAAATATTATTATATTATACAAGCTGCATATCCGGCGTTGCCCGGAAAAAAATTGTGATCGTTCAACTCATTTGGATGTAACACGCAACACGCCGCAGTAGAAGCAATGTCTTTTTAAATGTAAATTATATTATATTTTAATATAAAATAGCCATCCCAACCAGGCGTTGTCTGTGAGATTCCCTTGAGATTAAGCGAGCAGTATATTATCAGGTAGGCAATCTAACTGCGGTAGATCGCAGACCCCGTATGGTTTGTACGTAAGTATATAATTTATCTCTAAAGTATCGAAGTTATACCAAGTTTGTCGTTTTTACTTAATTCAATCTACGACGCATTATATACAATCAAAAAAATACCAAATCCTAACTTTATTACCTAACCGTACTAAAATCCGATAAATAAAAAAACCAAACATTCGTATGTATGGATAAAAAAGAAACATAAAAAAGTAAAAATATGAAAAAATAATGCAAAAAAAGGTGGGTAAATGGATGTCGCTCTGCTGTACAGTAGGTTACAAGTGGGTCACTGTAATGGATGGTGTTAAGTTTGAATTCAATGAAATAATATCATTGTATAAGAAAAACGATACTGAGCGAAAACGGTCAGTCAGCCTATGATATTACTAAGTATATTTGATGACATTATTGTGAATAAAGTAATTTATATGTAACCTATTAAGTGGAGCCTTGTTTTCAATTTTAAATTCTTAGCTATAAAAGTTGAACATTTTGTAAATTTTTAACTACAAAATAATTATTAAATTTTGAATTTGATAAATTTTGTCAAAATTTGAACTTCAAATGCTTTAAAAAAAATTTGTGCCTATTTATTTTTAATATTTTTCAACTACTATTAGAACGAAATATCAGGAGCCTTGTATTAAATTTTCACGCTTTATTTCCCAACAAATAAAATTTGATTGATATTTATAGAAAAAAAAACTAAAAAAATTGAAAACTGGCAATGTCCGTAAACAGCTCAAAAAGGGTCAAATTATTTTCAAAATTTTATCGTGTATAGAAAATGCTAATATAAACATTCAGTGAAATTTTCAAGTATCTACAGTCATTCGTTTTTTATTTACAATAAAATAAGAAAATCGTTACATGAGAAATCGAAATGTTGTAAAAATATGAATTTCAAACGCTCATAAAAATTAAATTGCTTGTAAACATTTTTTTTTTTTTGATAAAAGTAGACAAACTTATGGATAATCTTGTATTACATTTTCATATCTTAGATTTAAAAAGAAAAATTTTTATGAATTCTCAACTCAAAATAATTTGCTAATTTTCGTGATTTTTCCCTATTTTGTCAAGATTTGAACTTTAAATGCTTATAAATAAAAACTGTGACTAAGTATTTTTAATTTTTTTCATCTACATTTGAAACAATAACCTAGGAGCCTTCTATTAAATTTTCAAGCTTTTTTACTCAACAGATAAAATTTTATTGATATTTATAGAAAAAAAACTAAAAAAAATGGAAACTGACAATGTCCGTAAACAGCTCAAAAAGAGTCAAATTATTTTCAAAATGTTATCGTGTATAGAAAATGCTAATATAAACATTCAGTGAAATTTTCAAGTATCTACAGTCATTCGTTTTTTATTTACAATAAAATAAGAAAATCGTTACATGAGAAATCGAAATGTTGTAAAAATATGAATTTCAAACGCTCATAAAAATTTAATTTGATTTGCTTGTAGACATTATTTTTTTTTTTTGATAAAGGTAGACAAACTTATGGGTAATCTTGTATTACATTTTCAAATCTTAGATTTAAAAAGAAAAATTTTTATGAATTCTCAACTCAAAATAATTTGCTAATTTTCGTGATTTTTCCGTATTTTGTCAAGATTTGAACTTTAAATGCTTATAAATAAAAACTGTGACTAAGGATTTTTAATTTTTTTCATCTACCTTTGAAACAATAACCTAGGAGCCTTCTATTAAATTTTCAAGCTTTTTTACTCAACAGATATTTTATTGATATTTATAGAAAAAAAACTAAAAAAAATGGAAACTGACAATGTCCGTAAACAGCTCAAAATAAGTCAAATTATTTTCAAAATTTTATCGTGTATAAAAAATGAAAATATAAAAAACCAGTGAAAATTTCATGTATCTACGGTCATTTGTTTTAAAGTTACAATAAAAACCAAATTCAATTTTGTGAAAAATCGATTTTGTGTAAAAATTCCCGTTTTTTCTTAATTTTTCTTTTGTTTTTCTTGGCGCTTTTGAAAATTAATGGGAATTTTAAATTTTGACCTCCTTAATGCACCAACGATAGTCACTTTCCAACCGAAAAAGATACTGAAGTTGAAAATCGAAGCATAATTCGACTACTTATCGTGTACACAGATACAAAAAAAAAAAAATTAAAAATAAAATATAAAAAAAAATATAAAAACACACATCATTGTAAAATCAATACATTCATCGTTCCACTCAGAATCTAAAATTGGTCCACCAAAAACGTATTTGATCTTGAGACATTTTATACTAAAATACGTAAGCACGTTAGTGCCACTGCGCCAACGGGCATTAACAGTTATTATTATTATTATTGAAACCCTTTTTAAATTAGCCTATCTTTTTCCCAGAGGTATAATCTATCTCTGTACCAAATTTCATCACAATTGGATGCACGGTTTAGGAATACATCAAGGACACACAAACATTCTTTTTTATATATTATACAGATCATTTTTATTTGTATATATTTGTATACAAAATATTTGGAATGAAAAGTTTTTAAATTATTCTTATATTCTTTATTATTTTATCTACCTACTAGTAGTTTGTATTTATTTATTTTTGAAGTTAAATTTATACGAACAATATTATGTTCATTTTTATACCTAATTATTAAAGACCGGATTTTGAATAAAATGCATATCGCTATTTTTAACATCATACATGCAGTCAACGAGTGTCCATAAATCATTACTTATGATTGATTAAATATTTTATACTGTATATTTATTATTTTTGCATACTCCGACGTTAGTGCATGGCCTGTATATTTTTGCATATTTTAACAAAAAAGCATACAAATATAGGGTAATATTTTACGATTCCAAGAATTAAATTTGTCGTACTTACTAAAATGTGATTTGCTTGGTTTACAATCTTTTAACGATTAAATTTAATAAATTTCATTTTTGTACTTCATATCTCAATATCTGTGCCATAATACATATGTTATACATTTTACTTTTTGTTTATAAGAATTTTAACAAACTTAATAAATAATTAAAACTGCAAAATTAAATTTAATAAAAATTGAAATTTAATCTTGCATGTTTTGTATTTTTTCTTGTCTATTTTGACTTTTTTTAGTGCATGTTTTTACAGTTTAAAATCCGGTCTTTACTAATGTATGTAAGCAGGAACCTAATCCAAACATTAAATTTAACAATAATTGTCTTTTTATATTGCTGTTGGAGTGTTGAATAGTGCTATATTTTTTATACATTATTCATAAATTATATACGTAATATGGTCTATAAGAAGTAAGACGTTAGGGTCTTTCACTGTCTGTTGTGAAATAGTTATACACCAACATGCCTCGTGGCTCATACACCACGTTCATGGCTCACTCATGGCGCGCTCGTGGCTTATATTATATCGTAACTCCAGTGTTCGGACTTATCTAGATAATTATTTGTTCATCTTTTTCTTATCTAGATGAATAGTTACAAGGTATCTAAACGTTCATCTTGGATAATTTTTTTACTAATCTATAAATAAATTCATCTAGTTACATTTTTTATTTATAAAAATCGCAAAATTGTACAAACGCATTTTTCAATATTTATACAGATTCTTAAACAAAATGTATGGTTTATAAATAATGTAATTATTTTTATTTATAACATTTTTATTATTATGTTCCTAGTGCACAACTAAAATATACCTAAATTTAAAACCATTTAAAAAATAATTATATTTATCTTTATCTAGATAAAAAAGTACTAATATAATCCGAACGCTGAATTCGTGAGTATAATGAATAGTAATTTATTGGTATAGTGAATAATGATTAAAGGTGGTATAGGTACCTAAGTTAAAGTTATAGTTTCGTGATTACATCATTAAGAGTTGTTTAACTTTATTAAAACATTCAATCAACAGAAAAATATTTTTCCTTGTCGACATTTTCTACGTATTTGTCCATGAATTGTATATGGAGATTATTCGTTATGCCTTGATCTTTTCTCGTTTCCAATGATTTCGCGAATTTCTTCCAATTGTCTCTATAAATTGGGTTCGTTAGTTTTATTATTTTACTCTAAGTATCTAACCTAACCTATAATGTTTTATACATTATGTAATATATAATATATATGAACTATGAACATGTATATATAGGATGCTAATTGCTATTTGCTAATACTTAAAGTATTGCTTAGTATACTATTACTCACAGATAATAGCAAAACAATTTCTTTTTGGTTCTCGTCGGGCACCGTTAACTGATTATTTTCATTCTCCAATTGTTTTAAGTACGAATAGATGATTGATAACTGCAATATTATAGACATTTTGATACTTTAATACTGCCTATTGATTGTTGACATAATAATTTTGATAGATCGCTAAAGATCTATAATATGGACATGAAATTCGATAATATTTCGATACGTATAAATAATAATACAGGCACATACCTACCATACACTGCGTATATTAGATTAGCTATATTGCGTGTTATATATACTTTATACGCAGCACAATAATTATTAATGTTATTTTATTAACTACATGTAATTAAAAAAACCTGATAAGTTTTCAATTAAGGCGATTAATTACATATCAATTTTCCCTATGACATAATACATTTTGCATCTACCGCTTATACGCACAAATAAACACCCACACACGGATTCGATACAGCCGGGTATAGAAATTGTGCCAATCATCATCATCATCATCATTATTATATCGATTATCGATGTCAGTAAATATTAAACGTATAAATTATTATTTATAACACTGTATACCATATCTGCAATGTAATTTTCGACGCGTGTCATCATTTCCTGTTGCAAATCAATGCAAAGTTGTCTATCGGCGTTGCGCTTTTCCAGCTCTTCGACTTTAATGGCTTCGGTATCCGCGTCCGCCTTGAACTGGTCCATTTCACTCGCCTTTTTTCTGATCTGCTCTGTAAAGTTCCGTTGATCTTCGGTCATCTGCAAATAATATTGATTCTTCATATACTCGGACAGCTCCATTATTTGTGTCATGATTTTTTTATTTTCACACGCCTCTTCGACAGCGGTCTCCAATCCGTTTACTGTCACATTAAACTGGTTGACATGGCTATGGATTCCCACCATTTTGTCCACAATGGTTTTAAACCATACTACATTATCCAATTCGTTTTTTATTTTTCGGTTGTGTATTTGTTCAATTTCTTTTTGAATTCTATATTTAGGTAAATGTAACGAGAACGTCATAATTAATTATATAATATAATACCGCGATAAAAACGATTATTCAATATAATATATTATTATGCATATGAAATGTGAATGGGGTATAGATGCGTAATGTGTATACTTGTCCATTTGATCTTTCACCGTTGTTATCTGATCATTTCTAAACTTGTATATTATGTCGATAATTAACTGGACTTTATCCGCAATTAACTCGTTTTGTATCTAAATATTATTTATTATAAAGTATTAATTATTCTAAAAAAAGAACGATATCCACAGACTGTCAACGCATGCACAGCGTATAAACAACCTTTAATCCATCGAACTCGTTTTCGATTGCCTCTAATTGCATTTTATTCTCGTAGTTCAATTGTAATCCATCGCCACTGTAATGATCGACTATTTTCCACTGTATAACGTCGGAAAAATATAATAGAAACAAACAAATTAAATACATTCAAAGTACATATTGCATAATTTTTCTGCACGAGTAATCGTAAGATTCTGTGGCGTATTTAGGTTTTTGTCATGGGGAATATGATTTTATCCAGTAGCCCCGATTTTAAAGCTAGAGGCCTTAAGTTAGGACTCCGAAAAATTGTGCATATTACATACCCCCAATTATATAAATCCCCTTGATCCCCCCCCCCGTAAATACGCCACTGCTAAGATTTATAGGTTCTTACTATTCCTATACCAGTGGTTCTCAACCTTTTTTGATTCATGTCACCTTTAATCACTAGAATCAAACACTGCGTCACCCTGACATCAAAATAATAAACAGTCTTAACTGTATATTTTAGAATTTTTCTTTTATTCAAAAAAAAAAATACAGTACGTGGAAAAATAATAAGTATACACTTTATTTGAGTTGCTGAGTTCAATAAACATTGACACTTTAAACTTTAAATTGGTTAAATTGTGTTAACTGTCAATATGTTAAGATGGCCACTGTTAAGATAAGATAATAATGTGAATTTTGTTCTGAATAATAATTTATCAGTATTCTATTAGTAAGATGTAAGTACGGCGTTTATCCTTAGTAAATAAAAGTATTAACAGCTTTGATTGCTAAGCAATAACATAAAAGTAACTTTTATTCGTACAATAAGCAAATAATACTTTAAAATTATCGTCAAAAAAACTGGTGGATATGTTTTATTCTAAATCAAATAGACTAATAAATAATAAAGGTATATTAAAACATAAAAACCTACAAACAAAAAAAAAAGCTAATGGCCTTAGTTTCCGGGCTCAAGATCAAAAAAACAGATACGAACTTTGAGGTATGCTATTTACATGACAGCGGCGGCAATAAAATATAATAATATGATTTTTTTTTTAAATAATTAGTTATTCTTTATTTATTTTCCTTTTCCCGTGGAGATTTTGTGTCACCCCGTGGTTGAAAACCACTGTCATATGCCCAGTGAAAGTTTAACTGTTATTTTTAATAATATTACACAATAAATTAAGCTCAGCTTGTTATTACTGATTGTTGACAAAGAGAGTAGGTATATATATAGGTAAGTTTAACTTCGATATTTCTTATTTCTGGTACGATATTCGACTTTTCTAAATTTATATCTATATTAATTTACAGAACAGTTTTCGTACCTGTACATATTTTAAAGAATCAGAAACATCACTAACATCATATGGTTTTCCGTTATTGATATGCTCTTTCACTAAATCAAGTAATAAAATACAGAATATTATGTATAATATATTATATTCTATTAATATTTAATAACACTAATATATTATATATAATAATAAATAATTATAGACTATAGTATTACCTAATAGTTTTTAGATTCTGAGTGGAACGATGAATGTATTAATTTTATAATGATGTGTTTTTTTATATTTTATTTTTTATTTTTTTTTTTTGTGTTTGTGTACACGATAAATAGTCGAAATAATGTTTCGATTTTCAACTTCAGTATCTTTATCGATTGGAAAGTGAATATCGTTGGTGCATTGAGGAGGTCAAAATTTAAAATTCCCAGTAATTTTCAAAAGCGCCAAGAAAAATTAAGGAAAAACGAGAATTTTTACGCAAAATCGATTTTTCACAAAATTGAATTTGGTTTTTGTTGTAACTTTAAAACAAACGACCGTAGATACATGAAATTTTCACTGGTTGTTTATATTTTCATTTTCTATACACCATAACATTTTCCAAATATTTTGACTTATTTTGAGCTGTTTACGGACATTGTCAGTTTCCATTTTTTTTAGTTTTTTTTTTCTATAAATATCAATAAAATTTTATCTGTTGAGTAAAAAAGCTTGAAAATTTAATAGAAGGCTCCTAGGTTAATGTTTCAAAGGTAGATGAAAAAAATTAAAAATACTTAGTCACAGTTTTTATTTATAAGCATTTAAAGTTCAAATCTTGACAAAATATGGAAAAATCACGAAAATTAGCAAATTATTTTGAGTTGAGAATTCATAAAAATTTTTCTTTTTAAATCTAAGATATGAAAATGTAATACAAGATTATCCATAAGTTTGTCTACTTTTATCAAAAAAAAAAAAAATGTCTACAAGCAATTTAATTTTTATGAGCGTTTGAAATTCATATTTTTACAACATTTCGATTTCTCATGTAACGATTTTCTTATTTTATTGTAAATAAAAAACGAATGACTGTAGATACTTGAAAATTTCACTGAATGTTTATATTAGCATTTTCTATACATGATAACATTTTGAAAATAATTTGACTCTTTTTGAGCTGTTTACGGACATTGCTAGTTTTCAATTTTTTTACTTTTTTTTCTATAAATATCAATAAAATTTTATTTGTTGGGAAAAAATGCATGAAAATTTAATACAAGGCTCCTGATATATTTTTACAATTGCAGTTGAAAAATATTAAAAATACATAGGCACAATTTTTTTTTTATAAGCATTTAAAGTTCAAATTTCGACAAAATTTATAAAATTTATAATTTAATAATTATTTTGTAGTTAAAAATTTATAAAATATTCAACTTTTATAGCTGAGGATTGAAAATTTAAAATAAGGCTCCACGTAAATAGGTTATATATAAATTTCTTTATGCACAATAATATCATCAAATATACTTAGTAACATCATAGTCTGACTGACCGTTTTCGCTCAGAATCGTTTTTCTTATACAATGATATTATATCATTGAATTCAAATTTAACACCATCCATTACAGTGACCCACTTGTAACCTACTGTAAAGCAGAGCGACATCCACTTACCCACCTTTTTAAAACTATAGTACAAGAAGCAAAAAGAAAGCCATGATCATTGCGCCCCTGGTGCCATTTTTTCGGTAGGACTATCGAAACTACTATAGCCCTACCGAAAAATGGGGCGCTCTGAGCTGAACGGCTCACTTTTCAACTCGTGTACTATAGTGGCGCTCACGCACCTAAATTACTTTTACACCAACGTGTTTAATAATTTATAATAAATTCTATTCAAATAGAAAATTTACTTTCGGGTTGCTTGAGACACTCGTTTGAATCTTCACGATTTTCTATGTATTTTTTAGTCATAGGATTATTTAACACGTCTTGCTTATTAAAAATATGTGATTCTTGTGGGTTATTCATTTCTTTAACATAAATTTTAGAATTCTGATGGAAGAAAAATTTGGTTATGAAATTAGTCACAGGTATAAAAGTATTTCAAATTATCTACACTAAAGCGGATGAATGTAATTTAAATTGCAATCATGTATGACAACGTTAACCAGCTTAAAGTCACATAAGTTGTTTCATTATTAAAATATTTCTTTAAATTTTATTCTCAAAGCTTTTAAAATGTAACATTGTCAAACATAAGATCAATATTTGCAGTTTAAATATAACAATACATTTCTTACCATTGGCAGATATGTATAGTGAAAGGCAACAGCACGGTTCGTCAAACAGTAAAAAAATAAGTTATACTTATTCGAAATTAAGTGTTTATAAATTACAATTATTTTATTGATTAAATTTTCGTCGTTATAGAACCACAATCGTGTATATTTTAAACAGTTATAATAATTATGTATATACCTAACGGTACGTTTAATTACATTAAAAATCCTAATAATAATCTCTTAGACTTATTATTTAGTCGTTGCTTCACGCATTTAAGTCAATTGACATTCAGGCATTCAGCTGTTTGAAGAGCGTCCTAAATAGTCAGCAAATAGCTATTTACGAAATATCTAAAATAATTCAAATTCATTATCATTAACAATATTGTAGTAACTAGTAGGTACGTTCATCAATCGACCAGCATCAGTTAAGGATTTATGGCCCATTCATTTTTTTTTTTAAAGACAATTATTATTAATATTTACCTACGCGTAGGTAAATATTATATTAGATTCTGGGTGGAGCGATTAATGTATTGATTTTACAATGTGTGTTTTTTTTTGTGTATTTATGTGTAGTGTGTACACGTAAAGTAATTGAAATAATGCTTCGATTTTGAACTTCAATATCTCAACTTTCCGGCGAGAAAGTGAATCTAGTTAGTACATATGGGAGGTCAAAATTTAAAATGCTCATGGGAACTACTGCAGTAGTTTCCAAAAGTGCCGGGAAAACAAAAAAAAAATAAGGAAAAATGGGAATTTTTACGTAAAATCTGTTTTTGACAAAATCGATATTGGTTTCTGGTGTAATTCTAAAAAAAAGACCGACGATACATGTTATTTTCAATGAATGCTTATATTAGCATTTTCTATACACTATACAATTTTAAAAATATTTTGACTCATGTTATGTTGACTATTTAAAAGCATATGATATTTTCGATTAGATATAATACGTTTTTTTTTTTACTGTCTAGCTGATATATTTTTTTTTTTTATTGATCCAAAAAAGTTAAAACAGACACTATAAAAATTACAACTTCGATTAACCTCCCATCTTTAAGCTTGAAAGCTTGTGTTGAAGAGAAGGAGTTATTATAGTTAAAAATATTAAATAATAAACATAACATAGCATAATACGTAAACATAATAAAACAATAAGATAATGAAATAATATAAAAATCTAAACAATATAGTTATTCAAATTTTAAAACTGTAAAAGTATAATATAATATAGACATAATATTACAACATTACATTTCAAAATAGATAAACAAAGGAAAACCAAATAGACTTACACAAAACGTTTTTCTCCAATTCCAGAAATAAATATTTGTGTACAGTACTATATATTTAATATTCATAGAATCACCCATTATTGTGTTTTTTTTTAATTCATATAGCATAGAATTAAAAATGTTTGGTCCCAAATAGTCTAAAAAAGACTGACCATCAGATTTATTTGTATGTTTGACAGGCGAGTCATAATTTCTAAATTCTCTTTTAGTCTTTAATTGCCCAAGTTCTTGGATAGTGATAATCTAATTTAGCATGCTTCAATAAATGCATTATTACTATTTTTTATATAATTATCTTAATTGTAAGACACCAAATTCCCTTTAATTTTTTTTGTAGATCCTGTAACATTAATTTATTTAGACAAATTCTGACAATATTATTTTGGTTAAGTACTGCATTTAGAATGTTATCGCAAAGGCCACCTCATACTAATGGACCATATTGGAAATGAAACTGATACAGTGCATAGTTAATTATTCTAATTAGCTTACCTTATAAGTTACTAATATATAAATTCCATTTCAATTTAATATCGAATATTACACCTATGTATCGAATTCTACCCACTTATATTCAATATATTACTATATAGAACGTCACCCGCTTACCATCTTTTTATTTTAGATTCTGAGCGAAGCAATAAGTGTAATGATTTTACAATGATGAGTGTTTTTTTTTTATTTCTTCTGTGTCTGTCATCACCTTTTAGGACAGTAAAAATGCTTGGATTTTCTTCAATAATAACTTTTCTTATAGGAAAATGAATCTAGTTGGTACTTTGGGGGGGGGGGTCAAAAGTAAAAATTTCCCAGTAGTTTTCAAAAGAGACGTGAAAAACAAAAGAAAAATTAAGGAAAAACAGGAATTTTTATTTTGGTTTTTGGTACAACTCTAAAAAAAAGGACCGTAGGTACATGAATTTTTGACTGAATGTTTATATTAGCATTTTCTATCTACAATACAATTTTGAAAATAATTTGACTCTTTTTGAACTGTTTACGGGCATTTTCAGTTTCCATTTTTTTTAGTTTTTTCTTCTATAAATATCAATAAAATTTTATTTGTTGGGTAAAAAGCTTGAAAATTTAATACAAGGCTCCTACTATATTGTTACAATGACATTTGAAAAATATTAAAAATCCTTAATCACAGTTTTTATTTATAAGCATTTAAAGTTCAAATATTGACAAAATACGGAAAAATCACGAAAATTAGCAAATTATTTCTTTTTCAATCTAAGATTTGAAAATGTAATACAAGATTATCCATAAGTTTATCTACCTTTATCAAAAAAAAAAAATGTCTACAAGAAAGTCAAATTAAATTTTTATGAACGTTTGAAATTCATATTTTTACAGCATTTGATATTCACTATCGATTTCTCATGTAACGAGTTTCTTATTTTGTTGTAACTAAAAAAAAGAATGACTGTAGTACTTGAAAAATTTACTGAATGTTTATATTAGCATTTTCTATACACGATAAAATTTTGAAAAATAATTTAAATCTTTTTGAGGTGATTACGGACATTGTCAGTTTTCAATTTTCTTAGTTTTTTTTTCTATAAATATCAATTAAATTTTATTTGTTGGGTAAAAAATAATGCAATGCTCCTGATATATTGTTACAAGAGCAGTTAAAAAATATTTAAAATACATAGGCACAATTTTTTTTTGAAGCATTTTAAGTTCAAATTTTGACAAAATTTATCAAATTTAAAATTTAATAATTTTGTAGTTAAAAATTTACAAAATATTCAACTTTTATAGCTAAGGATTGAAAATTGAAAACAAGGCTCCACTTAATAGGTTATATATAAATTACTTTGTTCACAATAATGTCATCAAATATATACTTGGTAATATCATAGGCTGACTGACCATTTTCGCTCAGAATCGTTTTTCTTATACAATAATATTATATCATTGAATTCAAACTTAACACCATCTATTACAGTGACCCACTTGTAACCTACTGTACAGTAGAACAACATCCACTTACTCTCTTTTTTTACTTTTAATATTAAAAATAAATTTTTTTTAATAATTCTAAATTGTCAATTTAAGTTTTTAGAAAACTTTTGACTGTAAAAACATTTATCAAAGTAAAGTGGTTTATTATTTTTAAATTTAAATTGTTTTTGAAGACGTTAGACTCATTCATTTAAAAAGAATAACTATACCTAGATAAATAAATTAGATAAATATCTAAGTAACCTTTTTTAGGACACCATTAAGTGATTCTTTCTTCAAATATATTCATGATTATTTTTACTCTAAGCAGTAATGCATATATTATAATATATGCTTTTGTTAACTAATACAGATTGTATACTACTTACCTAAAAAATATTTTTATGACTAGATAAACTTTATTTACAAAAAAAAATACATTTATAAATAAATTACAAGACTTAAACAAATGTTTTTACAATCAACATTTTTCTAAATACCAGAATTACAAATAGGCTATTTTGAATTTTTCTTTTTTAGAACCTAGGTGTTTAAAAATAAAAATTTGAAGATTTTATAATATTATACACTTAGCGTATGGTCAAGGAAATATATATATGTATAAAAGTAAAAAATATTGATTAGAACAAAAGTTATTTAATTTGTATCAGGTCTTGAGCACCCGCAAAACTATTAATTGTATGATACGCTGCACGTATAGACTTCTGTGTTATTGTTACTACAGTATCTTTAATTGTATACGTTTAATTCTTCTGTATATCTACGGGTGGGTTTCATAGAACCTCCTCCTAAACGGCTGGACCGATTTTGAAGAAGTTATTTGTGCGCGTTTGAGTATAGGTTCCCCAAGTTCCTGGATGGTTTAGACTTTAGATTCGCAATTGGGCCTTATAAGCGACTCTCCACACCAGGATTTATAGATATACGATTCCTTACATATTATAATATTAATAGGAGAAATCAATTTTTTTTTTGTATTTATTTGGTTGCCACTGGTTAATCAGCCAGGTGATTTAAAAGCATGTATCAAATAGTCACGTTTATGATTGTAAATAAAGAAATTATATCTTAAAACAAATACGAGAGTTTGATGTTTGAAGCTTATATACATATAAGTCATAGGTACTCAAAAACTACTTAAATGATTTTGTGAAAATTTAATATTGTTCTTGTAGGTATCAGGGAAGTTTAGAGAGTAGTTTGAACCACGTTAGATTCATACCGATTTATATCCAATTCACCACAGGCGAATTTTCCATCTTGGTCAAATAAGTTAACAAAGCAAAATACACCGACGCAAATTTTCCAGTGAACTGAGGTATACCAAAACCAAAAATACACCTATATATCGCTATATTTTATAGATATTTTTTCATTTTTTCACGGGCAAAGTTGGGTTATACAGCTAAAAATGAATGTTTGTTCATTCGAAGTTTATTGACTAAAAATCTACTAGAACGTTCTACTAAGTAAGATTCCCTGAGACTTGTTGGATAATTATTGCTTTTTATCAACTCCTATAGGTAGCTAAAGGGTAGTCCACGAATGATTTTTTTCAGCTTACCTACTAAAAAAGAAAATATTTTTTATGTAAATGGATTCCATTGGTCACATATTACTTTTATAATTAAAAAAAATATGGCATATACATTTGTTTACAAATAAATTTATAAAAAAAATACAAATCTTTGGCACGTGCAACGTCGGACGGAACAATGAGGTATAACAATATAATTCGTAATTTTGACTAGGCACCTATATTTGTTGTAAACAAGTAAACTATTTAGGTATAACTGTACAAAGTATAATAAATATCAATATTATCTGACAGAAAAATTGGTTCAGATCCATTTTATCTACACCTTATATTTAATATAGTATTTCCCCGGCCAACCACCGACAGCGCTAGACTCTTATCACCGTAACCTACAGGCCAATCAATCGATCCCAAAATATTTTCAGATGTTGCATCGCACCTTCTTCTGTGGGCATGTCTATGTTGTCTGCACTCATACACGTTGTCTCTGCCGAGAATATCTTGTCGTATAGTCCGATGTCCTTAGTCCATAGATACTGTAACACTTATTTGTGTATACTTATTAGTTATTATATTATAAATTATAAAATATTATAATAGTGTATGTATCTACTGAATTGTATGGTGTGTGGTTGCTTTTAATGTCATTAATTCAAGTGATGTAAATTTGTTGGTTAGTCCATAACAACACTGAAGGGCGAAAACCTCGTATTATAATATGAGTAGGTAGGTGCATAGAAATATAGTACAATATTATACCCTATATACCAACTATATGATATATAATATGATGTCTGTCAAATGTTTCTTTTTATTTGTGAGTTTTACA
The DNA here is from genome assembly GCA_008086715.1 of Sitobion miscanthi. NCBI lineage: Eukaryota > Metazoa > Arthropoda > Insecta > Hemiptera > Aphididae > Sitobion > Sitobion miscanthi. Next base: position 9,695,429 of record CM017802.1, on the reverse strand, counting down.
TCCATATGCATAGTTAAATCATACATATATATTATATATACAAAGAATAATTATGTACAACATACAATAGTATATGACCGTTTTACATTTAAATAACATTTGAATGCATCAGATCATCATGGTACACTCAATATAGGGAATATGACTGGAGGATTTGACAATATAATCGCTTATTTATAGCGATTGTTATTTACATAGTTAAATCCTCCAAATAAACCCTCTATGTATATTAATTATTATATATAATATGTATATATTTACCTATATAGCTTAAAAATAAATATTAAAATGGTAATGAAATTAGCAGCAGGTCACTCGGTTAGCAACATGTTTAGTAGTTATATGTATACCCCCACCGTTCAGCTATACGGGAGTTTTTTTTTACATGTACACAAGGAAATGATGGCAAGATTCAGCCAGTTTGTGAACTCAATTGAGCTGGTGTATATAGTCCTCGGAAAATTAGTGCTTCTCGTAAGTATATACAATATTGATTATAATGTTATAAAATTTAAATTTTATAAGGATTAGATTTCGATTTTATTTTATTTTAAAACGGTATTTATTTGGATTAATATACACTATAAATTATAATATTGTCTGCTTCAAAATATTTATTTATATTTTAATTACTTGGGTGAACTAATAATTTATTAAACTCTATATTTACTCTCAATCAAAATCATTTTTTACATTTATTTTCAAATCATAACGAATACATAAAAAAACTGAACTAATTGGTGTATCTATAAAATAGAAAAAAATGGTAGACATTTTATTTATATATGAAAATAACAAATTATTTTTTTGAATAGTTTATTATTTTTTCTATAATTTCATATAATTAGTTATGAGCTATTATAATTTGATGGACAAAAATGGAAATACTTTGAAAAATATATTTACTTAATTAAATATACTTCAATAATATTTTCAAAATTTGTACTTAGTTAATTTCAGGTATAACATTCAATAAAATCGTTCATTTATTTAATGTTATAATACATGAGGTGAAGTTGTGAAATATTTTGAACAACCAATTGGCTATTCATATTCCTTATATATAATAATGTGGCAATATCCAATGGGCAATATTAAATGTTTAGTAAGAACCATTTCGATAATTACTAAAATTGTTGATATAACTGTTAATTATTTAGTTATTAGCTAAAATATAAACAAAATATTATGGATATTTTAATCGTTATTTAATTTTTGATTTTTCTTTTAATTAAACTGATTTATTATTTTATTAGTTTTTATTTAATATCGACTTATGTAGATACCAATGACATATCCGGGGGGAGCAAGGGTCTAAGACCCTCGAGTCCAAAAATTAACCACGCAAATATTTTTTATGTATATTAATTCTTACTTTTAAAGAAATTGTATAGGTAATCTAATAATTTAATTATTTATGGTGTAAAAGTTATTTATTTAATAAATGTTCAAGATTCTTAATATTATTTGCATTCGTTGTATATTCGTCCTCCCCCCCCCATATCCTCATTCAGGATCCGTCACTGGTAGATCTGCAAACGTGAAGTAGGTACCCAAAAACTTTTTTTACCATTTATCTGTAAAGGTATTATTATTATTAAACTAAGCTTGTTTAACTAGCTTAATTCCATTGAACTTTCGTGAGAATAGAAATAACTGTATAATATTACGAGAAAAAATATTATTGTCCAATGGTTCCGTCTAGACAACTCGCCAAAACGATTATTTTTTTGTTGCGATTTTGGATTATTATCACCCCAAGTTCCTTAGAAATAGCTAGGAGTGGGTATATAATATGTGCACGGCGTTGTCGTTGAAATAACACAGTTTAAATAAATATGCCCAGAAGTAACGATTAATCATTGGTAAGATTAAAATCGTGTATGCTAATCAGTAAGCAAACCGGTTGGTCTGTGCTTATGACGGTAAACAGTGCCGGGGGAGCTTATTCCGTGTCCGTCACCTTTCCTCCAGTCGTAATTAGTTGCAATCGTCATGAATGGAACAATTTATCGAAAGAAGACTTTGGATGGTTGCCAAAAGTAGATTTACTCCAGGTCGATGATCCTCGGCATAACCGGCTCGTATATATTTTTTTATTAATTCATTTCGAGTGTGAAATAATTATGTAAAATAAAAGCAAGTACTGCAGATATCATAATTATTATGATGTACCTCATCTACTTACACCTATACAGTATACATACATGCGTTTTTGGAAAATTTAAATATTGCAGGGATATTCGACGCCGGGCCCCGCCGAAAGCATGTATTATAATATGTTTACTGTACCTACATGTATGCATAATAATATAATATACATTTCTAGTAACGAGATTCGATTCATTCAATGGGCCTCCCGTTCTCGTAATTAATATTATCCTACCTCAACCCGAAGCGCGTCGTTTTCCACGTGGCTACCTGCCAAAATATTACTTGAATGATACGGCGATGTAGTCTTCCGATACACTAAATATACTATAGATGAATGGATATTGGATATGTTATACGCGAGACTGTATTCGCTAAGAATCGTCTTGTTTGTCGTTAGTCGTTACTGGACGGTGGGTTGTATATGACCTAATAATATAATGGTTTAAACGTAGGCTAATGGCCTTAGGAGCCAAAGCCTATGCATTCCAAATAAAAGAAAATTAACTGTAATGGGGGCATGAAACATTTTATTGAAACTTTCACGGTAAATATACCTACTTTCAAGCGGCTGAGGTTCGCACGAACGAGAGCATGCAGATGGTGCCTATTTGGTGAACAGTAATAAATAATAATGATAATATTCATAAAATATATATATTAGGTATATGATAATTGACCAGATAGGTATATAATATAAGCAGTACCTATATAACAATAAACTGTTTCACGTGTATCGGATTTCACGATTGTATAGCACAGAAAATATCGGTCACTGAAATTGTGTCAACTATTTGGAGGTGCTCACTATTTAAAGGTTTAGAGGTCTATAGGCTAGTTAGGGGAGGTTTAACTATATATATTATATTCCTTCGATTTTCGTTCGATGTAGTAGATTGTAGGTATAGATGATATAAAATATAAATATTCCTACTGTGATGTGCATTCTCCAATAGTGTCGGACACACGCGGTAATACGGTGCCTACGCGAACCTCATTAATTATACGATCAAATCATAACCTGATTATGTATTTAATTAATTTTGTATTATTTGTTTTTATTTATCAGGTGTATTTAAGGATAAATCGTTTATTCAAATGATTCCAAGCTCTTTAGATGCCAAAAAAGCCGTCATGAATTATTTACTATACACATCTGTGTTGGTGTTCGGCGTACGAGCGTCTACAGTGGAGTCGAACAATAATTATACTCTCAGGCGACACAAGGTACGTAGGGTACTACCGTGTAACAACTACCTCGCAATGACGTCATATTTGTATGATAAATAATAATACGTTTACACTTGCCCTGTGAACGATGCAATTATTGAACCACAGGTCCACAATATAGTTTTGTACCCGGACAAGCATTCGTGGTGCACGAGCACGCCCATTAAACAAGTCATATCCGACGTCGATTGCGATCCCGTGGAGATTGACAACCTCGTTTGCCTGGGCGCGTGTTTCAGTTATTCCATACCGAGGACGGTTCCCGCCAACAACGGCGATGAAGTCAACTCGTATTGCGACTCGTGCCAACCCGTAAACACGCTATGGATTCCTGTGAGCATGATGGGAAATATAATTATTATACACAGGCACTGAGGCACTAGGCAGTACTTACTTCCTGTTGCTATATAAATTATACTTTTTGATTCAATAATTATTATACGTCGAAATAGGTACTCAAAAAAAATATTCTGCTTCGAAGTACGAGATTAAAAATGTATTTTGCCAATAAAAAAAAAAAACACGTTTGGTATGGCTTCAAATTATATACCAAAAGATTTCTAATAACGTTTATAGTTTTCAAAAATAATGAGCGGCTTACATTAACTGAATTACCAACCTAATTTATGTAGAATGTTTATCAAGTATTGATGTATAGGTATTACGTCCGTGTGCCTGCAGTGTGAAACTATAGGTATATACAACATACCATAATATATACTTTAGGTATATACCTACCCAAAGAGGTTTTAAATTATTATTGTTGATAATAATTACCATTGTCCATATATTTGTATGTATAACTTTTAGTTAATGACAACATCGTACCTACATTACTATTTGAAATGTCTATACTAAAAATCATAGGGCTATAATCTTATGTATAAGAACGATATAATTATTATTGTTGAACCATTTTCCGGACCAAAATAAAAAGTTTCAAAGCATTATGCAATAGTGTTTTCGTTGTCTATGTCACAGTCACTTAGTATATAGCAGAATAACATAAAAAATGTTTAAAAAATATTTAAAACCCAATAAAAATGGGCTTGGTCGTTGGAAGGGGTGAGGGGGGGGGGGCAAAGTCCACCATCAGTTTTTCCCGGTACCTACAGTGTTTATGCGTTTTAAAAATATACCCTTGCGAGTCGGAAAATTAGGTTATTTTAGATTCTGAGTGGAACGATGAATGTATTGATTTTACAATGATGTGTGTTGTTTTTTTTTTTTTTGTCTGTCATCACCTTTTAGGACAGTAAAAGTGCTTGGATTTTCTTCAATAGTAATTTTTCTGATAGGAATGTGAATCTAGTTGGTACTTTAGGGATCAAAAGTAAAAATTTCCCAGTAGTTTTCAAAAGCGCCGTGAAAAACAAAAGAAAAATTAAGGGAAAACGGGAATTTTAAGCAAAATCTGTTTTCGAGAAAATCGATTTTGGTTTTTGGTGTAACTCAAAAACAAATGACTGTAGATACTTGAAAATTTCACTGAATGTTTATATTAGCATTTTCTATACATGATAAAATTTTGAAAATAATTTGACTCTTTTTGAGCTGTTTACGGACATTGTCAGTTTTCAAATTTTTTAGTTTTTTTTTTCTACAAATATCAATAAAATTTTATTTGTTGGGTAAAAAAGCGTAAAAATTTTATATGAGGCTCCTGATATTTCGTTCTATTAGCAGTTGAAAAATATTAAAAATACATAGGCACAATTTTTTTTTATATGCATTTAAAGTTCAAATTTATCAAATTTATAATTTAATTATTATTTTGTAGTTAAAAATGTATAAAATGTTCAACTTTTATAGCTTAGGATTGAAAATTGAAAACAAGGCTCCACGTAAATAGGTTATATATAAATTACTTTATGCACAATAATATCATCAAATATACTTGGTAATATCATAGGCTGACTGACTGTTTTCACTCAGAACCGTAGTTCTTATACAATGATATTATATCATTGAATTCAAATTTAACTCCATCCATTACAGTGACCCACTTGTAACCTACTGTACAGCAGAGCGACATCCACTTACCAACATTTTTTACCTATAAAATTAATAATTTTAACCTATGTAGGTAAAACTGAAGTGCAGCGATGGGTCGAATCACACGAAACGTGTACAGCTGATCAAAGAGTGCCGTTGCTCGTCTTGTAGCCGACACTGGGAACTGGAAAATCCCCCGGCGGACGTCGCGGACAAGGGAACCTCCATACAAACATCGAGGTGAGCTGGTTGGGCAATAGCCATTTGTTATAATTATATACCGATTAACTCACTGATCAGTGATAGAATGATTCAGATATATGCAACTAATGAAACTTGAACAAAACGATAACGCCGAAAACGAAGAGTCTTCTACGGACGCGGTCTCGAGGTCGGCGGAAGACGTCAGTACATTTATGTTATATTATTAGTTATTATAATTATTACCTATTTACCTACATATTTACGTACAAAGTTGAAAATTCGCTTATACGTGATTTATCATTTATGTATAATTATCAGTGTATTGTTTTCACGTGGATTTTTAGATACTTGACGCTGTCAACTTGACTAGGCTAGCTTACGAGAAAAACATTTGGATCCGAGGTCCGCATCATTCGAAGGTGAGTGTGAAACGAAACAAATATATATTATACTTGTACATATCAAGTAAATAAGTGTAGTATATATACCATGACCACGTAGATTCAGTTACCTATAACGAAATCGGATTTGCAGGTGCTATTAAGAAAAGAAAATATGGTAAGCGTGTCGAACGTCAATGACGATATCGCAGCCAACGACGATATTGCCCAACAATATTTGGGAGAAGACGTGGCCGATAAGAATAATAAACTTTAACACGGATTCTTAACTATTTTATAATATTATATAATTATATAATTTTTTTTTTACTATTTGCATCAGTTATAAATATAATAATATAAAATCACAATTATGTCGAATTTACAATAATATTATACGATCTCGATGGTCAAGAAAACTCCTGATATAAAGGCAAATTATCACATGGGTGCGCTGCCAATCGATTCGTGTAATTTTTTTAACAACAAGTCCAAATCTATGGCGTTCTGTTTGCACTGGGCGGCCATTTGACCTTCGGGCAATTCTTTCGGTTCGTATTTCAACAAATTTTCGGCTTGTTCCAGATAGGACTTGGATCTCTGTGCAAAAATTAATACATTACGACTGTAATCGTTACATATATCTATATAATAATTTATTAAAAACCACGCGAGCCACGAAGACCCGAACGCGCGTGAAAACTCACCAACAGAGCCTCCATTACGGCATGGGTGTCATGCTGCGATCTCCTAGCGTCTTCCGCCAATACGGCATGCAACTCGAACATCAGGGCGCCGCGTATTCGGCATTCGGCTACCGAAACAAAAACGATAATAATAATGATAAATAAACAAATACAACTCCCTCTCGTATACGAATACGGCATAATATATAGCTATAATACCTAGGTACGCAAAACGGTTTGCAAAACTCACCAGGGAACAACACGTCTGCTACTTTTAAAACTTTCAGACACAGCTCTCGTTTGTGGCTCAGCTGTTCCGTGGACAACGTGTCCAACGGCTGGCCTTCCAGCTGCCCGTAGAGTTGTGCCAAGTTCAGGCGGACTTCGGTGAAGTAATAGTGGTTGGGGTGCAAGTCGCCGGCCGACACGTAGTGGTCAAGGAACATATGACAGTGTTTCGGGTCGCGGCGGTTCATCGCTGCCATATCTCGACCCACGTGGGCCAGCGAGAGTTCGATCCGGTTTGGGTCGGCGACCGTGGAACAAAAGTTGCACGTCCATTCGACGTCGAACGGGTCATCGGTAGACGGATGGACGTTCGGCAACGAGTATCCCATACAGTCTCTGAAAAAGCGAACGCGTGTAACACATATTATATTTTGCATGTAAAACGATATAAGCTATATTGCCTATTTGTATTTGCATGGTACATAAACAATATTATCGATAATAATAGTAAATTACCGTATTTAAACCATTTTTTACACATAATTGTTCATCATAATTATGTTTCTAAGCATTTATAATATTTGAGTTGTATACATATAGCACGTCTTATATATTATGCAAAAAATTATAAATCTATTTATCTATATTATATAATAGATAGCCATATATGTATTTACTAATAAACATTAATATTTTCTAAATTTATTTTGGGGAATATTTAACCTTTACGTTTAAATTCACTTGACACTTGTTCCCGCAAAATCAAAATTACATATCTAGCGGGCACTAGAAACATGTCTTTTCATCTTTTTTATAAGTACCTATAATATATTAATCTAGCGTATTTAATATTGGGTTAGGTACCTACCAGGCCCCCCACATCAAATGTTGGGACCGTGTACAAAGTGTATTTGCGGACCCTATAAAATAAGTATTCATATCAAAATTTCAAAATTTCAATAGGCCCCAGCCGGGCCCCTGAACTCCAAGTCCAATCACCCTCCCCTTGTGGGAGCTCTGGTACCTACTATATAAAGAAACTAACTTACTCAGTGGTGCACTTGACTCCGCTAAAGTACGTTCCGAGTTCCGTGGGGTCGGAACACCTAGGACACTTGCAGACGAAAATTTCGTGTCGGCCAGATGAGCGAGCCGCTGTGCGGTGCCCCACAGCACGTCTGTGTACGAGATGGACAGGTGTCCACCGCTCTCGATAGCCGTGGCCGCGGTCCTAATCAACAGGTGGCCGTCACGCGTGAACGACTTGGAGCAGTTGGGCACGCAGCTGTGCTCCAGCATCGAGCCCGCGTCGTAGATGGCCACGTACGGTGGATCGGTAAGCGGGACTTCGTGTCCGTTGACCTGCACGATCCCGCACACTCTGAGTATCTCGTCGACCGGCCATTCTGTCGGGTCTAATTTGAAAAACCTCCGCAAGTGGTCCGCAATCCATATGCGGTCCGTTTCGTACTTGGACCCACCTCGGCGACTGGCGCAGTGAGACTCCAGCTTGGTTAGTTTGGCCCAGACTTCCGGGTTGTTGTGCTTCTGGTACAGGCACCTGATCACCGTGATTGACTGGTAGCTGGGATGCGGGTTCGTGAAGTCTTTGATCTCTACCTACAGAGGGATAGAGTGCAATAATCATCACAGTTGTATTTGTATACGCAATAATCATCTATCAACATTTATATAGAGAATCAGACAGAGGCGTATTTAAGGGCTCATGCTGCACATATTAAGGGGGCGTAAAAATCTTAAGATATCTATCGCAAAATAAAATAGGTTTTTTTTAATTTAAATTTAAAACTCATCAACCATAACCCACAATCATATAACCTGTAACGTCGTTTTCTTTTTAAAACTTACACGTAACTATGTAAGTATACTATTTTCGTATTGTTTTCTTGTTCCCAACGTTTTATTATGTTATGACACTCCAGCCTAAGTAATTGTAGTATATTAGTATGCCTTTTAATTCTTACGGCCATTATTATCCATTCTACTCATTAGATGTATATTAATATTTATCCAGTTGATGCAACTGACTGTATACGCAGTACGCTTATATTCCAAATAGGTTTTCCTGATTTAAAAAAATTAATTTGTTATAGGTATAAGTTTTAGTAGGTATGTAGGTACTTATACATAAGTACTATTGTTTGAGAGTTATTATTTTTATATTTATAACACCAGGAACAATATTAAAAAAGAAAAATCTACTATATTCATTACCTAGCATGTTATAATTAATTTTCCGGTTTTTCATCAACAATATAGTATGTACCTACCTATTATACTTTCAATTTAATATTCGGAAACAGAACAAAAAATGTCCCGTAATTATTATACTTTTTTTTTTGTCTAAAAAAACTAATAAAATATTTTAGAAGTAAGTAAAACGGATCATATCGTATTATGTAGGTGCAATTTGCTATATTATATAACATTTTAAAATATTGTTGAAAAATTGTTTCTATTTACAAAACGGTACATTTCCGTTTTACCACCTGCGGAATTCACGGGTAAAACTGTGTGCCTCCATCACTTATTGACTTATTGTCCCTCACTCACCTTCTGCTTTCTACGCGTCACTGTCCAGTCGCATTCGGCCTTGTGCCATTCGTCATCCGAACAGTTGCTATCCGGACACATCGGCCAACCGCACCGTTCGCACCTCACCGCTGAGTCCGCCGTAATCGACTTCAGGCATCCCAGACACACAGGCCGTGTGACCTGCGACGGGCCCCGGATCAGCGGCCGTTCGACAAGCGCCACTTGCCACGCAGCCAAGTCCACATTAGCGGCCACATATCTGCCGACCGTGGGGTCTTCCGCCACCTGAAAGACCGCGCGATGATGTCATTCGGGTGACACTAAAATTATTTTTAGCCGCGTTTGTGCTGATCCGTATCCTGATTTTTAGACACTTATCGAGTACATACTTATTATAAGACTCCGTAGTATTTTTTAAACATTTCTAGATTTTCACGGCATTTCAGCCTCAAGAACAACTGTACTAAGTAGGAAGACGGGGCTAGTTGTCACACGGGTTAGTTGTTATACAAATATACAATGTTAATAACTGTGAAACCAGATGGTATTCTCGTATCTAGGCACCTATTTATGTTCGTTATATTGAATAAGTTTATTTGCTTGAGACAACTATAACCCCACGTCGATATTCCATATTTAAAAAAAAATAGCTTAGCCCCCCCTAAATATTGTAATAGCCCAACTCCCAAAAAAAAAAAAAAATCGAAACTTTACACTGGATTATTATCTGGAAACTATAGAATATACTAGTCTGAATTTTACATTGAATATAACGCCGTTTTTGAATTAATCAACCGAATTTTAAGCAAATATAAATTGAAAAACTTGAGACATTAAACTAAAAGACGGAAGTATTTCTCAAACGACAAAATGCTTATAAATTAATCTTATATATCTATTTGGACGGCGTTTTCTATTCGGTGTGATGCCAGATAAGTGACTTAGGTATCTACCACGTTTCAAAAAACACAATTATATTATGAAACGCGTTTTCTCTTACCTTGATCAATTGTTTAACCATGATGGTTGTCCAGATCGTCGCGTTGTACTGGGACGTGCGATCGCGGAGCATATCGCGCCGGGATATGCCTATAAATAGAAATCATATGGAACGTCGTTACACGAGAAAATGGTGGCGGGAGAACGTGTATAATATCGTACGTTTAAAAATAGGATCGATCTAAGAAAAAAATTAGATCACAGCGTTGAACGCTATGTGATCATGTGCATATCATCTTGAACTTTAGAGATCGTCAGTTAGGTATTCTACCGCTTATACAGTTATATTAAACTGGTTTCATAAACCACAACAGTTATTGACAGAAACGGCGCCAGAATCGTTACCATGGGCGGTATACCTATAGGTTAAAGGCAACTAATAATATTTTTAGGAGGGCAAGACAAATTGTCTACTTTTAAAACTTGCATAGTATCATACTATGATATAGGTACCTACGTATACAGTATATTGTACAGGAAGACCTGACGGCTGACAAATTACATAACTTTTGTTCCAATCAATATTTATTTTTTCTATATCATTTATTGACACGTACACTACACGTATAATATAACATTTTAACATAAATATGTTTTTGGGCAGGGTACGGATGTATTTTTTATTCTCTAACCAATTTTGCGCAGGGCCGGCGTTAGGTTTTGCAAGGCCCTGGGCGGAATACATTCCGCGAGACCTTAAATTTATGGAATATTTAACACCCCCACTCACCACCAAAGAAGAAATAACCTAATTTTCATAGTTATTTACCTGAATATACCTACAGTTAATGATTATTTATACATTATACACCTGACACCTATAATAATATTAATATCCTATATTTATATTTAATATCATAATAATTTATTAAGAAAAGTATTTATTGTTATAATAAAATTGAGTTTTACTCTTACCCTGAGTTTTACCTACTTAATAATTATTTAGGTAAGTATTTGAAGTAAAAATATTTTAATCGTAAAAATTAAATAAACTAAAATACAAAAATAATAAGTCAATACGTGTTAAAATTAGTTTGTTTTTAATTATTACTTATATAAAATACTTATTACATAAAATAGTATTCTTAAAAATTAGTTAAACTTACTTCGCATTAAATTTTCACGCTTTATTTCCCAACAAATAAAATTTGATTGATATTTATAGAAAAAAAAAACTAAAAAAATTGAAAACTGGCAATGTCCGTAAACAGCTCAAAAAGAGTCAAATTGTCATTTTTTTAGAGTTGCACCAAAAACCAAAATCGATTTTCTCGAAAACAGATTTTGCGTAATAATTCCCGTTTTTCCTTAATTTTTCTTTTGTTTTTCACGACGCTTTTGAAAACTACTGGGAATTTTTTTATCCCTCAAAGTACCAACTTGATTCACTTTCTTATCAGAAAAGTTACTATTGAAGAAAATCCAAGCACTTTTACTGTCCTAAAAGATTTTAACTTTAAATGCTTATAAATAAAAACTCCGACTAAGGATTTTTAATTTTTTTCATCTGCCTTTGAAACAATAACCTAGGCGCCTTCTATTAAATTTTCAAGCTTTTTTAACCAACAAATAAAATTTTATTGATATTTATATAAAAAAAAATGGAAACTGAAAATGTCCATAAACAGTTCAAAATAAGTCAAAATATTACAAGTTATTCTTGATATATAAGACAGTACTTATACTAAGTCGATTATTTAATAATATAAATATTAATCAAACCTTATGTTCGTCAACTTACCACACTCTCCCCTACACATTAAATTTCTAACTATAATAATTGGATTTAAAATTTTTAACAATTTATCCAGTTTATATATTATTTTTAATATTAGTTTACTTAATCAGATTATAGTATAATAAGTATGTATTATTTTTCACATAAGATGCATAAATTAGTAAATTACTATAAAATCATTTTTAGATTCAGAGCGGAACTTTTCCAGTTTTTTTTTTTACATTATACAATGTTTATGATTCGTATAAGAAAAAATGCTTTGATTTTCAACAGTTGGTTAGGAACACATGTATGTATGGGTAGCAAGGTTTTTGCGCACTACGAACCCAGGTGGTCGCCCATTTGAGAACTAGTGGCAGCGGCCGTTGCTTACTCTCAATCACATCACTTGATTGATTTCAGCCACTTCACCGTACCGAGCCACAAATACCTTAAATATAAGTTTATTTATTTATTTATTCAGCCAAAACAATTACAACTAAATAAATTAATAATAGCTAATATGAATACCAACTGAGCTATAAGCTCGTATCTGGTATAAGTCCAAAAAAACTTTGTTTTTATCAAATAATCATATATAGTAGAACTTCATTGTTGTCAGAATTAAACAAAATAACCCATATAATGAGCCAAGCCACCGAGGTGCATATTTAAAAATTATATTTAGTAAAAAAAAAAAGCTGTATTATAGATTTGAGAAATATAATCGTTATTAAGCATAGAAACCACAATATAATGCATATAGTATTAGGTACTTCAAAATATAAAATAACTAGTTATTCCGATAATTTTCTGATAATACTAATTATATGTATTATTAAACAGCTGTTCAGATTAAGCCAAGTCCAGATTAACGAAGGTCTAATGTACATAAATAATTTAAATAAACTAAATAAAAATAAATTAGGTAAACCAAAAAAATTACTTTTTTAATAATGGTGGTACCCACCCCTCAAGGTTTAAATTAAACAAAATATGTCCAAATTAAATTATAGAAATAAGTGCAATATAAAAACTATATGTTTATTAATCATAGACATCTGACAAGTAAAAAAGCTTTTATATAATATAGATATACATAATGTACAAATGTTTAATTTAATATAATATTGTAATGTATTATGTTTCCATAGATAGTTGTTTATTATTTGTAAATAGTCTGGCATATAAATCACCGAATTGTGATATATTTTCAATCATAGTGAGCCTTAACGAATCTGAGTATGGTTTTGGCACAGCGACAGTCGTTGTGTCCCTCCACATACCACCAATATTATTTCGTAGAAAAAGAGCTGGTGCTGGAATATGATCTCTAGTGTATGTCCAAACGCAATCTCGTAACACTATCAGTATCTATAGTTTCAAACAATATTTTATTCTTCTATGATATCAATGAATATAAAAATATTTACTCAAAAAAATAGTGAGAATGATTTACTTGTTGTGGTGTGAGTTCTGGAACGATAACACCCAAGACGTCTAATGGTTTAGGTAAAAGCTGACCTAGTGACATAGTGTTTAATAGCTTCACAGTATCATCCAATAATTGCTGATTATCCTTTGACTTTCCCTTAGTATGATTAACTGCTCCCCAATGATTTATCAAACATGCACAGACTGCTCGTAACAGGACTGAACAATAGCAAAGTGCTGGGCGATGGCCGGCCAATATTCCAAGTATTGTCCAGAGTATTGGTTTAGTAGTGATTGTGTGGTAAATATGAACATCTCTTTCTATGGTGACCTAAAGTTTAAAAAAAAAAATTGTTATTAATTATTTCTAATACTACAAATTGTTATTATTTTACTTTTGTAAAATCTTCATCAGGCCAGGGCAAACCATTGTACATTACATCTGGTGATACAAACTGAACAACTAATAATGCTAAAGATACTACTGTGTCCAATGTTGGTTCAAATGAATAACATTCATCAGACGAATAACAAGAACGTAAAAATGAAACAAGACGCTGTTCATTGAAACGTACACTTTTAGCATCAAAAACAGGTGTTTTATATTTTGGATGTAATTCATCTTTATCAAATTTAATACTTATTTCTTCACCAAACATTAAATTGAATTCCTTTACAGTAAAAAAAGAAACAGTATTTAAACAATTATTATTCAATTTTAAATTTTAAATTTTTACAATTATAATTGTATACCTGTTGAAAGAATGATCCCATTAATGAAGTTTTTTCAAGCGGCTGAATAATATAGTCATTACGTCGATTATCAGGCATGACAAATAACAATGAAAATGGTTCCTTCAGAACACCATCCAAAATATATTTCATGGCAGCTGTTCTAGCTATTGACGACCGATAACTAACAGTATTGACAAATTTATTCATTCGAAGACATGCTTTCAACTTGAACATCTCATCTGCAATAAAAATGTATTTAAGTTAACAATAACAAAATATGACAAGAATTTATAAACAAACCTTTTTCTTTAAATAGACAAGTGAAGAAATATAATACAGCTGCTTTTACACAATATAAAACTTTAGGTACAGACATTTCTTTCATGCATAACTTTGTGGCAATTTTAGATAATATTGATGACAACAAATGAGCAGAATGCATGTCTCCACTATGACAACATTCAATCATTGATCGACATATCTTGTCCAAATGAGATACTACAGCCAATGAAACACCATGTAGTGAAATACCCTCGGGTGGATCAGATTCCAAACTTAAATCAAAGTTAATCATATAACAGTTAGGTGATATACTGGCATATTGGTATGATACTATAACTATACTGTAATTTACCTCAGTAAAGTATTTATATTATTCCAAACATTGGATAAAGAAACATCGGTTTTAACCAGAGCGTAAACTAAGCCTCCATCAAAATGAGCCATATTGACACCAAACGATAGAATTTCTACTAGCGTCTCCAGTTGTGTGCTATTTTCACATTCAATTAACATTGTTGCTATGTATGGTAACAAACACTCTTGGTCCCTAATCGCTAAAATGAAAAAATATTTTTGTATTAATTTTATTATAATTTAGAACCATATTAAGATTACTAACCAATACAACTTAGAAGCCTTGCAGCCGGCTGAGCAACATTTATATTTGTTGATAATAAATATAATTTGATTGAATGTAAGTTTGTTACTAGTGCTTTGACTATGGGAGGTGTAGTGCGATTTGTTCTCAGTGAATATTCAAGTTCAGCAAGAAACAGTTCTTTGTATAAAACACAAATAATGATTTGAATTAGTTCATTATTAATACAGCAGTAATTACTAATTATTATTAATCTCATTTACCAAATAATGTCTGGGCACCAGTTTTTAGAATTTTTAATTTTGGATCATCACAATCAATTAATTGAAATATTAAATTTAAAACATGCTTAATTCCTCGATCTGCATTCAACAATACTTGTACCATAATATCTAATAAACTACATTGTTCATCAAAATATTTTTTCCACTGTGGATATAACGGCAATAATTTATTTAATACCTCTGGAGTGACTGAAACAATTTATTGAATAATTAAAAATCAACAGAAGTAGTATGATCCAAAAGTGTAATAGCACATACAAAAGTATTATACATCAAACCATATTATACTTTATTTTATTTAAAGGTAAAATTTAACACTTACTTTGAGTTAAATTTTCACACAACATAGACTTAAGTAATGTTGAGGAACACATAGCCATATGCAAAAGGAAAGGAACTATGGCAACATTTTCAACAGTCATTTTTTGGTGTTCTTCACCGAGACTCAACTATATTATACAACAATTATTTAATTTTAAATCAGTTTAATATTAAAATTCAATTGATTATAATGTTTACAAACCTTGAATAATTTGAACACAACATCTTTTATATTGTTGAAGTATGTTATCGAAAGGTGATCAAGAATTCTAATAAAGGAATTTAGCTTTTCAGTCTGAAAAAATAAATATTTATTTGATGTATTACATATTGATTATGTTAAAATAGTTAGTATAAAATAATTAATTAACTCACATGTTTGAATTTTTTAGTTATGCACATCTCTTTAATACCACATAGTAACATATCTTTAATGACTAATGACGGAAAACTATCACCAATTTGAGCTAATACCCATTCAAAACTTGAACTTTTATACCCTAACATGGTTTCTAAAAAAACAATAACCTATTGAATTATTCATTTTAAGAATAATAATTGTTATAACTTATAATAAATTAAAAAACATTTTATAAATGCTTACCAATCATGGAATCAACAGACCGTTCTCCCTCTGCTTTCATCATTTTAGCAATTGTCTTGTTATTAATGTCTACTAGAATATAAGCAACTGAACACTGAGACCAAAATCGAAGCATATCTCCCAAAGGCATTCTAGCAAATTCATGCATATTGTAATGTTTAGATACTTTTCCTAAGAAATTAATAATTATAATTACATTTTATTACTTTATATTCATAAAGAAAATTGTTCTATCACTAATATATTATAGATTTAATATTTACCTAACAACTTATAAGACCAATGCAAAACAACAGGAGCCCAAACCAAGTGATCTTCTTCAACTAGTCGCAAAAGAACATCTCTTATATTGGTCACATTTTCAATGATTTCTGGTGGTATAATTGGAGGTTCAAGACGTGATGATGTACTAGATGATTCAACCCACGACGGCTGTATAAAAATGTTTTGATTAGTTTACTAGCAATGTTGTTATACAGAAACATTATTTTTTTTAAGAGCTGTTGTTTTAGACAATTAAGCTTGACCATTATTTACAATGAACATAAACATAATGCCTCAATACCATAACATAATACCTGAACTTTAAGTTGTTTCAAATATGTAGAAATAGCATAATCAAAAAACTTTGCATAATACTCAAAAACAGCATCCTGTGCAGCTGGTAGTACTTTGAGTAATTCCATTGCACAAGTAATCTGAGCCGTTTGAACATTGATGAAGGGTTGTTTAGTTTCACTGAGAAACGCTGCTAATTTAGCAAACTGATCTTCTTGATGTTTCTTCATCTCCATCATGATCTAATGTATGAAATAAAAGGGACGTAAAAAATGTGTCAGAAATATATAATATTAAAATGGGAAATACAAATTATAAAATTTGAATACAATGGTACTTCATAAATATTTTATTCCGTACTTCCATCTACAAATTATTGTCATTGTAATTTTTATAATATTTAAACAAATAAAATAACTAACTTACTACTTTGAAATGTACAGCTTTAGTTCATAATATACTAGTGCATAACAATACTGCAAGTCTTGTTAATCAGATTATGATTTATGTTTGTAGATTGTAATTACCAACTAGGTTTATATTACTAGTATAGTCAGAGACTACGAAGATTTTATAATTTAATTTTTTAATTTCTTATAGTTTGCGGTATAGTAACAAGTTAGTATAATATAGATACCATTTACTATTTCATATTGTTATAACATGTTTTGTTTCTAATCATTTAAATTTATTATGTCTTGATAACAGATATCAGTAATTCGGAACCATAAATTGACCACAATCATGGTATAATTTGAACTGGTTAGAACCATGATGTAGATAATAATATGCAGGTTTATCAACGCAGTATTATATTTTAATATTTTCACGGACTAGAGCTATTTGGTAAACTTATTTTTGGTGAATGTAGGATAACTTAAAAACTTTAGGGGAATCTTATATTCAAAATTCAAAGCATAAATTGAAAAATTTTTATGAATTTTATCAACATTTTGACTTTAGACCAGCACGGAAAATTATGGTGAATTTACTCTCAACTTTTTTTTTTATTTCCACTAACATCAACTTACGAGGAACGCTGTATAACATTTTCAAGTTTTTTGACCTGCAAAAAATTGTGCACCAACATAGTCAAAAAAAAAAAAATTAGTATATTATATTATATACGCAAATGTATATGAATGTTTAACTATATTATGAGTCATATAATTTATAAAGATTTGTGGTTAAATATAATGCATTTCCTAAGAACGTAAAAAAACATGAATAATTCCTATTACATTTTACAAGGTTCCCACACACTGCTGCGGTAGGGGTGGAATTATGGTAATAATATGAGTCCGGACTAAATCCCTCCACCGCTGCAGCGTGTGGCAATGTTTATGCAGGTTGAACTACCTAAAATTGGGTGCGATAGCTGCTTAATTGATTAATCATAATCCAATTCTGAAAACATCCAGAAGAGAGTACGTTTTTAGAAGCGAAGTGTGTATCTTTATTCTAGACTTCTTATTTATTTGGTCCTTCTGGATCCAACTGCGACTTGTGAGTCTTGATAACAACCAATTTATTTTGAAGTTTATTATTATATTATAATCAAAAATATAATAAAATAGGTATATTTAATACCTATAATCTAGGGTATAATGTACTAAGCTAAATATCGGTGTAAATATGTATCACAAATTAAGTCTGTGAATTTAAACTTTCCAACTCTCTTAAAGCAATTTTGTTTGGGATCCTCAGACTGCTGAAGCTTGCAAGCAACTTGAACGTGTCCAGCTTCGTTAAATTTAACTTTAACATTACTTGCTAACCTCATGACTACACTCCCGTTCTCCGTTTTCTACATCCCTCCAACCTATCCGATCGTCGTTACCAATATAACTTATCTTCTCTCTGACTCTATTGACTCCTCTTACCTCCTTGCACTTAGTAATATAAAGGTACCTACCTATTAGAAATACCCGCAACAGTGCTTTTTTTCTTATACCGCATTGCTCTCCAATTATTTAAGAAATGTACCACTCTCCTGGATGATGAAAACTACCAATGAGGATCCGTCATTCTTCTACTAATTTTTTTTTTTCTCCTAAATTATTTGTTATGTATATAATATTCAAAACATACCTTTGTATAATTTGGGCTCTGTTCGTTATTGTTATTTTGTTAATTTTGAATAAAAGATAGTCTAAATAATATAATATAGTACAATCACGATTAAAGATAGTCTATAGACTATCTATAGCCGTGAATACAATACAGCTGGCCAAAAAATCCGACACAAAAATAAAAAAAGATTGTATAAACAAATAATTAATAGCTAATACAATTGGCCAAAAATTACGGAAACGGTGGATGGTTCTTGTGTTCAATATTTTTCAATACATTTAAAATCATTTGATCAGTTGTTACGCTACCTTTACAATTTTTTTTCCACACACTCCCATCTAATTTTGTTATTGGCAATTTTTTTTGTTTTGTATACATATAGTCATTAACAACAATTTTTAAACCTCTTCTGTCTGTTTTAAGAATTTGTATTTTATCCATGACCACAAAAAAAATTTAAAACAAGAATTTTTATTTTAAAACGTATATAACCACTATAACCACTATAACCACTAAACCATTACTAAACTCCTTTGAATAGTTTTGATATAAAATATTGACTCAATGTTCATGACGATGTAATATTGTACAAGAATGTTATCTTAATAGTCTTAGTAATTGACTGGTTTTTGGACACAATTTTAGATTTCAATGTTACCCATCTAATTCAATATTAGTATACTACTATTTTACTTTTATTTAAAATTATATTTTTACTTAACTTGTTTTAAATATAATTTATTATTTTTTTTATTGAAATTAAGATTAAAGATTTTTTGGTTAACGTACAGTTTTACACAAAAAAAAAAAAATATGAACAAAAGCTAAAAAATATGTGTTGAAAATAATAATTTTATATTTGAAGGTAAGTAATGAAAAAATAAAAAAACCAAAAAAAAACAGGGGGGAAATGTCCTATTACGCTGGAAACAGCCGGGGGGGAAATTTCCGGATATCCGTAAACATATAGTGTTGCCCGGCGTATAGTATAGGCAAAATGGGTACATTACTGCAGCAGCGTTTAATGTTGTACATAATTATACATATTGTACATAATTAATTACCTATATTTTGGCTCTTCGCTACTCTGTTCGACGGCAGAGAATAGAGTTGCACACAATCTAAAACGCATCATATTCCACCGAAAAAAGCCGAATCCCCTCACTACAGCACCAGTTGTACAAAATGTACAAACAATAATCACATTAATTCCAAAATACTATTAAAATGTAATTTAAAGTAATTTAGAATGGCCATATGCGCTAGTACTACATACCGAGTGACTGGTATTGGTGGTTTCATTAAGTACGTATTATTCTATGGAAATGTAGTATCTATTCTAATCTTACATTCGGAAGTAAAAGGTACATAAAAATATCATCGTTGTAATAATATTAATATAAATTAAGATACAATGCATCCAATATATTTAGGTTATCTAAATTTAACATATTATTATGCATATTTTTGAAAATATCATGTATTTAAGATAAATCTAATATATTAAAATAAACTATCTAATTACAACTTATCAATGTCTTTAGATGATCTAATTTTTATTATTGTAAAATTTTCATTTTTCCTCACCAGAATATCAGCATTTGATAACCAAATAAATTTGTATTGATTGCCTTTTGCCGCTAACCTGGTTTGGGAAAATAATGTCCTTTTGAATTTTGTTAACCGCTCGTCCGTTCATTGGTGTACAGTGTACACATTATCTTTCGACCAATTACTATTTCGATACCTTAAAGCACACAAGTGCTTTGTCCACTTTTTTTGAAAATCGAGATATTGGTATCTATGAATTCGTCATAGAAAGCAGAATCGATGGCACAATCGTGTTATGTCCATAACCTAACAAAATTCCGTTAATTTTAAATATTCGAAAAGTGTTATATCCACTTAGACTTAATGTTTATTTCAAGAGCACAAATGTTATATGTCACATTTGTGCCATAAGAAATACGTTGAAGAGACATAGAAAATGTGTGCTCTTGAAATATTTTTAGCAGACAACAAAACTTGTTTTTGCGTTTACCAACAATTACGAAAAATGGACATATCACTTGTGTGCTTTAAGGTATCGATTTATCATATGTACAGTTACCTTTAACGATTTCACATTACGAATTAACTTTTTACTCATTTCAAGAGTGTCTAATTTTAAATTTAGCCCCTATTATATTTTGCTTTGATGCAGCAGAGTTAATTCTGTATGCTTTAATTATATTCATTTTATTGTATTTGTTATTTTACCAGTTTTTTCAATAATAAGTAGTTTTATGTATACCTGTTGGCTGTTATATTCACTGCTATGCCTAGATTGTGCTGCTCGATTACATAAATTTTGTATTTTAATACCTATTGTAACTCCTAAAAAAAAACGTTCATTTTCAGAAATGATTTTTTCATTTTCAAGTTTAATGATTTTCAATTCATTAATAACACTATTGATTTTCTCGGTAAAATTCTAATAAGAGAAAATAATTTCATTAGCTCTTCAATGTTTTTTCCATAGAATTTTTACGTTGTGACACTTGTCTAGTTCATTTATTTTTGAATTCGGAAATTTTGAACGATCTTAAGCAATTAGTGCAAGTAAATTTTGTTTTAGGGTTGATAAGACATTTTATTAAAATTTGCCTCAGTACATCCTATACAATAAAAATTTGCAATATTATTACACACCCAACATTTCAGAGAATCATTGCTACACTAATTTAACACAATTTAATGGTATTGTGGATGAACGTAATTTCCATCGGAAACAATAACAATCTGATAAATTAGGTATGGTTTAAATACAGACTATATCAATAGTGTGCGTATAATGAAAGGGTGTTTGACAAAATAGATATATTATAATATATAGACAAAAATATTATTCTGATAAACTGCGATTTAGATACGAAGGACAAAGACACAACTTGCCTTTATCAAAGTCAGAACAGAACTATAGTGATACATCATCATAGCCATAAAAAAATATGATTTATAAACCTGAGACTGTAGAAAATAAAACCATGAATAGGAAATGATAATATAAACAATTTTGTGATAATTTCAAGTATATCTACGGTTATTTGTTTTTGAATTACAACAATATAAAAAAATCTATTATGTCATAACTGTTTTGGCGTAAAAAATATATTACTCTATGTATGTATTGGACAAGAATATTTTTTTTTAATAAAAATTACGAATTATTAATTAAGGATATAGTATTAAAGGTGAGAGCTTAAAGGAAAAACAAAAATTGGTAAGAAAAGAAGTTTAAATATCTTTTGATTTTCTTGTATGTAAAATAAACTTTATATAAACAAAAACTGTATTTTATACAAATTATAATGTAACAAAATAATAACAAATTATAATGTAAAAGAATACAATTTATATATTTTTAAATTTTAATTATTGACATTATATTCAGTTTTGTTTAATTCTTTTACCCATCATAATTAACTGACCATAGAAGAGGTAAATGTTTTGGTTTCATTGTGTCAAGGAAATGCTGTCGCCACATTGCTTTTAATTCACTTATTGCGTCTTGTTCTAAAAAATGTTTTACTACTTTTTCTGCTGCACTGTTATGTTGACAGTCATTTTCATACCTTTAAACAGCATACATTTAATAAGTACATAAAACATTTAAACTTTTATAAAACTAACTTACTTTAAGGATTTGATAGTGAGTAAAGTTTCTAGGAATGTATCAAACACTCGACTCGGTTTCATATTATACGTTTCTGCAATTTCTTGTCTTAATTCATTCGCTACTTTATCTGGTAATGAATTTCTAGATTTTAAAAGAGTTTTAGCAAGACTTTTTGACCTCATAATTTTTACATATGCTGGAATCTAAAATAAATACATTGAGTTTCAAACATTATTTCTTAGTATTTGAAGATAAATTTTTGATTTAATAAAAATTACTTTTTGGTATTCATTAGAATTTAGCTCTTTAATTTGACACATATTGAATAGTTTTTTACGTATTGTGAAATCAAAGGCATTTGATTTGATATGACACCAATAACATAATAGCAATGTATCATGAGGTATATGAGTTTTGTGTACAGCTACAATGAACATTTACTCATGTAAGATAAATATGAAAACTAAAAATAAAATTTGAATATGATACATACTTGGCATATGTCGAACAAATTCTTTTGGTATGATACTTTTCTTACGGAAATATTCAGAGCGACCACAAACTGTGCATATATTTTCTCGGGGAAGAACAGAAAAATTGTCTTTTCTATTTTTTAAGTCGGCTGAGAAGTTAAGTCTTATAGTTTTTGGTTCATTATTGACCAATTCGGCTAAACCTTGAGATATATACCTTTATATGACAACACAACAAAATTAAATATCTACTGTATACAATAGCTAATTATAATAATTATTGCTATACTTACCAATCAACTTTTTTATGACTACAAGTTGACATTACAGTTCCATCAACATTTTCCATCAAGCAATTGTCATACACTTTAGCAGATTTTATTGTTGAAGTTGAATATAAGCGAACATTAGATTTTGGTTTATATTTAGTGTTTCCATTAGTTCGAACATTTTGGTACGGAAGATCTTTATAATTTGAGTATATTTCAGTAACCTTATCCCATTTTTGTTTGTCTGTTAAAAATAACCAGTTCCACCATGATATCTATTTAAAATGAGCATACATACATTCATTGGTTCAATTATAAATCAGCATAAATTACTTTTTTATTTCTCAGTTGCTCAAAAATCTTGACAGCTACATAAGCATCCAATGCAGCATAATCAATTTGGCGATCATTTAATTCTTCAGCTTCCCAATCACTAGCTCGAACATGCCAATCCTTATCTAATTCACATCCTAGCAATTTATATGCAAGAGCTGCCAAACTTCTTTCTTCTAAACAAGATTCTTTAGCTAAATATCTCAAATCAATGCATCCAGATACATTGATATTGTAATCACTCATCAGTAAATGAGCATCGTCCAAAATAGCAACACCAACTTTAATTATATTTGAGTTGCTCAAAATGTCCTATAATACGTATTCAAAAGTAATGTCCAATTAGGTATAACGAGGAATATTAATTTGATTGTGCAGTATCATACTTACAGATAAAGATGATGGAATAGTTTTAAACTTAGACAATCTAATCAAAGAACACATTCCATTATTGTCAGCAATTTGTAACAACGCCACAGGTTGACGAATTCCATTTTGGGTTACCCACTCACAATCTAGTCCGAGAATTGGCAAGTAAGTGGCTGATCTAAAATGGAGTTTTTTTTAAATAAATAGGTAATATAATTACCAATTAATTAGGTAATGATAATACTTACTTTTCAAATTTCACTGCTATCTGTTCACATTGTTCAACTGTATCCACAATATCAATTTGTCGGGCACGTAATTTCATATATGATCTAAGTAATGGTACTTTAGTAAATATTTTGATCATTATTAAATTAATTACAGAAAATAACATTTTTGCCTTTACATTGTCAGTAAAATATAATGTAATAAAAATTGAAGAATTAGGATTTAGGATTTACTTTGTCGATTGCTGAAATCTGAATCCCGTTATCAGTTATCAATTATAAATATTTTTAACGGTTATCATGGAAATGTCTTGTGATATGATAAAATTCGCATAGACATATTATAATAGATCTTTATATGTAAATCATAGATCTATAAACTAATGGACAGCGCATTCCACTCCACCCCACCATCAATGCACGGGAATCATATAAGAGAAAGAAAGAAGAAAAAACGAAGAGAGAACAGAGAGAAAGAACATAAACGGGGTAATCATTGACGTATAAAACTAATACTATATTTCCCCCACGTTCTCTTTTCTCTTTTACTCTATATCGTACCACAGACTTCTCTCTCTAAGCGCTGTCCATTTGTTTATAGGTCTATGATGTATATAATATGTCATATATATTATATGATCTACATAATATATGTCTATATGTTTGGCTGTTTTCAATTCTGTAATATTATTATTTATTTTCTGTATTAAACATTCGATCAATCTACGTTCAAGCTGTTTTTTTTCTGGAACATTATATTTATATTTATATGGATCCATATCATAGACCTATAAACTAATTAATAGGTATACTTATATAACTTAGTTAATAGGTCTATGGTCCATATCCGTCACCATCCCAGACTAAGGTATGTGGGTATTGGGTATATTATCTTAAATCGTGGTCACCATCACGGATTTATATAATACTAGATGATATACATGTATTATCTGTGATCACCTTTTAAAAAAATATTACTTTTTTTTAAAACTGACTAAAATGACAGCAGCAGACATAAGGATACTTGTTGAGCTTTTAAAAAATGAATACAATACAGATTAGGGAACTGAATTTTCCAATGAATGTATTCATTTTGGCTGTTACTTAAAACCCATTTCCAATTCTCCTCCAAGTATACAACACATGTTAGTGTGTATAGGTATAAGAAAAAAATATTTAAACGATATCTTACCTTAAGATGTAAGTTTGGCAGCTACATCCGCATGCGATCTCTACGTCTCAAACGCATTGCTACAAATTGTAGGTACGTCCAGCAAATCACATTTAGCTCTGTTAGTTTAAAAACTAGAATGAATTGAACTCTTATAAAATTTAGAAGTAAGAATATTATCAAGTGGAGTATAGTAAACCTCATACGGTTTTTAGATGCGGAGCGGAACGATGAATACATTGATTTTACAATGATGTGTGTTTTTTTAAACTTTTTTGTGTCCGTCATCATGGTTTAGGGCAGTAAAACTGCTTCGATTTTTTTCGACAGTATCTTGTTCGATAGGAAACTCAATCTAGTTGATGCATTTGGGAGTTCAAATTTTAAAATTTTAATTTCAATAGTTTTCAAAAGCGACGGGAAAACAACATAAAATTTAAGGAAAACCGGGAATTTTTACGCAAAATTGGTTTTTGACAAAATCAATTTTGGTTTTTGACATAACTCTAAAACAAATTACTATAGATACATGCAATTTTCACTGAACATTTATATAAGCATTTGCTATATACCATATATTTATTTTTGACTTGTTTTGAGCTATTAACGAACATCATCAATTTTCAATATTTTTAGTTTTTTTTTCTTTGAATGTCAATAAAATTTTATTTTTTTGGTAAAAATGCGTGAACATTTAATACATGGTTCTTAATGTATTGTTATAATAACATTTAAAAAATATTAAAAATCCATAGTGAACATTTTTTTTTTACAAACATTTAAAGTTTGAATTTTGACAAAAAGCTTAAAAATTACGAAAATGTGCAAATTATTTTGAGTTAGCTATTTGCTTAAATCTAAGATTTAAATTGTATTACAAGATTCCTTATAATTTTGACTTGTTTTGAGCTGTTTACAGACAATTTCAATATTAAATGTATATTTATTAAGGGGTAGGAGCGTTCGTAAAATGTTGCCCCAGGACGTTTAATGTCTAAATGCACCACTGTAAATATTACAAAATACAAAATACATTTTTTTGTAGCTATCGCTGGTTTAAGCGTGGAAAAATTACCTTTTTCCGTCCAGTGAATAGTAAATTATGATATTCAGCCTATAGGGGGAACGGAAAAGTTACTACCCAAATCACATTAATATACCTACATGATTACATGAACGATGGACGTATCAGTGGCGCTAAAATATATATTTACCTATGACAATTATAACTTATAGGTGATTTTAGTAGGTAAGGGGTCATTTTTATCATTCTATAGTAATTTTATGAAAATGTGTTTAATGAGTTTCGTGGCACATGGGAGTTGAACATTTTTTTATCATAAAATATAGTGACGTGACTGCGCGTATGTACGTTACCGAGGTCCTTTAATTACATAAAGCCTTTGGGAAACTCACTCACACTAATGATAAGTCACTGCATACACAGTCACACTGCAGCACTAACGATAGATGTACAATATTTCCTAAATCCAACCGCTTCAAAATGGTTCGCTTTGACAGCTTTAACTTTTAATTTTTATTAAACATATAATAAAATATAAAACAAGCAAAAAAAAATTTCAGGGGGGCACGTGCCTTCAGTGACCACCCCCTGGCGCGTTTGGTATGTTACGCGTTTGTAAGACGGAGACAACACATGCTGGTGTGGCATCCTCTTAATAACCGAATAACGATAATAATAACAATAATAATTAATATGTACAATGTACCTATATTACTGTCCTATAGGTACTATGTGTACAAAAAATACAAAATATATATTATACATTTATACATACCTACAAAGTACAGGCTATAGTATAATAATATTATATTGCATTACTTCATATTATTGTATATATTTATTATTATGTAGTTATATACTTAAATGTGAATCGCGCTCAGCCGCCCGGCGTCACCGTGACGACGGGATGGGTTCAACTGTTGCGCCAGGGCTTATGCTTAACGCGATTGCGACGGCGGGCGGTCACGTGCGTTTCGCCATTAGCAGCTGGAGGCCGAGAACGCGCCGAAATTTCGCCATTTCTAGTGGCGACTAGCGGTGGCAACTAACGAGATGTTCACACTCGCTGCTCGGTTTAGTTTAAAAAAAAAAAACATTGCATATTTATGTTACCTCTCTCCAGTCTCCCGTTTTTACATTTCCCATTTTCCCACTCGTCGCACTCACCACGCGCTCTTATTCAACACACACATAATATAATATTATAATAAAACGATTATGCATTTTAGCATTTATTCATATAATATATATTATACTATATACTATATGAATATAATATGAAATAATATATATATAATATATATTATATATATTATATTCGTATATGTGCGAGTGCATATTTATAATAATAATAATATTGTATATATGGGTGTGCTGCACGTGTATCGCGTTGTGCCGTTGTCGTTGTGTACGAACGCAGACTTAGCGACGGGAGCAACGCATACGACTATAATACGAGAGCCGAGAGGTTGCACAATATAATAATAATATTATTTCGTTTATATCGTACGTTGGTTTCACGTCAACATTCCCGTCGCAGCCGCCGGCATTCCGCGCATTCCTCGACATACATATAGATATTATAACACGAGGCGGAGCTCGCGCCGCAACAACACATTTTAATTTATAATATATATATATATATTATATACGAACGTACGGACGACGACGATCCGAACGAGCCATCGGCCGTCCGAGTGCATAATAATAATAATAATAATAATAATAATCGTAATACCGTGGCGGTACACACTATAGGTAGATATTTTTTTCGAAGTATACTTCCATATAATATGATATTATTACTATTGTTATCATAATGAGATCGATACACATATTAAAATATTAAACCCAAACTTAAATACTATAGAGTGTCAGTAGTGTCACAGTGTGTTGTATGTTGTATCTGCCCGGGAGGTATCTATAGTTCCATTATTATAAGTTTTCAGTTTTAAGGTTTAGGATTTTGTGTATATGATATATTCGGACGGTTGGTAGATGGTTGTTCCCGTCATTTACTGCAGGTCTGCGGCTGCAGGTGAATGTTGCAACGCCCAGATGGGCTAGATGAGATCGAGAAAAATAATTACGTTTTCGGGTAGCACCTAATATGCCGTAACGCGTACACCCTACGCTTCTACGGTCCTACCTATCTACTCTGAAAAAATAATTTATAAGTTTTATTTATATTTTTTTACCACCCTGTCTCCTAATTTTGGGTGGTTATATAAAGATTGTTTACCGTTTTGGCATTTCGGTTTTAAAGAAAAAAAAGCGTGTACGTCTCCTGGTCAAACATTTTTCCTGTTCGTGGTCCGGGATTTGGAGGCGACACCGTCACACCGACGCTGCGGGTACGTGCACGCTGCACGGGGCAACACTCACACGCACGTCGCACACGCACTCACACTTACTCGGCCGCCGTAGAACGATACGCCGACACCGCCGTGTGATATTATTGTTGTTGGATTTTTTTTCTATAATAATAAAATACGAATTTATTAATATATTACGATAAAGAAAACACCGAAAAAGGTCGTGACGTGAGAAATGAACAGAAAAAAAATGAAAGAAGATTTATTTACGATCGTTCTCGTGTATTTGTGTTAATTAACCGTGCAGTTATTTTTCGACTAGTTTTAATTATCTCCCGGTGGTGGGGGGGACATCGGAATGTTGTAGCAATATGGCGGCGGCCATGATAATGGCACACTCGACAACGTAGACTCTTTGTTTTCGTTTCTCGATAATATTGTTTTATATTTTTCACCGTGTCCGCGCCCGCTAACTCGACGCCCGACGGTCGCCTTTGCGCGCGTCCGCTGTGTGCTTCGTCCCGTGGAAACGCCGATTCGCATTCGTTCTAAATGTGTGAAAAGTGTCGCGAGTTCTGCGTCCATCGTACAAAGGCTGCGTTGGTGGTTACGTGCACTGAACACGGACACCGAACACCCTCCGAAGACTGGATAACGATGCGCCGCCGGTCCTGAGGTCAGTACCCGAATGATAGTCTGTACCCTAGGTCCAATTACAGGTACCCATACATGATGGCCGGGTGCCCTGCTATGGTAATATGTCCTATTCCCATTTTGTCTTTAGTCCCGTAGTCCCATCCGACATCTCAAAAGTTATTTGGTAATCGGTGTGTACCACGTATAAATAGTTGTCAGCCGCTTACCTGATTGACAGATTTATGTTGTATGTAATCGTTGACAAACGCATGTATTAATGGTATACGTTTGAAGATATCGA
This sequence comes from Sitobion miscanthi, assembly GCA_008086715.1. Classification (NCBI taxonomy): domain Eukaryota; kingdom Metazoa; phylum Arthropoda; class Insecta; order Hemiptera; family Aphididae; genus Sitobion; species Sitobion miscanthi. Next base: position 9,665,618 of record CM017802.1, on the reverse strand, counting down.
TGATCATCGATTGACAGGCATCTGACCATCGGACAACATTTTTGGATGTTCTTATGAATTGTTTGAGAAGGATATAAAATATCGTTTGTTGATTAGGTCTTTCTTATAAATTATAAAATATTGTGTGGTTATTTTATGCTCAAATTAATTTGTTAGTTTTTTTAATTTTTTGTTTTTACATAAACATTAAGTCTTCGTATATTTATTGAATACTATATATACCTATATATATTGTCTACTCAACTGGAGTTAAAAGTTTATCCATGTAATGAAAAAGTTTATAATGTTATGAGGAGAAGGTACCACCTGAGACTTAGTGATGTTTATACATAAATGAATTACCTACCTAACTTGTAAGTGTAATAAAAATTACAATGAACACGATCAATATTATTCAGATAAACATTATTTTAGTGATATTCTAAAATATATTTATCTGAAATGATAACCGTTGATTTTGAATTTGAAATTTAATATTTTAATAAACTACAAATATTTTTACTAACTTTATTGTTACATAGGTTAGGTAGGTATCTGCTATATTTATTATAATTATAAAGGGGGAATATTTCTTAAGTCTAAGGACAAAATATTCAAAAATTGGAGAAAAATAAACTTCTTATACACGAGTAACATAGTTCCTGCAAAAGGTGTTAGTCGTTATCATAACTTCTTTGTTCATTGTCCAAATTTATGTTGTTGTTATCCTAAAAAGGAATTATTCATGTCATAATTTATACACATTTAAGTTTTTAAATTCAGTCATATTACTACATAATATTATATTTAAATTTTAAATAACTTGTTTTTTATCTGCTTATTTTTACATGATTTGTTGAAACAAATCCAAATGTCACTTAAAACCTTGCTCAAAACTAAATGGTCATTGAGGATTTGGTAATTAATAATTAGTTTGTTAGTTTGTTATAAGTGTGTGATTTTAGGTACCTTATCTACTTATTTATTTTTACCTATAGGTACCTACTTATGTGTAGAAGGTACCTATGTCACATATTAGGTATTGCCATAATGATTGTATATAATTCAAAGTGTAAAATTACTATTATATTATACCTATAGAGTGGTATAATCCTTAATATTTATTATTTATAGGTACCACTAAAATGTTAAACCTATAAGGTCAATATTTGAATTCCTTTGTTTTAAGTAATACTGTGTAATACCTAATTGTGTTCATAAAATATTTAAATTATATTTTTGTTGCAAAGGATTTTATATAATTTTAAATTCTATTTATTTCTTTATTTCTTACAAATTATAAAATTAATATAATAACAGGTAAAGTAATCAGTAAATTAATTAACTTCCTGCTTACCTACCTACCTACTATTATGGTATGGTATATTCATATTATGTAAATGTAATGTTACATATTATATTAACAATATCATTATTAGGTATATCATATATTTTAATTGAGTTATTCCACTATTTAAATAGTACCTATATAAAATATAAATCTGAATTTAATATACCAATAAATAATGTTTGTAAATAAATAGATGAGTACCCTTTTTTTTTCAATTTGTATATAATATATACATACCTAGACTTTCTACATAGTAGGTATAATATAGAATTTAAATTTTATATGAGTACAATATTTCTTCAACTTAAACTTACATCAAACAAAATGTTCTGGGAAAAAAATAAATATAACTAATTGTTTAAAACAACAATTGAGAAATAATATATAGTAGATATTTGTATTCACCTATTTTACTTAAATACATTTTTATAGACTTACATACAAGAGTATTAATACTTAAAATACTTATTTCTGGTTTTAATTATGGACTTTTAGTTATGGATTAGTAGGCCAAGTATTTATTATGTCTTAAGATACTTAAATAATTATTGTATTCATTTTCCAGTGATTTGAACACAGTATTCATGGTTTGGTAACTTGTGTTTCTGTGGCTTTTAGATTTTAAAATAGAAATCAATAATTGATTTAACGCAAAGTAGATACAGACATTTACAATTACAAGACTTGATGACTTGAGTGGAGAAGTTGCCCACTAGTGACACTCCGACTATTACCTACTTACCTATATTTATTTGTTAATTTTTGCTTTTATTGGAATAATTTCAATCTTGTACCTACCTGAGTAACTATTTATTTTTAATCAAAAGTTAGCTTATTTTACAGAGTTATAATTAATTTTATAAAAAGACATTTGAAAATTGCACTATTTAAAACTTATACAATTTGTTTCTATATTTCAGGTGTTTATTTTAATCTACGAAGATCTGGATATTTTACTTTAAATTAAGTAACTACAGTTGCTTGTATCGACCATGTGATTGCTTTATTAAGTTGATCCATATACCATCACATGTTGTGTTCAAAATTGCAATGTGTGTGAGTGCGTAGTCTGTGTGTCCTCGGCCCCCACTTAGCCATGGGCCGCCCGAGGAAGCCGTCGCCAGCATGAACTCTGCGGCGCCTGCATCGGGCAAACCATCTACCCGATCATCATCTTCGGGCTACCGCCAGAAGGCATTAGCAGAGATCCGCAACTCACTATTGCCCTTTGCAAATATTGGTGGCTGCGACAGCAGCGCTGCCAGCTGCGTGTCAAGTATTTCAAGTGCTTCAGGATCAGCCACATCTGGTATTGGGTCTGTATCTGGTCTTAGTTCTCTTTCAAACAACTGTGTCGATAAAGAACTTAACGCATTACGGCAGACACTTTCTCAATTAATCACAATGGGGTATACCGAAGTAAGAATTATTTGTTTTACTAATTTAACACTTAAGTTATTTTATTTAAAATATAAATTAAGACTATTAATTCATAACAGTAACTATAACTATTTATATAGTATGATGTATTAAATCTGCACAGTTTATTTTATTTAATTAAAAAGAAAAATATTTGAATAATGTATAGATGTATATTATTTATATTATTGCATATCTATATTAAATCATTTTAGTGGGTCCTTAAATAATAATTTATATTTTAAAACATGATTGCTGAATAATTTGATATTGCTGATTATAATTATTGAAACATTGAATCTTATATTAATAAGGCTCTAACTTTTTTGCATTTTTACTCTAAAAATATCTTAAAATTACACAAAAATTGATTTAAAAAAATATAAAATTGTTAAACAGTGGTTTTTTATAAGATTTACACATTTTTATCATTTTTATTTCTAAAACTTTTTTTTCAAAATATCAAAAGTAAATATTTTTGAAAAATTAAAAACCATTAGGTACTATTTTTAAAATGTATATTTGTCTTTGAGGTAGTCTCACTATGTCTCTTTTCACTCAAAGTTAATCCATCACAACAATCCATTAATAAAATGCCTATCCTCTTTTATAATCCCTGATAACCCCCAGAGACGTCTTCAACGATCCTGATCTAGAGATCTCCTAATTTAATCTGTCGGGTGGCACTACCGAGTGCCCTCCCTTATCTGTCAGTCTCACTATGTAAATATCTTAAATCAAAATTACTTATTGTATAGATGTTGTATAGATTTTAATTAAATATTTTTAATAAAAAAAAAAACATGAGGTTGAACGTTGGGCAGCGTGTGCAGTCAGTTGCTGAAATCTATTTATTATATACTCCATACTCCATAGCACGAGATAAGTTGAAGCCAAATGTTGGTGATTTTCTGAAAAAAATTTTTCTAATTTACCTAATAACAAAACACGACTTCTTAAAAATAGGCAAATTTTCAAATTGTCATGAACATATAATTATATAAGTATATAATTCAAATATTTAAACATTTTACTATAAAAGTAAAATTTGCAGAAGTAATAAATTTTGAGCCTTACTATTCATTGTTTACTGAAAATCAACCTTTTAAAACGTTTTTACAGTAATTAAAATCCTCTAAAATATTACCTATAATAGAAATGATAAAACGAAAGGCATTTTTTTTATTTATTATTCTTTCATTACTTGTGTTGAAAGACATAGATAAATAGACAATTTATACCTACAAAACTAATCTATCCCATTTTGACTTCCAATAGGATCCAAATCGACGACTGGAATTTGCTGGCCGTTTTATTTATGTTTCGAGTTAAATTATAATAAATAGACAGTGATGTTTTTGTCGGCCTGTCAGTTCAGGCATAGTTTTTGAACGTCGACAGCACTTGATGGAACATGATAATTGGCCGGCTAAATCTGGTGGTCTGTATGGACCCATAATGTTATATCCATAAACAAAACCCTTTAAGAAAATACTACACCTACATATTTTGTCTTCGTCTTATAAATGTACAACGTATTAAAAACTGTTTTGCATGGGACTACTATACTCCCTCTGTATTTATAGTAGAATTATCAAAACTTAAAATGCACAGAGAAGAATTTTATCTGTGTCGTAGCGTTACTTTTTATTGTTAGGAATAATTACAATTGATGTTATCAGTTTGAGAACATAAGGGTTTTTTGTTTTTTTCATTTAATTATTAAAATTTATTGGTTATAGTGATATCAAAAAAATAAAAAAGCTACAGCAGATAACGTTCTTACCTATGCTTTGTGGAATTTTGGTGATTCTACTATAAATATAGAGGTAGTTTAGTTCTGGGCAAAACAGTTTTTATTGTGTTGTATATTTGTAAGACGGAGACAATACAGGTGGGTGTAACATTCTCTTAATGCCTTTTTGTATGTTCAAAATTATAGGTACTAGGTATATGCATACATTATTTTTATAACTTATCAAGTGCCTTTTTTATAGTCAATGGTTTCATCTTTGAACTTGGTTTGTTACATAACTTTACAAATTTTAATTAACAAACCGTTGTTATAACATAAATGGTCTTTAAAGCCTAAGTCCCCATCTTGTAACAACTAAATCTTGATTAAAAATAAGGGAAATGTTAAACAATAAACAACCTTAATTGTAATAAATATTTTATATTTCGTAAAATATAAGATACATTCATGCATAGCGAGGCAGTTGTTTTTAAGCCGTGGCTCAGTTGATATTTGGGGTTGGTGGTAGATTTGTAAAACATATTGCTTCTAAATTATGAACTTGAGAGTTAAGATATCTGGACATTTTGGTAAACATCCTGTTGTAAAGTGGTAGGTGGATGGGTGGATAAATAAAATATATTTGGCTGCTTCAATTAAAATTGTTCACCATGCTTCTGATTCTGACAGATTTTTATAATTTCATCTAAACTAATATACATGATAAATAAAATTTTAAAAATACTAAGCTTTAAAATGCTATTAAATACTAAAAGATGATTAAATTAATCAGTTTTTCTCTAGGATTAAAAAAAATTAGCATTAGGTATAAAATATTAGAACTGCATGTAGACAAAGCCTGATTTATAGACATAAGGTCCAGACCAAACTTATTTGCAGAGGGAGGGGAGGCTTACTGACTTAACCATATACATTTTTATTAAATTAAATCCACCGATATATATTTTAAATCAACCTAGCCCCAAAACTTTTTCAAATACCTTATTTATAAATAAATACATCATCCACATTTGTATCATGTAAATGTGTGTATAATATCGTTAATAAAATTATATAAAGCTATTTTGTATACTGAAAAAATATTAACATTCTCGTATAGTTCATAACAAATCATAAGTAAAGTACAACTAATCCAAAATTATTAAAAGTTATGTTGAATTTCCAAAAAAAAAAAAAAATGTATCATAAAGTAAAATAATTTAAAATAATTATGTTCATTTTAAAGTTATCATAATTTTTACTAAAAATGTTCTTTCAACCTATATCTAACCTTTTGTTTTTGTTAACACTGTCATACTGACTAGTTTTTGTCATTCTTTTGGGAATAATCTTCAATTGCATTCTTTGAATTAATATTACTTAGTTATACTATTTTCAATAGTCATTAATTATGAATCTTCCAATTTTTTCTGAGGTTATCTTTCCTAAGTATGTTCTCCTATCCTTTTTTTAGCAAAAAAATGTCTTTCACTTGTAAAATCATATTATATACCTAATTTATAAGTATAGAATATCAGGGTGAGATATGTATGATGAAAGTTAATTTGGAACAAATATTGTAATTGTATACTTGGATCTAAATACTCTACAGTAAGTTCCGGGCTGGTAAATTATTGTAAAAAAAAGGTTAAGTTAGTTTTTTAATTGATTGTGAGAGGGAGCAGCAACACAAAAATCTATTTGGGTTGAATGTTTAAATCTTGAGTGCGTTTTTGTGATATGTACTAGTTATTAGTTATCACTTACCTATGTCATATATGTATTTTAATTTTTAAGTTTTAAATTGCAAAATTTTGCATCTGAACTTCCTTTAAAATTAAAATATAAAAAAACTTACACAAGGCTCTAGATAATAGTCTTACCTTTAACATTAGGTCAAACACTAAGATATTAAAAATAACACAGGTTAAATGGATTGTAAGTTTTGGTATGTTATGTGTTTGTACGGAGACAATTCATGTGGATATCACGTCATTATAAATGATCAAAAAAACTATCCAATATTCTGAAAATAAATGTAAACTCTACAATTCCTTATTATTTTAATATTTTAGTAATATGTTTGATGATTTATAAAAAAAAAAAAAAAAAAAACACAATAAGGAGGAAATTGGGTATACGCTAGGTGTCAAGTTTACCCCCAAGTAAGCCAATATAATTTATGTGTTAGATTTGAATTCAATGATAAATCATTACATACAAAAAAAAATTCTGAGTAAAGTCTAACAGTCTATATTACTAATTATATTTCATGATATGTTTTTTATATATATTTTACTATTAGTATCACGGTAGGACAATATTACCGTTGATAGGGTTGTAGGGTTGATTTAATTATATCTGAAAACAGCATTAATTAACATAAATATATTTTTGGCTTGACTATAACTTTTTTTCTGCCTGATTTTCATTACGCTTATAATTTTATAAAATGTATTATTGTTAGTTGTTACCATAGTGACCCTCTCCCAAAAACATATTTATGATTCATAGATTTACCTTGTAGACAAAATACATCAAGTAGCATGCCGCATACGTGCTACGTATTTTATTATTAATACTTAATTATTATAATAGTAACTATATTAGGTCCGGTGTGGCTCGGTGGTTGTCCTCAGTCACTAATGTGTTCTAAGGTCAAGCATCAGTCAATGGGCTAGTTCCCGGACGTTAGACCACCCGGGTTTTTAGTGACAAATCCTGGCCCTATAAACATGTGTTCCTCAACCAATTATAACCCCCAAAAAAATGCTAATAGACATATTTGCCAATGCTTAAAAAAATGATGTGACAGAGAGTAAGACATAAGTTCAAGGTATAAATAAGCAATAGCTCAAAAGAAAATTGATATTTTAAAAATGTTATTGTGTAGGTGTATAGTAAAATTTAATAATTTATGTAACAGTTTCAAATCTACAAATAATATTTTTGAAAAACAACAAAATAATTGAAGTATTTATTCTTTGTTTAAGTATCAATTTTGTTCAAATTTGAACCCGAATTTGAACTAAAACTGTCTATAGTAAAAAATTATATATTTCTTTAGGTTTTTTGTTTCACAATAAACTACTTATGAAGGGCCCTAAATAAAATGTTCAAGCCTTAGCTATAAAATTAAATGAGGACAATTTATAAATTTCCAACTACAAAAGATTTGCACATTTTCGTGATTTTGGCGCAATTTGTCGTCAACATTTATCAACATTTTAACTTCAAATGATAAAAAAAAATGTATAATATGTACCTATCTATAATAACTCAAATAGCTACAGTAAAAACTCATGAGGAAAACCTTGTATTCAATTGTAAAACTATTAGACCAAGGGAGAATTGTTTTATCAATATTTGTAAAATGTTATTAACAAAATAATGTCAATTGTCTATAAATAGCTGACAAATAGTTAAAATATTTTGAAAATGTACATAAAATGCTAGTATAAACATTTGGTGAAAATTTCAAGTATCTACGGTTAATTTTTTTTGATTTACAACAAAATATCAAATTCAATTTTTCAGAAACTTAATTTGCGTAAAAATCCCTGTTTTTCGTAATTTATTTTTTGTTTTTTCATTTTAAAAAAATTACTTAGCATTTTTTACTTTTGACCACTTTTCTCTTCCCCAAGTACCGACTAGATTCAATTTCCTATCAGGAATGATATTGAAGCTGAACATTAAATTCTTCTTAAAAGATTCACAATAAAAACAACATATTGTAAAATCAATGCATTCATCAAGTAAATACCAAACATATATATTATATATGTAGTATATACATGTATATTTTTTTTATACATTTTCAGTTTGTATGTTTAAACTAAAAAGTGTAGGAATGTAGAAAGTAATCTAACCTAATCTACCAATTCAAAATAGATATTAGTTCTATGGATTCTTTCATTATTTACTTTAGTAACCACTGTCACATGATTGCATGAACACATGTCTCTGGAATGTAAGATCCAATAAAAAGGTGTAAGTGACCTTGTCCCAATCCTCTGAAATGATGTCCGACTGTGGGACCTTTCGAACGTAAAAATAATTTGAACGAATCACAATCTTAAAAATATTCATCTTCATCCTTATATCAATAAGTTTTCAATTTATCTCCATTTATATAAGGTATTAGTTATTATCTAATATTTATATTTTTTTTTTTTTTTGTAATTTTACTGCATTCCAGTAAGTTCGATTCACGATATTTGTATACTTATTATACTATATTATATTTTATTATTATTTTTTAATGTAAAATATTTCGTTATACCTAATAAAAATTTCATCATCATTTGTCAAAATACCAACTTGATAGTAATCGTAGTTTACATAAAAGCATTACAAATTCTGAAAAATGTAAATGGTAAACCCCGTTAAGACCAAACAGGTTTTTATGATTTTATTGTAAGAAGTGAGATAAAACATTTTATAATAGTTCCGGTTTTTTTATGTATATTGAGGAACCCGGTAAGGTAATTATGTCCAATGTTCCCATGAATTTGTACTTTTTAGAAGTACCTATGTAGGTATATTATCTTTGTTGGTCTTATGATTGATCGAGTAAAAAGGATAAACGAAACCGGTCCGTGTAATTGCAAAAGTATAGACACGTTTTTCGAGTTTAATTACATTTGATTATAAAAGTATATCGGTCCGTGTGTATGAAATTGAGTATTTTGGTACGTTCGTGTTTATGTTTGGCTTTTAGTGCTGGATTAGAATTGCTTATTAGTTATTATTGCGCGACATATTATGCGTACATGATATTATGGTAAAAAGTTATACCAATTTAAATTGAAATTAAATTTTCTAGATCAAGTAGGGGACCAACCCAATATTATCGTGCTACTTTCACTAGGTATCATTAATATTCTTGGTTAACCCGATGAACAAACCCCGTCTAGATGCTAAAATAAGGCCAATTTAAATTGTTCTCGTAAAACTTTAATTTTAATTGTATTAATTTTAAATTTAAATTTTAAAAGATTGCTGTTATAGATAATCTCATTCAGTAATTTCGACACGAGTACGTTTGATGGTTTGAAACACCACACGTCCACACCTTATATTACAATATGACATTGGTTGCAACTTGCAATCATATGTATTAATTGTTTGTATTTTATCCATTTAGTTTTAGATTAATTGGTTAATACCAACCTATTATATTATATTACTATACTTATTACTATTACTAAAGTCTATAATGATTTTTTTTAACTCTCCAATACTTATTATTATACCTATATTTCCAACGTTAAATAAAGTCAGTTCACGTTGACGGACAGTCGTAAACAGCATTTTGTTCCATAAGCATGCTTAAATGTGACACTATGTGAACTTCTAAATAAATGGAAATAACTATCTATAGTAATTCGCTTTAAATTGACAGTGTCCGAATGTCCCATTTGCCTAATGTGGGCTAGACAATTTCCTCTTTCATAAGAAACCATTGGAATTATTACTGCTATTACAGTAATGCCACATTTTAGAAGGTTTTTAGAGTACTGCTATAGGTAATAAATAATAATAGACGATTGCTGCAATAACAGTAAAAAAAATTGATCGATTATCCATCAACGTGTCAAATTAAATAATACATTTTATTTTAATCAAAAATATTACACATTGGTAATATTTTACTATATAAAAATTAAAAATGGTATTTACTCCTTTGATCTCGTATACATTTTTGACTCTTGAAAAATACGATCGTACCTACATATTATTCACGTTTCCAAGCATCTGATATCAAGAGAGTTATGTGCCATAGCTATCATGAAAATATGCGATAGTTATTGTCACGTGTTCACACATCGAAGTTCGATGGGGTTAGTAAATAATTGTGATAGATTGTGAATATCTGATAAATTACCAAAAAATACGTAAACGCAACGTTTAATTATACCTACTACGATACCATCAGGTGTTTTATAAACATGGACAAAACTTAAATGAGTGGTATTTTGTTTTTGTTTTCATGGCATTACCAGATTTTATTTTTATCATTCGTTATTCTTTCGATTTAATATTTTAAATGATTAAAGTCTAACGAAATTGTTTTATTGTGTCAAATGTTAATCATGGTGCGTCTTTAATCGAGCAACGCATTTTATTACTCAAAGCGCATTATTAACACAGGGAAAGTGCTTGTTCGCGCTTGTCATCGCAGCCAGGGTGCGCTAATGCCCGATATTGTGTTTGAAACTTCGGAATATATATATTATGTACAAGATATTAACAAACATAGTTTTGAAGAAACTTCTTTTACAAAGTTATCTCTAAAAAATGTCCATCCATGTTTATGAAACATACTGTATAAAGATAAAAATGTGTACGCACAAATGTACAATAATATATATATATATATGATATTAATATTATCTAAGTTATTATGAATATTTAAAAAAAAGGTCATGGGGATCTATCGGGGAGGGGGGCTCCCACCGATCGACCACCACTGCTATTGTGAAATCAACTATCATGCGCGTTAGTTTAGTTTAGTTAATAGTTTATTTTGTAACCAACAATAACAATTTAAATTTCGAAAAGAAGGTTACTCATCCCCTGAAAGCAATTGCTTGTGTTGGGTAAACATAGTATGGATAGCCGTATCGCGATTGTAAGAAAGTAACTTTCATATTGTCCAATGTTCACACGACGACAGTTTTTTCCAACTAACTGTTAGTTGTTACAACTCACAATCACAATTTATTGTCATGACAGCTGCTAGTATAACACATAACTCTTATCGTGTGACGTCGCTTTACAATTTATATAAAAGTAAAAAATTTTCCTTCACCTCATGATATTTAATTTTTTGTTTTTTTTTTTTTTTGGTATGCTCTATAAAATTAAATTTTATTGGAAAATTTGACTTTTTAAAATTGTTTTTGTTTTTTATTTGAATGCAAAATAATACTTCATATTGTAGTAAGAATATCTTGTATTTATTTTACAATAATGTTATGGTTTACAATTGAAAATGTATCTCATGTTTAATTTTCATTTTGTACAATGACTTAAATAATACCTAACAATAAAACATTGTTGAAACTTATGTATGAGAGTGCAGTAAGGTTATGCAACAGATAATTATTTTGGTCAGGCAAGAAGCCATTTAGTATCTTAGGTATGACATTTTATGGCATAAATATCAGTCATAACATTTTCGGATCTATATTGTTCATTTTATTTTACGCTATACCTAATAATAGTTGTGTTTAATATGAGAACAAAATAAAATAGAGCTTGGCTATTACCTACTAATTGTTTTAATAAGCCATTTTAAGAAAATATATGATTACTACTTAATTTACTTACTAAACTATGGTTTAAATAAGATTAAAATGTAAGAAAAATTTTTTATTAGTTTACTCAATAGTGAATAAATAAATGTTCGATTAACCATTATGATATTTATTAATTATTTTATACAAATTTAATTTGAATATTAAATAAGCTTTTTTAGTCTTGAGCCAAAGAAATAAACATTGAAATTGAATTAATAATATATAATTTTTGTTTACTTTAGATTGGTGACATTACCTATACTTTTTGATATAAATTTATTCTAATTTAATACATTTTTTTTTAGGAAGCATCATTAAGAGCACTTAAAGTATCTGGAGGACGGTTTGAAGGGGCTCTAGAATTTTTATCTAAACAACAGCAATGTGATCTGTCTAACGGATGCAGCAAATCTTCATCAGGTAATATTATTTTTTTTATTAATATAATAAATAATATTATAATTTATAAATTTCAATCTTTAGTTTTATTTATACTTTTATTTTACAGGATTATGTAGTAGTAATAAATTGATCAGAAAATCAAGTTTAGAAAGAAGTGGAGTTGGACCAAGGAGTAGTCCTGGCCAAGATAGTGGTGCAGGAAGCTCAAGGTCAGATAGTCCAAGACAACCTGATCTAGTCATTCACTCTCATCCACCCTTATCGCGCCAATATTCTCCTTCTGCGTATTCAGAAACTCCTCCACCACCCCCTCCTAGGAACAATAGTACACCACCACCTCCTCATGTACCGACACATATGCAACAATTGCTTAAGCGCATGTCACCAGCCCCTGCTGTTCCTTCACGACCACCTGCACCTACACCAGGAACTTCAAATAGTTCCAATCAAAGAGGTAGTTCACCGATGGTAGTTCAAAATGGTCCACAAGCACAGCAACAATTATCTCAACAAATGCAAGCTTTAAGTATGACTACTGCTGAACCACCCCCACCTTATCCAATAGTTGGAGCTCCACTACCACCACCCTCATACTCTGTATCAATTCAAGAATACCGGAAATCACCTTCTTCTGGAGTGTTTTCAAATGCAGGTTCATCTAGTCCTGTATCTGGATCAACAAATGGAAGTATGTCATCTTAACTCGACCTACACCTTTGCTAGCTTGGGGAGCTAGACAAACTAAAACTCAGTCACCAATTATAATGCAATCTGTACGAAGTACTTTAGTCCAAAAACCTGTACTTCAAACTGCTGTTGCACCACAAGCTCCAGTACCTACTTCTCCCTCCCCAGTTCCACCACCGTCTTATGCATCATCTATTCAACAAAAACAACAAGCTCAAAAAGCAGTTCAACAACCTCAACAAGCGTCATTGTCTTCGCCCCCATCAGTTGTACCAACAACTGAACCTCCTAGCTATGCAAGTACTATGCAAGCGCTAGCTGCCCAACGAGTAATTACTAATCCATTGCCACCACCACCACCATATGCTGAGGATCATCAACATAGGAAACCTACTCCTCCATTACCACCTATTCCATCATCATCTGTGGCTAAAAACAAAATGATGAACTGCATTAACTATCATCATCCTTTTCATAATAATAATAATAATAATGGCATTACTAACGGTCATGATGAAGAAGAAGATAATCAGTCAAAAATTGATCACCAGTCTCCTATTCCAGAGCGCAAACATATTAGTAAAGAGAAAGAAGAAGAAAGACGGGAGTGTAAAGTAAAAAATTATTCTCCTCAAGCATTTAAATTCTTCATGGAACAACATGTAGAAAATGTTATCAAGTCACATAAACAAAGAGTGTTTAGACGTGTTCAGCTTGAGACAGAAATGGCTAAAATAGGTTTGAGTGATGAAGCTCAGTGTCAAATGAGAAAAATGTTATCACAAAAAGAATCAAATTACATACGTCTTAAACGAGCAAAAATGGACAAATCAATGTTTACGAAAATTAAACCGATTGGAGTTGGTGCTTTTGGTGAGGTTACATTAGTTAGGAAAATAGATACAAACCATTTATATGCCATGAAAACATTGAAAAAAGCACATGTACTTAAGCGTAATCAAGTTGCCCATGTAAAAGCTGAAAGGGATATACTTGCAGAAGCGGATAATGAGTGGGTTGTTAAACTATATTATTCGTTTCAAGATAAAGATCATTTATACTTTGTTATGGATTATATACCCGGTGGAGATTTAATGTCATTGTTAATTAAACTGGGAATATTTGAAGAACATTTGGCTAGGTGAGTGGTTTCATTTTAATTGACAATAATTAATCTATACTTATTAACTAAATAATGATATTTGTTTATAGATTTTATATTGCTGAATTGACTTGTGCTGTAGAGAGTGTGCATAAAATGGGTTTTATCCATCGAGACATCAAGCCAGATAATATATTGATTGATAGAGATGGTCACATTAAACTCACCGACTTTGGATTGTGTACTGGGTTCAGATGGACTCATAATTCAAAATATTACCAAGATGGTAAATATTTAAAGATTTTAAAAAGTAAAGTTCTAATCAGTCATAACTATTTTAGGTGAGCACTGTAGACAAGACTCAATGGGTGGTGGTGAAGAGTGGGGTGTAACTGGTGCAGAGTGTAGATGTCACCAGTTAAAACCTTTAGAGAGGCGACGCCGGCGAGAACACCAAAGGTGTGAAGCTCATTCTTTGGTTGGAACGCCAAACTATATTGCCCCTGAAGTATTGCTTCGAACCGGTTACACACAATTATGTGATTGGTGGAGTGTAGGAGTCATTCTTTATGAGATGTTGGTTGGATCGCCTCCATTTCTTGCCAATACTCCCTCAGAGACTCAATACAAGGTACATAAACCATTGTTTATAAACTATGAAATGATATTTTGCAATTATTATAATTAATTTTTTGCAGGTTATACATTGGGAAAATACTCTTCAAATACCAGCATCTGCTAACCTATCACCAGAAGGTGCTGATCTTATACTAAAGTTGTGCACTTGTAAAGAAAACCGCTTGGGTAAGAATGCTGATGAAGTCAAAATTCATCCATTCTTCCAAGATATAGATTTTGAGAGAGGAATGAGACGTCATAATCCTCCACATGTACCACGCATACAATTTTCAACTGACACATCTAACTTCGATCCTATTGATCCAGAACGTCTTCAGAACTCTGATTCTTCTGATCCGGATAATAGGAGTTCTGATTCTGATGGTAATCGTCCATTCCATGGATTCTTTGAGTTCACCTTCAGGCGTTTTTTTGATGATGGCGGTGGTCCATCATTCCATACCAGAATTAGTCTGGATGATAATGATGGCCAAGGTGCTGTTTATGTTTGAAAATGTTTCAACATAATGAAAATTCTGTGATGGTTGAACTTTTGGTATATGTGGGGACATTATGAATGCTCAATTAAAGCCATTTTTATAGTTTGAATAAAGCATTCATAGTGTGTAAGTAAAGAAGTTAAAAACCTATAAAAATGTCATAAATATAAAATAAAATGTTTTTTATCATGATGAAAACTAGAATAAGGTGATAAATAAAAAAAAATTAAGATTAAAATAATGTTCATTAAAATAAGATATGCCACATATTGTACTGAGTATAGCTTGTTTTCAGCTTTTCTATTGCAACACAATTATTTGTGACAAAAAGCTCAGTTTGAGGTGTTATGCCTCCCTTAGAACATAAGCTTTATTTAGTTACCAAAATTGTCTTTGTATTTTAATATTTTAGTTCCCTGTTCTTCATAAATTAATACCCCTTTCCGAATTCTAACACACTCTTTTCCTGTTGTATTTATCTCTTTTAAAATTAAACTATTTTTAAGTTAATTTTAGGATTTAATGTGTTTCATCATTCATCTTATTATTGTTATCTTTTAAATATTTTTTTTACTTAAGAAAAATGAACCAATTATGGGCTGTGCAAAATGACAGGGATTAACTTACTGAGCTTAAAAAACGAATTTAACATATTTATTTAAATTTATATATACAAACAAAATTATCATCTTTCTATGCAGTTACCAAATTTGATTAAAAAAAAGTAATAATAATAACTAATTTTTTTGTAATTTTAAATAATTTAAGATACCTGCTCTCTTTACTTCTCTCTGATTATTATTAATACTACTACTATTATAATAATAATTATTATTATCATTATTATTATTATTATTATATTATTATTATTTTTGTTTGTTTGTTTTAATGATCTAGTTGAATTTGCTCATTTCAATAATGTTTCGGCGTCATTTTAGTTGACTTGTCTGTGATAAACGATTATTTAGAGAAAATAAAATCTAAAAACAATTCGGCCAAAATGACGCCAGGCTTGTTTATTACAGATCTGCTTAGTGTTTTTTATTATTTATAAGTAATATTGCATTCATATTGTATTATATTACTCATGTGTATTGTACAAGTTGATTTAAAGTCATACTTTTGTCACAGTGTATATTTTTATTATTATTTTTTTTTTTTAGGAAAAGTGATATGTAAACATAAATGTAATGTATATTTTTTTATTACAAAAAGTCAATAACATATTTTTATTGCATTTTTACCGATTCATTTTTATTCTCATTTGCCTTTTTTGCCACCTTTCTTTTTCTTCTTCTTTTGCGCCTGTGGCCATGGAAACCCTCGGCACTTCAGCAGATCTTGTACATTGTGACATGTATGGTAAGCATTATCCATAGCACATTCATTAAATACATCCACCAAGTTCCTCGACTTTTTACCCTCCTTCCGTGTCTTTATTGTTGTTGGTGTCTGCTTCTTTGTTTTTTTGTCATCTTTAGAATTTATCTCTTTTTTCTTTTCACTTCCTTGTTTACTCATTTTTTCCTGAAATTTGCTAAATTTAACATCTAGAGTGTAAACATTAAAGTTAAATTATTAAGGTATTAATATTAGATGAGCTTTTAGTTGGTTGTTATCGTGTGTACATTTATTGATCTAACTAGCACCAGTTCCATAAAAACTGTATTGTGGGCGGTTCTTAGAACTCTATGTACACTAAGTTGATAAAGATGGCCTACAAACATATTAATATGTATAACTTAGAAGTAAAATAGTACTATTTATGTACTATATATTTTAGATTCTGAGCAGAGCAATGAATGTATTGATTTTTCTATGTGTGTATTCTGGGTAGGAGGACTGGCCAGGTGTGCTAGTTTGCTGTAGCATACCAGGCTGGCATAATATGTATGGGCTGTGCTGCCGGGACATCTGAACATTTGACGATATTACTAATAATTAATGTATTTTAATTCATTCTTAAATAATATGAAACAGTTTAAAAACCACCACTTTTTGTTGGTAACAATACTACAATAACTTCATAGTCAAACCATACGTTTATAATAATAATAATATTATGACCATATTATTAGGTATGTTGTATATTGTATTATAATTCCTTAACCAACAATTTTAAAAATCAGTTTTATTCAGAAAAATGTTTTAAGACTATCCGATTTTGTTGGTACATAATCGTCAGAGAGTTATTGCTAAACTACAATTATTGAACCATTTGCAAATATTTATGAAAATATTGTAGGTTTGTTGAAAAAGCGAACAGAAAACATTTATAAAAAGCTTGAAGTTTATATTAAAAGTAGGTAAAGACTATAATAATGAGACGATTCTGAAACTGATGAAGATGATTTTGCCATTTTGATTTAATACGAGTATGAACTGTGACTATGAAATGAATGATAAAAATAATATTAAACAAACATTAAAAATATCAAGGCTTTGCACCCAAATGATTTATTCGGGTGCTTCAAAAAAAAATAGAGGTTGTGGAATCAGGTTTTCTTCATATTAAAGAATATGGGTTTTGTTTAGTCAGTATAGTTATTAGGGTTATGGGTTATTTAAAATCGAGTGATATATAAATTTTGTTGTTGTGTTAAATTTTATTAAGCAAAGTATAAAGTTATACAATCAACTTTTCAGTACTAATGTAAAATACAATAGTGACATACGTAATATAATTTAATTTATTATTTTATAATATTAAAAATAGGGGACGGAGTAGCCGAGTGGACTAAGGCGTCGGTAGCGACGCACACCGTCGCCAGTTCGAACTCGGCCACTGGTGGCATTTTTCTTCGGGCAGTGTCCGGTGAGAAACCGCCATCCCCCCACCCGGCATGGCAGATACCTACGGGTTAGGTGCCCATATTATGTTATATTATGATACGAAAATATTTACATTTTATTTAAATAATTTCAGTATTTGTTGAAAAAACTTAGTCCATGTAAAAAAAATATCTGTCTCACTGCCCCCCTAGAAAAAATACCTAGTGCCGTGCCTGGGTAGCACACGCGACTACGAATATAATATGTATACGTAATACACGAATAATAATAATACGTAATTGGAATAAATAGTCAATACTCGATAATCTTTATTACACCTGCATCAATATAAATATATTATAATAGTATAATATTGCTGCGTACCAGCGTACCTACTTTCAGCTTTCTGTAATATTCCAAATTACCGTTTCTATTTTATCTTAGTAATAATGCCGCATTGCCGCAGATAGCTAAATATTATTTTCGTAGTGCGCTGTTGTTTTATTTTGTAATAAGTATACCTACGCTCGATATACTTAGGCTATAAGTTATAAATATTATAATTTATTCCTGATCTATATTTGTTGTAAGTTAATACAAATAAGAAAAACAAAATGCAATATAGAGTATACGTAGTGTGCTGCAGTACCCGGACATTATTACTTGGTGTTGGTTAAATACCTATTGTCTCTTAATCTTTCAAGTATTTTAGAACTGTTTTCGTGCAAAACCAACGGACATGTAACTATGGAAGTATTAGAAACACAAAAACTGCAGGAATGGAATTTAATTTCTAAAAACAATACATTTAAGTGTAACGAAGGGCATTCCCTTCAATTATGCCTTACAACCAGTGCTGTAGATAGATTTGTACAGCAATGTCGGGAAAAAAAACAAAAAAAAAATTCGCTTTTCTTTAATTGATCTGAAAACATACTTTTTTTTTAAAAAATCGATGTGTCGACTGTGGCTTTTCCAAATAGTGTCGTTTTCGTATTTGTGGCTCCAAAATGTTAACTTATGGTAAATGATGTTAACACATTCATGATGGAGCAAATCTCTATTACCAAATATATTGCAGTAGACTGGACATCCTTCCATAGAGAGGTTGTTTTTGAATGCATGATTAGGTATGCGGCATGCGGGAATTCATTAGTTATTATATATATTTACATATTTTTAAGTTTATATTACATTATTGATTATTACCATATAATATATAAACGCTTTCAATAATTATTATGACAGGTGGAATAGGCAATGTAGTAGTAATAGATGAATCAAAAATTGGGTGACGAAAATACCATCGTGGCCATGGTGTAGACGGCCAATGGATTTTCAGAGAAATTGAGCGGATATCCTGGCGATGTTTCCTCATTCCCGTCGAGTCTCGTGAATCGTGACAAGGTATCATTATTGAAAATCATTAAAAATTGGATTTTGCCGGGTACGACTAATCAGCGATTGCTGAAAGGTATACCTAATTTATTATAAGCGGCACTTAGGAGAAACTCATGTGGGTGCAAACGTGTGTGGTAATAAAATTCACAAATCCATAAGGGGAGTTGCCTTGCCCCCCACCATCCCTAATATATAACTATTGCTAGAATAAAAGTAGTAAATCAAATTTATTTATTAATAAATGTATCTCTGTATTTCAATTACATAGGTAAATAGGTAATATATAAAAATATTATAACAAAGCAACTATTTTTTTTAACTTAAACAATAATAGAAAAGTGGGTATCGCTCTGATGAACAGTAGGTTACAAATGGGTCACTGTAATGGATGGTGTTAAATTTGAATTCAATGATACAATATCATTGTATAAGAAAAACGATTCTGAGCGAAAACGGTCAGTCAGCCTAGATATTACTATAAGTATATTTTATATTATTGACTATATATTTACGTGGAACCTTGTTTTAAATGTTCAATCCTTATAGCTATAAAATTTGAACATTTTATAAACTTATAACTACTAAATAATTATTAAATTTCAAGTTTGATAAATTTTGTCAAAATTCGAACTTTAACTCCTAATAAAAAATAAATTGTGCCTATGTATTTTTAATATTTTTCAACTGCTATTGTAACAATATATCAGGAGCCTTACACTAAATTTTCACGCTTTTTTACCCGACAAATAAAATTTTATTGAAATTCATAGAAAAAAAAACAAAAAAATTTAAAACTGACAATGTCTGTATACAGCTCAAAAAGAGTCAAAGTATTTTCGAAATTTTTTCGTGTATAGAAAATGAAAATATAAACATTCAGTAAAATGTTCATGTATCTGCAGTTTTTCGTTTTTCATTTTTATCGCGGTAGGTATTAAAATGTTGATTTACCTAGTCTCTAACAAAAAAAAAAAATTGAAAAATTCGTAATAACTTCCGCGCGGCAATACAGCTGTAAGTACAGCATTCCGCGCATGCGTTTAAACGTAAAATCGCAAACTTTCCAAGGTTATAACTTCTAAACTAATGGTTTGTTCAAATTTATTTTTGCACCATCGTTCTAACTAGTTGAAATACATATGTTTCAAAAAAAAAATTCCAAAAAATCGCGTGGGAGCTAAACTGCAATTGTTCCCACTTCCTGTTATATTGTATTATATTTTATAGGTTATATGTAATGATGTCTATATATTTAATTACCTGTAAAATTACTTGTCCCCCCGAAGCCCCGACTAGAAAAATCACCATCGATATTTCGGAAACCGCCGAAATGGTTCACCGGCATTGCCAACAGATCAATTGAGGGACATTGTTTGTTCAGTGGACCGGTCCCACTGGTGTCGCTGGCCTTGTGATAAAAATAATCTGACGAAATCAATTTTCTCTTTTGTTCCCTCTAATATAAGTTAAAACCTCTCTCTCAAGTCTGTTCACTGTGCCGTTAAGTTTCGCGTTCGATTAATAAGTTCGTCGCTGAATCTCAATTGGAATAATGTGGACGTCATTCAAACCAGAAAGTTTTTTTGATCGGTAGAACATTAGAACTGGTGGAAGGCATCGAATACCTTCACCCCTTACTTCAACTTACGCGACATGTCGTCAAACAAAATCCTATGTGATAGTCAATTGTGATAAATACCTAATATCTATAAGTTAGTTTATTTAATTATTTATGATATATATTTATTTTGTCAATATATAATATGTATTAGTATATATTATGTATATAAATGAACATATTCCGTTAGTTATGTGTTTGAAAAGTTTAATTTAATTTGGTTGATACACTGTAAAGTTTTTTTCATTGTATTTCTTTATTTCTTTATTATACAAATATAACATACAATTTCTTGAACCGTGAGTGTGTATTAAAAGTTTGACTGTATAGCGGTGTGACAATGAACGTTCTTGGCTCTAGAACAGCAACAACAGTCAATCGTGTACCTGATATGGGACAACCAACCAAGCCGCTGACCAATAGTCCACCAGTAACAAAATCTATGTTTCAACATGTTAAAATAGAACATTTGGTGGCTGGATTTTCAGGCGGAGTCGCGTCAACACTTATACTTCATCCCCTAGATTTATTGAAAATTCGATTTGCTGGTGAGTTATTAATGTGATTTTTATCCCCCTTTAATTTAAATTTTAATATAATATAATTATATTATGTTTTACAGTCAATGATGGAAGAAATACAATACCAAGTTATGCTGGACTGGGAAATGCTGTCACCACAATATTTAGACAAGAAGGAATTAAAGGACTTTATAAAGGAGTTACTCCAAATGTTTGGGGATCAGGGAGTGCATGGGGTTTTTATTTCCTATTGTAAGAAAATCTAGTATTACAAAATAAAATAAATATAACTAAAAGCTTACAATTTATAATTTTAGTTATAATTCAATTAAAGCTTGGATTCAAGGCGACAACACTAAAAAACCTTTGGGTCCAGCATTACATATGACTGCAGCAGCAGAAGCAGGCATACTCACATTAATGATAACCAATCCAGTATGGGTTGTCAAGACTCGTTTGTGTTTGCAGTTTGATAAACCCAATGATCCGAGCAAGTCGTACAGTGGCATGTGGGATGCATTTCGCAAGATATATGGTGCAGAGGGTGTACGAGGCCTGTATAAGGTATTCTACAATACCTGATAGTTTGATGAATGAAATAAAAAATATTTATTGTGTGGGCTAGATTTATATAATTTGTTCTTTGTACATTTAATTTAAACTAAAGATAAATACATTAGATGAATTTTAATATTAAAAGTCTAAAGAAAATTAAAGAGCAAATGAAAATATATTTCACAATATATGAAAAATATGAAAACTAAAAAATTATTTAATCAGTTATTTAAAAAATTGAAGCTTAATTGTATAATACATGCTCACTGTTTATTTTAAATTTCTATATATATATTTTAATTAAACTTAAAAAGTACATTTTAATTTATAATCTAATTCCACACGCATTGATAGATGTCGGGTATATTCATTTTGTATTTGTTTAAGTAGTAAATAACAGATGGGTATATTAGATACCTATTGCCAAAAATAAAAGCAGTTGGTCATGTACGTTATTGTAGGGTTTTGTTCCTGGCATGTTTGGCGTATCTCATGGTGCCTTGCAGTTCATGACTTACGAGGAGATGAAAACTTTTTATAATGAATACAGAAGATTACCAATTGATGCTAAACTGGTGAGTTATAATTACTAATTGATTAATTCAAGAGGATGTGGCACCCCCATGTGTTGTCTCCGTCCTACAAGTGCGGTACATAGAAAATTGTTCGCTCAGCTGATCATGTTTACCACCGTTAGTATAAAAATGAGTGAATTACCTTTTATAAAATTTAAAGGTAAGATTCAAGCAATATCTAAGCAATACTCAATATTTCAATGCTCTTAACTCGTTTAAATATTAAAATATAATAAAAAGCTTAAGACATTGCTTAGATAATAATCTTACCTTTAAATTTTATATGAGCTCAATTCACTCATTTTTATACTAAAGGAACTAAACGTGACCAGTTGAGCGTACAATTTGCTATGTTCCGCATTTGTAAGACGGACCCAACACATGCGGGTGCCACGTTCCTCTCAACATTAGACACTTGAATTATGAGTGTTTTAGTTAAATCAATCGCCCTGTTTGTTCAAATTGTAAATATTATTACTAATCACATTTAATTATTTATTACAGGAAACATCCGAGTACATTGTATTTGCTGCGTTTTCAAAATTAATAGCAGCTGGTTTGACATATCCGTATCAAGTAATTCGTGCGAGACTGCAAGATCAGCACCGTGAATACAGAGGCACTTGGCATTGTATAACCCAAACATGGAGGTACGAAGGTGCTGGTGGATTCTATAAGGGATTATCGCCATATTTATTACATGTGCTTCCAAATATTTGTCTTGTGTTGTTGATATATGAGAAATTTACAAACAATTAATTTTCTATTACTTCAAATGAGTTAAAACATAAACAAAACCTATCAGTCCTTTGTTAGTTTTTTGATTCCAAGTATTTTTATTTTATTCATAATTAGTATTAATAAAATGTTTTATTCTTTATGTTAAAAATAAAATTATCTCTCCCTTATATTTATATGTCGATATAAATATAATTATGTATATATTATACACATCAATTGTGCAATATTCAAAGTTAAAATTCCCTTAAATACAAAAGTTAATGACAACTGAATAAGTTAATAAAAATAAAAGTTATCAATCTACATTTATTTGATTTTTTTTTCATATAATACGATTATTGCCTTTTGACAAATACTTGACCCATTCAAAATCATTTCTCTTGTAGACAGAATTATACTATGACAATACTCCTCTTAGTTGTATGTGTATTTTTAGAAATAATGTAATATATGTTATATTTCTTTGTTTTCAATTCTTTTATTTCTTAACAGTTAATCCTAGTTACTCAAATTTATTTTACAACTGGTATTTTATTTTATTTTTAATATATTATACAATTTCATTCAATGTGATGAAGTAAAATCATTTTTATTTTATACCGTATTATGATAAAGTAGTAATTTCCGAAAGTTATTTTTTAACATTTGTTCTGTCGTCGCGATACACTGATAATTGCAGTTAAAATAAACTAAGTTAAATATTTTTATTGTTTCTATTGATTTGATTTACGTTCAAGAAATATTTTGTATAAATATATTCTTTTATATCATGTTCATTGTTACTAAACATGTAAATATAAATATAGATCACGTGATTAATATATTTGTAGTTCGTTTTAACATGTCATTTAACAGTGTGTTGCGGTGCTGCCAGTAGCATAACAAAACAATTGGTAAGATATTTTTAATTACATATTAAATGTATTGATTTCAATAATTTTATTTTAATTCAGGTATGAAAGAACACGAGGATTTTATAAAGGAATTGGGCCAAATCTGTTGAGAGTTATACCAGCAACCATCATCACATTTTTAGTCTATGAAAACGTATCTTCATATTTAATTAAGTTGAATACTATACCTTAATAGTTCAATTTTAGAATAGTCATTAGTTATTCCCATAGATTTTGTGATATTTTTTTTTTATGAACCTTATTAATGATACAAAATAACGTATACGAGACTAAGAGTTGGTAATTAGTAATTATTTCCTACTACTGTACTTAATAATGTTTATTCGTTTTATTTGTTTGAGTTTATGTGGTAAAATTATAATATTTAAGCAGTTAACTGAATATATTTATTTTATATCAAATAACTGAGAAATAAATTGTTGATGAAATATTGCATTAAACTAGTGCTTCTCAACCTTTTTTTTTTATTACAACACCCTAATTTAAATCCATATAATAGCAATACACTTAAAACAATTAATGGATTTTTGAAAATGTAACAATTATAATATGTAATATGATTATATGTAGTGTAAACCTATATGTAAATTGAGAATGAGAATATCTTCACAATTATTATTTTTATCTGTGGGTTTTACTATCACGTCATAACGCCAAAATAATCTAATATGACATATATTTATACTTTGAACACGTACAATATAAATGAACAATTTTTTTGTTCACGACATGACGGTTGAGAACCACTGCATTAGACTATTTAAAGTAAAAATATCATTGAAATTTACTTTTGGTCACAAATATACAAATATGTTTAGAGTTAATTTTAATGCATTGTAAAAATAATATAAATGATTACTAAAAAGTTTTACTATTTTAATTTATATAATATTGTATAATGTAATGTACTAATGTGTAAGGTAGTATATTTAATGCATTAATTCTACTTAAGATTACATTATGTTAAGTCTCGTAGTTTTTTAACAGAAGTGCATTGACATTTTTTTTACCAAACAACCAAATAATTAAGAATGCGTTTATTTTAGACAAGGTAAGATTATTGTTTCTTGTTTTATTAAGATGAGTAACTATTAGTGTTATAACCTACGTGACTGATATTTCTGTTTTCTTTTAAGCATGAAGACTAGAATAAGCTATTTTTTTTATATAAGGAGACCAAATTCGTACGGCCGCCGCCCGCACGAAAAAACGTACCGAAATTAGTCGCTCGATTAAACGGCCAAGGCTGCGTTGCATACGCTAGGGTTGCTATTTTAACCCGCGTAGTGTATAAATGATTCATGTTTTTGGAAAATATATGCATTATTTTGAACCCTGCCCCTCCTCAGATTTTATAGCTTGTACCACTACGCATTTATACACTTGCATATGTGTATATTTCATAAATATTTTATCGTTATTGTGTAAAATGTAAAAAATTAAATTTTACAATCCGTTAATTATATATTTAGTTATTTTATACCTATATGGCTGAATCTAGGAAAAAAAAGCCCCGGAAAAAAAAGCCCCGGTAAAAAAAGCCCCGGACAACATTCATTGGAAAAAAAAGCCCCGTACCAACTAAATACATTATTCTTTTTTATTATGATTTACATAATTAAATATAATCATAATATAATCATTACATTTATCAATGTACCTAACACTTCTTTAATATAATATTATTTTATTAAAAGGTAACTTTAAAAAAAATTACATCTATTATATCGTATATGACATTAAACAATAACTAATTATATCACAGTTAAAAAATTATATAACATAAACCATAAATCAAAATATATAAAATAATTAAAAAAATGTTAAAAGGTAAATAATTTTCATTTGTCATTTGTATATAATTTAAAAAAATTTAAAATAATTAAAAAAATGTAACCGTGTAGAAATTTAAAATAATTTAGTACGGGGCTTTTTTTTCCAATAGGTGGGGCTTTTTTTACCGTGTTTTGAAATCGGGGCTTTTTTTTCCAGGGCTTTTTTTTCCGAATACCATATGGCTATATAGTATATATCTCTGTTCACAGTAAGTCTGTTCACGATACTATTCAATGAATTGCGAAATAAAAATCCACAGATTACAATATTACTCACAACCACATGCAAATGGTTGAACAAATATTTTTTAAACGTTACCTAATTAGTATCTATAATTACTACATTATTAATATTTATTTACAAATACGCATATTATATTATAATATATCATTCAAAAAATTTATATATATATTATAAAAATAATTTTCTAAAATTTTTGTTGCTATGTTGAATTACCCGCATAATATATTATCGTAATTTAAAACAAAATATTATTTATATTATCATTAATATTCTATTATCACTATATATATAATTTTTTTGAATGATAATATATAATAATATATTAATATAATATACATATTTGTATTTAAATATTAATAATTTAGTAATTATAGATACTAATTACCGTTTCAAAAAATTATTTGTACAGCCATTTGCATGTCGTTGTGAGTCTTATTGGAGTCTGGGGATTTTTTTTCCTAGGGTCAGGGATTTTTTTTCCGATTACCCTATTCGATACATCAGTGGTGAACTTTTCAATGGGAGGAGCTTGAAAATTAGTTACAATTTCATTTTCATTTTGTTCAGTCTAATAATTTCAGAGATTTATTTGAGGTTTTTTAAAATGTTTGTAACTTCTCAAATTTTCTGGTAGAAAAAATGCTCTGATCATAAACTTCGATGCCCGATGCATGTTTTTGGAAGCAAATTAGATCTAGTTGGTACTTTAGAAGGTCGAAATTGAAAATGCTCGGTACTTTTTAAAATAATTGGAGGTAAAAAATGAAAATTTATTAAAATTGTTTGGTAACCAGCTTGGTTATACCGTCCTCAATTGGATTGTATTTGATTAATTAAAATTTTTATTTTTTCTATAAATGTCAATAAAAAATTATTTATTTGGTCAAACAGCTTAAAAATGTAATACGTAAGTTTTTATTAACGCTAAAATATTAATGATACATAGGCATCATGGTTATTTTTATAAGCATTTAAAGTTCAAATTTCGGAAAAACTACAGTTTATATGTAGTTTAAAACTTTAAAAATATTAAATTTGTATATGCTATGAGCCTAAGACTAGAACATTTAATACAAATTACAAGGTCTTTCATATAAGTAGTTCATACTTTCACTGAAAAATTACAGATAATTTTGGGAAAATAGGTATGCAAAACAATGTTTTTTTCAAAAATGAATTCATTATGAACTTTAAATCTTGCTTATTATAGTTGACAGTTGAAACTCGATAAATATTTTTTTTAAAGTAATAATAATATATTGACAATGGGGGGGGGGCTTCAGCCTGTTAGCCCCCCCCTGCGTACGTCACTGCGATATACCATACACATGTCTTTTCTTGAAAAAACGTTTTATATCAATATGTATCATATTGTTAGTCGTTACACTCAAATTTGTTTCTAAAGAATGTTGAATGTTTATGGAATATATTCATGCAAATTGCACATGTATAAATGCGCAATCGTACATGCTATATAAATCTAAGAAAGGTCATGGTTTAAAAAAATGCATATATTTTCCAAAAAACATGAATAATCTCATACTACGATACTACTCAGTACGTGGGTTAGGTAATTGTTAAAGTAACGATCCTAGTGTAAGGGTACACCTATATAGTGCAGCCTGTGGACGTTTAATCATGCGACTTATTTCGAGAAATTATCAGAACTCAGAAGCGGAGTTTGTTCTTTTTATTCTAGTTTTCACGATAAAAATAAATACAGTAATGTGAATATGTGGTAAATGAAAATGTTTCCCAAAAATATGATTCCACTCTTCTTGTTTAAGCCAAGATTATGCGTGCCCTTTGATTTCAGTCTCCAAAGCTCGGGGGCAAGACATTTATGGCGGAGATTCGTTTGTGCACGTATTATAGTATATATTTTAAATTTACGACAACTCGTTTGCGCACAAAATAGTGAACAATGAAAACCAGCTGGTAGGTATAGTGTTGGGTGTACAGGTGTCTTAATCTGCCCGTACACGATCAATATTATTGATATCAATTGAATACCCGTCAACTGATAAAGGACATATTTGGTTCAGGCGTTTGAAAAAAAATAAAGTGTTATTAAAGAATACTCAAAAAATGATTCTGAAATTGGAAGGTGGCTATCAAACATTTTTTCGGTTTACCTTATTTAAACTCTAACGAAGTTCCGGACGCATTTACTGAAATAATTTCAATAGATCCTATAGGTACCTACTAATAATATAAGTATGGATTTTCCAGACTATATATCTATTAAAAAATCATATTGATTCCGATACTGATTTTAGGACAGAATTATGGGCTAGTGAACCAGACAATAGCCCAAGAACAACGAGCTGAAAACGTTCACATGCACTTTAAATAGCTATAAAAGCTAAACATTTTATACATTTTTAACTAAAAATAATTTTAAATTTTAAATTTGATAAATTTTGCCATAATTCAAACTTAAAATGCTTATAAAAAAAATTGTGCCTATATGTATTTTAAAAATTTTTCAACTGCTTTAGTAAAAATAGAGCAAGAGCTAGCCTTGTATTAAATGTATACGCTTATTAAAAACAATTGCTTACCCAACAAATGAAATTTTATTAACAGTTCGTAAACAGCACAAAACGGGTTAAAATATGTTGTACATTTTATCAAGTATATGGGAATTGATAAGATGCCATATGGTATTCATTTCAAGTATCTACAGTTATTCGTGTTTGAAATTTGAATTACAATAAAATAAGAAAATCGCTACATTATGCCTACATGAGAAATCGAGAGAATATCCAATGATGTAAAAATTTTATTTTACTTTTCGGTAGATATTTTTTTGATAAAAGTAGACATACATACTTATGAGGAATCATAAAAGGAAAAAAATTTAAAAAACACATCCTCTCTTCGCTCAGAATCTAAAAAAAAATGGTTGCACCTTTCTATTTTAGATAATGTAATTTTGAATACAAATTTATTTTATTAGTGGCTTAGACGACAGGGAGTGCCGAGCACCCATAGCCCCCCCCTGAATCCGCGCCTGTATCGTATATTTTTATTTAACCTTTTTGGTCGGTTTTATATTTATTTTCGAAAATTGGAATAAGATACCAACTGAATATTTACGATGGAGTGTACCTGTATATATTTTAAAACAAATGTAATATATTATATAGGTACCATATTGTACCAAACAAGTGAAAAATATAATTGGATGCGTACCTACATCTCAATTCCCATTATAGTAAGTATTACATATTATATTCGAAAACACGTAGGTACCTAACTATAAAAAACGTTTCATCGTTAGATTGGAGTTATATTATCGAAAATATTAGCCACGAGCCCACGATCCAAGGAATAGAGATGACGATAAATGGTGACGTAGGGTCCACAAAATGTAAAAATGATTATTTTGTTTCAATTTATTCAATCGATCAGTAATGTCCAAAAGTGTTGTTGATTTCAAAAATCAAGGTTAAACAATTCAGTAGAATCACATCCATGATACTGATTTGATAACTGCAATAGCATTTCTATAAATGACTATAGGTACGCTTACACAATTGTATTTTATAATATCTATACCATGAATTATGTAAATTGGACTAAGTTCTTAAAAGACTAAATTTAACATTTATACCCAAGGACGCCCGCTGCAGAGAATTAGCTCACTATATGTGCAAAATGATAAATTCATCATAAATTGAGAAATCGCGTCCCCGTAAACAATTATGTTTTATAGGTAACGTAACATTTAAAAAAAAATTGTTGTATCTTATATGTACCTAGTTTATTTACTATTGATGTGCATAACGGTCAACGGTCATCGGCTTTTAATATTTTGGTCCAAGGTTATATTCCTATTAGGTTATTATAGAAATTAAAATTACGCAGGTACATTCCCTAGCAATTATACCTTTCCAAGGAATTCGACCTGAATTTGATAGAACATATTGTTTATCTCACAGATATATGTTTAAGGCAGGTAAACATTAAAACATATTATGGGTACCTATATGCTGTTAAATTTAAGTAAACTGTTTTGATCGTGAAGATCAGCATAATATAAAATATTTTAATTTATTACAGATATACGAGGTAAATATTACGTACAGCCTACCTACTTAGATGTATTATCATCGAATGCGTAAAGACATGTCATACGCGTAGTTGTAAATCAATTTTATTTTGATGATGAAACATTGAAAACGAAACAAAATATAATTTAAACCTTTAAATGCAATAATACTGAATAATTCATAGATCGAATTATGTAAATTATTGGAAAATCCATTTCGTTGTTCGTAGGTATAAAACAAACCAATGTATAGATATAAAAATTGAATATTTTAATAGTCATAAATTGTCTGGAGAAAACAAATTGTGTTGTATCTATATCTGTAACCTCATCATTGTTATTAGAATACGCTTTTTTTCTGATCTAAATAAAATAAACATGTTTTATTCATCAAACAATATAAAAAATATTATAATGTCTCTATTCTTAAAAAAAAAAAATTATAATATGATAAAACATATTACATATTTATGCTTTAGTTTTACTTTTATCTAATATAAGGGAATTTCGAGAAGATATCAAAATATAGTTATACATAGATATATATATGTTACCGTCAATGATGTAAATTAGTTAATAACGTAAATGCCTATAGCCAATATTATAAATTCCTAACATTATTAGTCTTTGCGGGTAACATATACATATGGAATAGCTGGTATACCTATCTTTTTTATTAAATATTCAAGAGATTTGATCATAATTATTCATAATACGTTTAGTACAACTACAAAAAAAAAGTTACATACCCGTGTTATTTAATTATTATTAATAAATCTATAAAACGCAATTTTTTTAATAAAAATACTAATTAATAGTGCCTTTTATATAATATATTATAATAAGTATTAAATATTATTTTATTATACAATCGTAACAACATAAATAGATGCGTATACTATTCTATTCTTTCATATTCTCTACACATAAGGTCGAACTTGGTTATCTCGAACTTCTTTAACTCGAAATCGTCGGTACCTCGAACTTTTACTCCAGTCCCTAGAATTTCCTATTAAAACAATTTAATTTGGATAACTCGAATTCTTGGATAACTCGAACTTTTTTCCCGGTCCCTTCAACTTCGAGTTAACCAAGTTCAACTGTAATTGCATGTAGCCTGTAGGTAGGTACTTATTGACCAACTTCACAGACATTTATAGTCTATACCTACTGATCCACAATATAAAATGCCCTAACTATATTATATTATACCAATTTGGATTTTTTTTATAATTTTAGAAGTTTACAGCTGAAATGTGTAAGTATCGGTACATACTTGACATAGATTTTTTGGTGGTTTTTGTTTTTTAAGTATTTTTTAGGAGGTTTTTTTATAGTATTTTTAGGGAGGATTTTTCAGTTTTTCTGGCTCTCTGAGTCTCCTTAATACCAAATCTTGACTCCAACTACTTTGCCTTAAAACGTATTATAATTAGCGTTTCCAGTTATTTTTTTAATGATTGTAATTATTGTATAACATCGTATTAAATGTATGAACTACATTAGGTATCATAATATTTATTTAATATGCAGACATGCAGGTCATTCGTCATTCAAATTGTGTTTTGCAAAATGTTGATGGCTGATTTCGGACGTTATAGATATACCTACACTTAATATATAATATAAACTTTTACAGTATAACTGGTACCTATACATCCTACTTCAATGTATATTACATAATACGCTCTCTTTATTTGTACCTAATTTACTAATTATCCTGTAACGACTTGAGTTATTTTGTTGATCGAAATAATATTATACATAGCCGGCCGTAAGTAGGTATCTAGGTAGGTAGGTACTTGAAACTTTTCGCCCCTACGGGTTCTACGCATATTATTATAGGTATTATTTATTACAGAAGCGCACACTGGAATTTTTTCGGAATGGATCGTGTAACATGTTGATAATAATTTTCCAGAAATTACATACTATTGATATTATGGCGATTTCCCAGTTGGCCAACTTCAAATTCATCGGCAATCAGAATTCACTTCACTCTGTTTAAATTATAATATAGATAAATACATACATAAACCATAACTGTATAAACGCTTAAGGTATAATAAGTATAACAGGTAATACCAAGGGGGCAAGTAGGTATACCTACCACTCTGTTGTATACTCACCTAGGTAATTGGTATCGTCATGTCGAGTGTAAATATATATAGACGTATACTCATTGACGAAGTCACTGTATTACTGTACCTATAATGGATATTGGATGTGTTAAATTTAAATTCAATAATAAATCAATAATCATTGCATACGAAAATCGAATCTGAGCGGAGACGGAATCCATCAGCCAATATTACCTACCCACCTATTATATATTATGTTTTATTATACATAGGTAATAAAATATCTTTAGAAATTTAGGCACAAGCGTGCCCGAGGAATACAATTCCATTTGGTGCAAGATTAAATTCAATGGCCAAATTAGTTTATATTTTGGTTTAGTTATTTTGACATTGGTGCCTATTAAGTGTCTCCATATTCTGATATATAATATTACATCACATTAACAATTTATTTAATCCAGAAATATTTTATAAACTTTATCATATACCATATTGCGCATAATGCATGGTATTAAATTTCATACAATTAACAAAATTCCATGGGGCAATGACTCCTTTAGCCACCCTCCCCTCACCAAGCAGATGCCCTTGAAACAATGGGCTGACAAGACCGTCTCTGTTCGGAATCGTTTTTTATTGTATGCAATGGTAGAAGATTTAAATGATTTTTTATTGAATTCACATTGAACACATCTATTCCATTGACTTACTATACCTATATAATGAGATACACATGACACCTACAACTTACTATAGGTACAGCAGAGTGACTTTCCCTGTTTTATTTATTTTATGTTTATCTATTTTAAATGTTGTGTTTGTCATTACACTCTAGGTCTCTAGCCGTAAACGATGAGGAAAACTTGAAAATGTAATACAATGTTTTTCATAAGATGTTCCTACAAAAGTTAAAAATATATATAAATTATATATTTACGAACCATAACGATATTTCCATCAAACGAGTTTAGTTGGAAACTTTGTTGTAATTATTAATATCAATATTATTAACAAATCTAGAAAATCTTCATTATTAAATGTATTACCTACTATTTTTTCAAAGTGTAGTTTTAAAATATTTTTAAAAGTTGCATAAAAATGTATTAATTTAATGGACTATGAACTAATCATAATTCATTAGCCACTATCATGCTTAAGGTACTGAATTTCACTATTGATTCTTATTACAGGTTTAATGATTATGTTACCCAGCAGTGGACTATAATTTTGTTATTTATACGAAGAACCTATTCATATTATTCTATATTAAGTATGTATACGGAACATCCTAATCACACGTTAATGTACGTCCTATTCACCTATAGCTAGCCAACGGCATAACTAATATTTAATAGTTTAGGAACCAAAGTTCAAATTATACATTGGGCAACCTCCCGTGCCCTCAAGCATAAGTGTCACTAGATTCTATTGGTCACAGATACTAGGGTTCTGTAAAATAAAAAATGTAAATTGACTATGTCCATAAAGTAAAAACATGGCTTCCCCGTTATTAAAAATTTGAACTCAAAAATAAAAAGTAAACAATAAAATAAGTATATAATAAGTACTTATAATATATATTTTATAACTGTACTTTTTGAGCTGTTTACGGACATTGTCAATTTTCAGTTTTTTTAGTTTTTTTTCCTATGAATATCAACACCCCTTTTTTTTTCTTGGTAAAAAAGCGTGAAGATTTTGCAAGTGCTCCAATTCCTCTAATGTTCCAATAGCAGTTGAAACAAACTATAAAAAATACATCTCATAATTTTTTTTTTTACATAAACATTTAAAGTTCGAATTTTGACCAAATTTATCAAATTTAAAATTTAATAATTATTTTGTAGTTAAAAATTCATAAAATGTTCAACCTTTATAGCTAAGGATTGAAAATTTAAAACAAGGTTCCACGTATAGCTAGGTTATGTATAAATTACTTTAATCACAATAATATCATTAAATATACTTGCAGGTAATATCATAAGCTGACTGACCGTTTTCGCTCCGAATCGTTTTTCTTATACTATGATATTATATCATTGAATTCAAATTTAACACCATCCATTACAGTGACCCACTTGTAACCTACTGTACAGCAAAGCGACATCCACTTACCCACCTTTTTATTTTTGAGTCTGACATTACTGTTTGAGCAGTACAACTGCTAGGTAACTGCTTCGATTTTCAACTTCAGTATCTTCTTCGATGGAAAAGTGAATCTATAGCTGATGCATTGAAGAGGTCAAAATTTAAAACTCCTATTGGTTTTGAAAAGCGCCAGGAAAACCAACATAAAAATCAAGGACAAACGGGAATTTTCACGCAAACTTGGTTTTTAATAAAATCGATTTTAGTTTTTGGTGTAACTCTAAAACAAATGAAATTTTCACTGGTTGTTATTATCATTTTCTTTACATGATAAAATTTTCAAAATATTTTGATTTGTTTTAAACTGTTTACGGACATTTTCAGTTTCAATTTTTTTTAGTTTTTCTATTAACGAATGTCAATCAAGTTTTATTTTTTGCGTAAAATAGCTTGAAAATTTAATACATTTTAATACATTGTTACAATGACAGTTGAAAAATATTAAAAATCCATAGTCTCAATTTTTTTTTAGACGCATTTAAGGTCAAATCTTGACGAAATATACGTCACGAAAATGTGCAAATTATGTTGAATTAGAAATTCTTAAATTTTTTTTTTTTAAATCTAAGATTTGAATCCTCATAAGTTTGTTTACCTTTATAAAAAAAAAAAAAATGTCTACATGAAAGACAAATTAAATTTTTATGAGCGTTTGAAGTATATAATTTCACAACATGGGATATTCACTCAATTTCTCATCTGTATAGCGATTTTCATAATTTAAAAACGAATAACTGTACACCCATGTAAATTTCACTGAATTTTTATATTTTATTTTTCTACACAGCATAACATTTTGACTCGTTTTAAACGGACATTTTCAGTTTTCAATTTTTTAGTTTTTTTTCCTTAATTGTCAATACAATTTCATTTGTGGTGTAAAAATGCGTGAAAATTTAATACAAGGCTTTTAATATATTGTCATTATAGTAATTGAAAAATATAAAAAATACATGGGTACAATTTTTTTTTATAAACATTTAAAATTCGAATTTTGACAGTGAGTACCTATATCAAATTTAAAATTTAATAATTAATTTGTAGTTTAAAATTTATAAAATGTTCAACTTTTATAGGTTTAAGGATTGAAAATTTAAAACGAGGTTCCATATAAATATAGGTTATATTTAAGTTACTTTATTCACAGCTAGTATTATCATCAATCAATATATTTGGTAATATCATAGGTTGACTGACTGCCTTCGCTCAGAATTCTTTTTCTTATACAATGAGATTATATCATTAATTAATAATGTATATCATTGATTGCCCACCTTTTTTTAATTACTATAACAGTACATATAAGTATATAATATATTAACATATACAAAATAATTAAAATATTTAGAGGAAAGAACCATCAACTTACTTACTTTTTTGACTACTAAGCACTTTATCGTCACGTTTTTAATAATACTGTGTTCATTGCAATTTTCTAAAATTACTAATAAGGGATAATTTAAAAAAAAAATGTCTACATAAGTTTTTACAACAGGTCCACCATTATCCATTGAACTCTGTTTTTAACCATTTTACGAATTCGAAACCTAACCCTTTTTTTTTTATAAACATTGTTTTTTTGTTTTTCACTTGCCATATTATGCACTCCTTGATCTCACGCTCATAATCGAGTATTCATGGAGGGTTGTAAAGCATTATAATATAAAGTAGTCTGGGGCTAATTCAATGCTATCCCTTTAAAAGGTATGTTCTTTTTCGTCTCGATCGATATCATCGCTCAGCAATTGGTTTTCATTTTCAGTTTATTTTGATTAGTGCAGGTAGACGTAGACATTAATTTACATTTTACGCGGTAGGTAGGTAGTTTCTGTACGTTACGATTCTTCTCCGACATTACGATGGGTGTGAAACGCAAAAACGCGCCTTTATATATCGACCGACCGCGACGGTCTCGCCACACACTGCGGGAGAACGGTCGTTATTATTATTACTTTTTTTTTGTTGTCGGCATCGGCTGCGTAATACTGTACACAATATAATATCATTATATAGTATAATATGTATAGGTATACGGTATACCTTCTTGGTCGTGCAGGTATATGGTGGTGCGTTTCCGATGGGTTCGGCGGAAATATTATGATTGTATTCTCGGTGTACACCTGTCGTTGTCGCCCCCAGATGGCGGTACACGACGTTTGGTAAAGCGCGCAAGAAACGATACCGCGCGACCTCACTCTCCGCCGCCCGAAAACATTCGACCAGTCGTGGGACCGGTTGATCATCGCAACTCGCAACTCTCAGGCCGCAGACCGCAGTCAGCGTCCGTACTTCATTGTGCCGGCACGTCATTACATTCCGTGCTACCTGTTGACACTGCACGGGACGCACGTTGTCCGTGCGTTATAATGTCGCCAATAATAATCACGACGGTCCTGTTCACTCTCTTGTCCGTCCTCCCGCCGTCACGGGTGAGTATCTCGACGTGCGTCGTTCGCCGATCGTTAATATTTTAGACACAAGATTTACAGATTTATTATTTAAATCTTGAACGTTTTTATTCGGAAAATCGGTCCTCCCACTGCGCGTAGCTAGTAGGTACCTGTGTTGTACATTATTTTCACATTAGGTACCCCATAGGTATGCGAGTGTATCCCTCACGCCGCGCTCGATTCGCTGCAGGTGCTGTATATATCTAATATTATACCGATTATCGATCTGCGGTATATCCCACCCACACCGCATATGTAATAAATAATAATACAATTATTCGTTTTACTAATTTACTATAACATTATGTAGCCATATAGGACGTAGGTATTATAATAAGTACCTATCGCAAAGTACAAACACAAATACAGCCAATAAGCAAGAATACGTTGACTACGTACTTACTCGTATAATTGTGTGGTATCACAATACACATATTATAGATTGTTTATCTCAAGAGTTTGTGATCGTGCAGCTGTTATGCAAAATATTTTTCATTACGAGAAC
This sequence comes from Sitobion miscanthi, assembly GCA_008086715.1. Classification (NCBI taxonomy): domain Eukaryota; kingdom Metazoa; phylum Arthropoda; class Insecta; order Hemiptera; family Aphididae; genus Sitobion; species Sitobion miscanthi. The sequence goes on along the minus strand of CM017802.1, from coordinate 9,628,101 downwards.
GCAACACGGATTTAGATAAGTCGATTCGCGCTCAAAATATGTATTAATTTTATAATAATTAAATCATTTCGTTCCCATTAACTCTAAATCCTCGCGTGTGGCGTGCTATTAAACGGCCCTAAAGGAATGGGGAGATCCTACTAGCGATTATTTTTCATCTCTTAAAATGCTCTTATACTATTGTATTAATTATATAATAATATTTGTTATAGTATAAATAGTAGGTACCTGCCTGTTAAGTTGTTAACTGTTGTGTATTCATTATTCCGTATTCGTTGGACTACTCGCGTGTTATAATCTTCAGTTTAATTATATTTACAAATTTTAAATAATTAATTTTAAAATTTAATCATGCTCTTTGTTATATAAGGTTTTTCGATTTATTTTTCAACGTGCATATAATAATTTTATATTATTTTTAAACTGAAATGATAATGTAAGTTAGTACCTATATTCTATCACAAAAAAAAAATATTAATATTTCAGTAGTCAGTACCTATAATAATATATTATGTATTTATGTACAATATACATCTATATTATTCTATATAATGTATATCGTATTTTATTATTGAGTTCAAATTTAAATAACACAAAGAACTAAGAAGTAAACAACAGGTATGTTCACTGCTAAGTGGCGTAATTGGGGGGTCATTATTTTTCCCCACCATCCAGATATACCTTTTTATTAATTAACTATAATATTTATATCTTAATAACATTAATCAATATGGGTACCCACAATAATTGATTATAAATACTATTAATCAATGCTACAACCTATAAATACAATTTGTATTTAAAAATGTGTGTAAAAACAAAGAATTAGGTATAAATAGAATAAAGTTATATTTAAGTTGGGGAGGGGAGGGCTCAAAATTTTGGTTTTGTTTGGTAAATTATTTTGCCCACTCTTAGTTTTTTACCCAGTTATGCCACTGGGTATGTTATACATATAATATGTCATGTGATGCTCTCTTCATTTATTAATTGGTCAGTTATATTTTGTTTTTAAATCTTATGAGGACGCCACACCCGCATGTGTTGTCTCCGTCTTACAAACGCGTAACATACCAAATTTACGCTCAGAAATTCAAGTTTTATGCCGTTAACTTAAAAATTAGAGTGAATCGACCTATTATGAAACTTGATGGTAAGAACATTATCTGTGTTTTGTTGGATGTTTTTTTACGATGATTCAGTTTTTAAATGAGTTATAGTGTGTATAATAAATGTAAATTAAAAACGCTCATAACTCATTTAAAACTGAATTGTCGTAAAAAAACTTCCAAAAAAACACAGATAATAATGTTACCATCAAGTTTCATAATAGGTCGTTTCACTCTAATTTTTAAGCTAACGGCATAAAACTTGAATTTCTGAACGCAAATTTGGTATGTTACGCGTTTGTAAGACGGAGACAACATATGTGGGTATGGCGTCCTCTTAAGAGGATGTCAGCGCACTATTTGTTTTCTCTCTCTGACCCACGCGCAACATAGACAAAACGCAATTGCGCAGAATCGTTTTTTCTATGTTTTTAAGTAATCATAGAGTAAAATTACATATTACAAAAAGATAGAGAATAATATTTTAGAGGGAATGACATATCGATTTTATATTTTATTGTTATTTGACTTGGTATTCGACTTTCAAAATAAACAAAACAATTTTGTAAATTTAAATGATGTTTAAATTGTTTTGAAACAATATTTAGAGAAATCGATATGTCATTCCCTCAAAAATGTTATTCTCTATTTTTTTTGTAATGGGTGATTTTACTCTAAGATTACTTAAAAACATAGAAAAACGATTCTGCGCAAATGCGTTTTGTTTATGTTGCGCATGGATCAGAGAGAGAAAACAAATAGTGCGCTGAAATCCTCTTAATATACCTGTAACACAGATATATATATAATAAACTTTATTATATATATGTGTATATTTTTGTTGGAAAAAATCAGTATTACCATATTTTATAAAAAAAAAAAAAATGTAAAATACCGAAAAGTTAACAATTTATTTTATTCTGACTATTATTATTTCAATAAAACAGAATTAGGTATATATATTATATAGTTGTCTTTAAAACGTTACTAAACTAATTATAACTGCAAGTGGTACTGTAATGATGTATAGTGTGGCTTTTATTTTTTACCCGATTAACATATTTAATATTCTGTTACACAATCGTATTAGAGCCGCAATGATATGATCGTTGAAAATGCGTACCTATTTTAAGTTAATATTGTTAAAAAATCTGATTTTTGTAAACAATTAGCCATTATATTTAGGGTTCTAACAATTACATAATGTTTAAAATTACATCGTAAACTTAATAATAACTTTTTAATTAAAAAAAGGTGGGTAAGTGGATGTCGCTCTGCTGTACAGAAGGTTACAAGTGGGTCACTGTAATGGATGGTGTTAAATTTGAATTCAACGATATAATATCATTGTATAAGAAAAACGATTCTGAGCGAAAACGGTCAGTCGGACTATGATTTTACTAAGTATATTTGATGATATTATTGTGCATAAAGTAATTTATATATAACCTATTTACGTGGAGCCTTGTTTTCAATTTTCAATCCTAAGCTATAAAAATTGAACATTTTATAAATTTTTAACTAAAAAATAATTATTAAATTTTATAAATTTTGTCGAAATTTGAACTTTAAATGCTTATAAAAAAAAAATGTGCCTATGTATTTTAATATTTTTCGACTGCTATTGTAAAAATATATCAGGAGCCTTGCATTAAATTTTCACGCTTTATTTCCCAACAAATAAAATTTTATTGATTCTTATAGAAAAAAAAACTAAAAAAATTGAAAACTGAAAATGCCCGTAAATAGCTCAAAAAGAGTCAAATTATTTTCAAAATTGTATGGTGTATAGGAAATGCTAGTATAAACATTCAGTGAAATTTTCATGTATCTAAAGTTATTCGTTTTTGAATTATAACAAACTAAGGAAATCGCTAATGAGAAATCGAGTGAATATCCAATGTTGTAAAAACATGAATTTCAAACGCTCATAAAAATTTAATTTGATTTGCTTGTAGACATTTTTTTTTGTTGATAAAGGTAGACAAACTTATAGGTAATCTTGTATTACATTTTCAAATCTTAGATTTAAAAAGAAAAATTTTTATGAATTCTCAACTCAAAATAATTTGCTAATTTTCGTGATTTTTCCGTATTTTGTCAAATTTGAACTTTAAATGCTTATAAATAAAAACTGTGACTAAGGATTTTTAATTTTTTTCATCTGCCTTTGAAACAATAACCTAGGAGCCTTCTATTAAATTTTCAAGCTTTTTTACTCAACAGATAAAATTTTATTGATATTTATAAAAAAAAAAAACTAAAAAAAATGGAAACTGACAATGTCTGTAAACAGCTCAAAATAAGTCAAAATATTTGGAAAATGTTATGGTGTATAGAAAATGAAAATATAAACAACCAGTGAAAATTTCATGTATCTACGGTCATTTGTTTTAAAGTTACAACAAAAACCAAATTCAATTTTGTGTAAAAATTCCCGTTTTTCCTTAATTTTTCTTTTGTTTTTCTTGGCGCTTTTGAAAATTACTGTGAATTTTAAATTTTGACCTTCCCAATGCACCAAAGATATTCACTTTCCAATCGAAAAAGATACTGAAGTTGAAAATCGAAGCATTATTTCGACTACTTATCGTGTACACAGACTAAAAAAAAAAATAAAAAAAAATAAAAAAAAAAATAAAATATAAAAACACACATCATTGTAAAATCAATACATTCATCGTTACACAATCTAAAAAGATAATGCTTTTATAAGAGTGCTTAGGGCTAGGATAGTAAAGCGTTAAGTAATGTTGAAATTTTAAAAATGCTTGGTTTAATATCGATCACAAATTTGATCCAATTTACATTTCTTCATAGTTATTTTAGTATCTTCCTAGTACCTGTTTTATAATATTCTGTGTTATTGCTACGTACCATTTATAGTATTTTAAATATTCTAATAAATAAGAAATCTAATAGCTTGATTTAAAAACAAAACTTCCTATTTTAATAATTTTGAATAAAATTGTTGATTCTTGAATAATTGTAATTTTTTTATACCTTGATCAAAAAATGGAATATTCCGAGAATAGCGAATTGTCAACAATACTATATATACGTTCTATGTAGATAACTTTTTGTAAACAAATAATAATGTTTAAGAAATCAGTGTTGTTAACTCTGCGGAATGGTTATAATATGCAGTGAATTATGAATATAAGTTTACACATAACATACATTCATTATTCATACACGAGACCTCGTATATATAAATATATTATGTATCATGTATGTGTTTTGTTCCTACGTTTTTGATAAAATTCATAATTTTATACTTATTTTATATTTTGTTTTCTTCGAAAATGTGAAATATACAACGTAATATATTAATACAATAATACCTAATCTTAAAAGTATACCGAGTGATCCATTAAATATTTAACTTAATAGACACTCATTATTTCAAAAACTATGTTTTTGAAACTAACGTTTCTGGAAATATATATTTTTAGATACCTACATTATTTAAAAACAAAATTTTTCTAAAATAAATATATTTATTACTATTTTTTTATCTCTATAAATTTTGTAATATTTTATTTTTGATAGTGATAACATGCGTTTTTGGTTTCTTATTCCATTTTCTAATTTAGTATATTTTTAGATTAGTTCGATATTGTATAAAAATTGAATTTTGGATGAGTAATGTATGAGTATAAAAACTAATTATATTTATATGTAGACATACATTAATAAATTATAACTAATTGTAAAACATTTTTATTGATCGATTTATAAGGTACTCCGAATAATATTTTGCTTCGGAATATGAGATTAAAAATGCACGTTGTCGTTCAAAAAAAAAAAAACTTAAAAAAACGATAACGATAATTTTTCCCAAAAATATTGATTAGTAGATAGGTATACCGACTTAAAATTAGGTACCTAAACGAAATATTTTCAAAAACGTTAGTGTTTTCTGAAATAATGAGTGTCTTGGTTAAATGTATAATCACTTCGTAGGTATAGTTTACTTACTAAACTTACCTATAATAATACATAATATGTATCTGTGAATCTAAGAACATTTTAATTACCTATGTGGCTAATGACTAATGGCTATGTATCGTTTAAATATTTTGTAATTATTAATTGTAATTTATGTTTTGTTACATCTAAATGTAATTAAGTTAAATCAATAATTGGATAGTTTTAATTGAGTCTACTTTTTTAACGCTGTGAGAGTATGGTACTAGATATTGTGGTAATTAGTAACATGACATCGACCGTAACGGTGTTATAGAATTTCATAATTTTAACAAATGGCACGTGTAAATTGAACAAAATTTGTTTTATTTAATAGTTCCTCTAGGGTCTATTTTGTACTGGTTGTAGGTATAGGCGTATCGCTTATTTGCTTCTAGTCCAGTGGCGTATCCATGAGGGGTTTGGGGGTTATATTTTTTAAATATTATTCTTGGGTACTTGAAACTTCTTAAGTATATTATAAAATAGTATATACAAATACGATGATAAACAAATAATAATAATTCAACTTAATCGGCTACCATATTAATAATAACTTTAATAACTATATAAATATAATATAATATAACATCCTATGCTGACGAATCGTCTCCGCTCAGAATCTTTTTTCGTATACTATGATTATATATAATTGAATTCAAATTTAACACCATCCATTATAGTGATCCACTTATAATCTACTGTACAGCAAAGCGACACCCACTTGCCCGCCTTTTTTAAATGTAAACTAAATATTTTGTATACACCGAATTAAATAATTCAATGCATATTAAATGGTACCTATACCTATGTCCATTAAAATTCAAAACTAAAGTTTATGAAAATTAAGTGTAGTTATGAAACAAAGTTAGACAAATTAGAAATATGTAAAATTATTTAATAGGTAGGTACTTAAAATAATAATTGCAGACCAGAATAAGTATTAATTGTCATAATTGTCATACTATGTTTAATAAACTTTGTTTTCAATACAATAATCAGTTACCTATACTACACGATTCTGAAGTAGAAATTATCATATTAAAATGTTTATAGGTATACCTAATCTGAAAATTAAATTACTGTGGTAATTTTGTATTATTTTCTATGGAAATAGGGTCTATGTCCAAAGTATTAATTACATAAATTATATATGTTTTGTTATGTCATAATAAATCATTTTTTAATTTGCTAATGTTTTAACCGTGTGGCATTTTGTTTTTAATGTATTGCAATTGCATATAGATATCTATAAGTAAAAAAATTTTTTATTATAAGTTTTTACGAAAACATTAATAGTATATAGTATGTATAGGTAAGTCGTAACTCGTAAGTACTCAAATTTATAGATGTGCGGATAATTTTAAACTTTACAATGCACACTATAGTTATATCTTTCGTTGATATAGGTATGCACGCAGTATAGATATAGGGTACTGCGTTTTATCTGTTAATTTACATAAAGAAAATTTTTTTTTGATTCAAGGCTAATGATACTTGTATATGGTACGGAGAATGTGAAAAAGTAGATGAATTTCGTGTACTTAATTGTCGTTATGATGGACCCCCCAAACCAATGACCGACCCAAAATCTATAGATGTTCTTAAAACGTGGTGTCCTGATTTCATACAAGATCATTCAAAAGGTAAGTTGATGTTAGCTTTAACCATTTGTTTTTAAATGTTTAAAATATAATTTATTATATGAATTATGAGTTAGTAGTTACTAAAATTGAAATATAATTTATGTCGTAAAATATGATTTAAATAATATTGCTATTTTAATATATGTGTCAAATAGTATATATACCTATGTCCTACCTAAAAGATAATAGCTATATAGGTGTCATAGATAATAATACTTTTCTACAAAGAAAAAATTTATTATGACTGTTATATATATACTGACAAAAGTTAAAATTGCACCTACGGAAAAATTGTTCTTATAATCAAAAAACAAAAATGATTAGCAACATATTATTTTATATTATATATATATTATATGCGAATTATGAAAAACCTTGTAACTTTAGTTTATAGGTACAAACTATAAAAGCATACACCATGAAACTATCTTTATTTGTATTATGTATTTTATATATATGTTGAATTCATTAGATACCAACTTTACGCATGGCCAAAAGAAATTAATACTCATTTAAAAATGTATTTATATGTATACCTATTATAGTTTGAAGATGTCAGCTGCTAAAATTTAAATAAAAAAAAAATTTAACTCATGGTATTTTTTAATGTATATCCAAAATTAAATTTTTTATGTAGGTACGTATAAACCTATATATTTCAATGTAATTAGTGAATTATGCAATTAAGTAATACAGTATTACTTAATGAGTAATGACCCTATAAAATATTCAGGTTAGTTTTAAACATTTTTTCATAAAACCAGTTACTCTTTTATAATAATGAATAGATACAGAAGTAATGAAGTACCTATATAATTTAATTATTTCATAATAATTTGAAGGTTGAAGGTAAATCAAACTGCCATTAAACCAATTTATATGGAATTTTGTATTACATTTTCAAGCTTATTTAGCGAAAATATTTGATTGATATTTATAGAAAAAAAAAATAAAAAAATAAAAAAATAAAATTTTAAATGTTTATAAATAGACCAAAATATTTTTAAAATCATACTGTGTATAGAAAATATATAAACATTCGGTGAAAATATCAAGTATCGTTTAGTAACAGTCATTCGATTTTTAACTATAAGGAAAACGTTCAATGAGAAATCGTTAGTTTACGCACGTGAGTATTTAATGACGAAAAACTTTGAACTCCATATTTTCAAAAAATTAATTACACAATTCCCGTTTTTTGTTTTTCTAACGCTTTTTAAAACTATGACGCATCATTGTAAAACCAATACATTAATCGCTTCGTTCAGAGTCTAAACAGTCAAATCATATTACAATAAAATTGTTTTGTATAGTTTAAAAATCGTCCAGATTATTATTCTTCTCATTATGGACAATGGACATTTATTATATTTATCTAGTACACTGCACAGATTTCATTGTAAGAATATAAATGTATTATGTATGACATTTATATTAGTTACCTAATAACCTATTCGATTATACCTTCCTATATTGAATTTTATATTTTTATAAGCACGGTGTCTACAATATAAGTTCTATCCATAATTCAAAGCTAATATTTAATACATTTTAATAATTTATAATAAATAAACTTATTATTATAAAAGCAAATATAATATATGCGTACAAATTGAAAACAAATTTTACCTACCTAATATAGTTTACAATTGTTCAATATCATAAAAAAGAAAAATGCAAGTAATATGTTCTGAAACATTTATTATAGAATCTCTTGGTAATGAAAATGCATTCGTAAAAATAATAAGTACCCACCGGTGTACCCGAGATTATTTGGATGCATTTGATTTTGTATACAATTTTACCCATACCGCTATTTTTTAAAAATACTTTAAAATGTTTACTCAATAATATTTTCTGGCTTAAGTAGGGATAGATATTGCAATTTCAGACGAATTAGATGTTCTTGGAATTATAATAAATAAAAAATGTTGAGTTTGTAAATTTGTTATAAAAATTTAAAATTCGCATACTAATAGATATTGTTTTGCTGTCTTTTGAAGAGTTCGCATCGAAAAGTATTTAATAATTAATAAGTATTAACTAAAATAATACTTACTTAAATGGGATTGTAATATTGTATTATAATAATATTTATGTTACAAAATGTCGATAGAATTATTTTGACTACAACTGATCAATGATCATACTTGTTTATTAGTATCTTTAAACGTTGTATCCAACATAAATTCATGTCTTAACAGTTGACATTCTAATAATCTTATTTACATTATAATATAGGTTTTAAGTACAAAGCACTCATAAGTAGTTGTTTAGGCACAGCGGTTCGTATAGTAAATTTACCCTTTTCCTTGTCCATCATCGAGATGTATGCCCGTAAAGATTAGGCTTGAGCCCATAAGTTACGCATAATGCATGCACTCTCGAGCACTCGTATTTGTTGATTATGACATGTTAAAAAGCATCTTCTGCGACTTTTAATTATTTATTATTTAGGATTGAGTATTTTTTTAAATACCCAAATGGATAAATGTCGGCACTTCATATTTTAATTAATATTGAAATTATATTTAATTTTAATAAAAATAGAACGATTTATGAGAATACTTTTTAAAAATTAGAGTGATTCGATCTATTATGAAACTTTATGGTAAGTACATTATCAGTGTTTGTATGTGGGCTTTTACGATACTTAAATTTTTTAGTAAGTTATGCGTATATAAAATTGCGTAAATTAAAAATGATCATTACTCACTTAAAAACTGAATTATTGTAAAAAACTGAGTTACAAACACAGATAATTTTATTACCATCAAGTTTCATAATAGGTCGATTCACTCTAATTTTTAAACTGACTGAGTTAAATGTGATCGGCTGATCGTAAATTTGCTATGTAATGCACTTGTAAGACGGAGACAACAAATATCCGTGTAGCGTCCTCTTAAAGTCAAATATTATTATTTGAGAACTTTAAATTAGGCTGGTACATTGTTATTTGTTAAATATTCTAAACTGGTATTTTATTAAATAAATAATTGTATAATTTTCGTTAGGTTTATATTTAAACTTATAAGTACCTACAATTTGATTCAAAAATTTTTTGATAGTAAAAATTAGGTTTATTCTACAAACTAACCTAAAAATAATTAATAGATATAGTAAAATATGCTTAATGATTATCAACACATACGAACACTGATTTAATTTGAGTACCTACCTATAGCTATACCAACTATTTGTGCTTCCATAAATCATATTATACTATGATCAATAGTTTATCGAATTTATCCATATTGATAGTCAATATCGTGCAGTAAAATATTATGCATATCGATATCTTAGAAGAATGCTGTTTAGATGTTATATTTATATTTTCCCTAATTTAAAAATAATTCACTTCATTAGAAATTATTTCTTAGGCAAACATTATGTTCAGAATATTCCATTTTACTTTTAATATAATAAATTTACCTATCATCAAATTTGAGTGAATAAATATATTTAAGGCCCCCCATAGACTTTTTTAATATTTTAATTTTGAAGCAAGTAGTATTTTAAAATTTAAAAAAAATTACAATTTTCCTAGAAGAAATTCAAGAAAATGTTTTTCTATAATTTATATTTAATTTATCTTGAACTGATTGCCTGATTCTAATAATAAGTTACAAATTAACTAATAAAGCTTTAACTGTTTAAACTCATTACATATATTTTATTATGTTGTTTTATTAGACGGACAAACTCTTAATACGTGTTGCGGAGTCGATCAGCTTTCAACATTAGGCACAAGTATCGTACAGGCTGCAAACTTCTTACACAGATGTCCATCATGTATGAGAACATTTGGAAGATTTATCTGCGAGTTGGCTTGTTCACCAACGCAGAGCCGATTTATGAATGTCACCAAATTGACGAAAATAGGTCAGTACTACAATTTCACCATAATTACAATAAAATTTGCTTATTAGTTATTAATTATTACGAAATATTTAAAATCAATTCATGAGTTACTCGTATAGTTGTTAAATACAATTTCCATTGAATCTCGAAGATAGAACTTCGTCATTGTTTTAAGAACAACAACTGCGCCATTACTGTTTTACAACCATACATTTTTTTTAATATTATATCTGCTATCTAGGTACTTCGATACGAGAGTTGGATTTTTATATTTCCGATTTGTATATGCAAGGGGTTTACGATTCGTGTAAATCCGTGTCAAACCCGGCTACTGGTGAATTAGCGATGGATGTTATATGCTCAGGAGCAATAGGCTGTACAGCTCAAAAGTAAGTGTGAATATAATATTTAGTTGTACTGATTTTGAATGAACCAGCTACAAGTCTGGATTACTTAAGGCGGGCAGGGGGCCATGGACCCAGGCCCACAACGGATATCGAATAATAGTGGGCCGCTGGCGGGTAGAACGTTTCCTATATTATGTACATAGATGGACATATTATTATTATTTGGCCCCTGCCCCAAAATTATCTTAATCCGGGGCTGACCAGCTGTACATCCTAATACATTTTTAAAAATGTTTTTGAATGAAACGAGTATGAATTTATCAATTTATTATTGCTATCAAATATTAACAAGTTTGTCCTGTAGATTGTAGTATATAGGTACCTAAATATATAATTATTATGTAACTGTAACTTATATTTTTTTGTTTAACGGCGTGACTAAGTTACAAAATATTTTTTTTCTTTTAGATGGTTTCGATTCCTGGGAAATAATCCATATCTAGGTTTCGTCATAAATTTCATACCAGTTGTAAAAACTGATAATCCCCAGCGGTTTGTAGGCCCAGTAATACCGTGTAATCAACCGGTAGATGTGAGTAATGTATAATTATTGTTCATAATAACATGCTAGTAAACATTTCTACTTTCAGAATAAAACTACTGCTTGTAGCTGCATGGACTGCGATGAAAGTTGTCCGTTGCCGGATAAAATACAAGAACCTCAAAAATCGCTCAACGTAGCGGGTATTGAAATTGTAACTTTTTCATCGGCAATTTTGTTTGGTTTCATTATGTCGATATTTGCAGGATTTGTGTGTTTTAAAGGTAATTGTATGATTTAACCATCTATTACCTATATTCAGTAGAAGTTTAGAACTTCCTTATAATTGAACCTCCTATAAAACGGAAATCCTCTTATAACAGAAAATAACAAAATTCCCGAATTATTTATATCCCGTACACTTCCTATAACGGAAAAATTAGTTGGTACCGAGCGGTTATATTTAAAGGAGGTTTTACTATACACACATATATATACATACTATTATTATTGTGCCGAAATAAACACAAAGCTATATTTTATAGTTGTTAATAAAATAAAAGGAAACAATTATTGTTAATATAATCCAACAAAAACCTAACCGAGCAAAAATAGCCAAGTCCCAGTCGGCCAGACCTAAAAAAGTTCTTCCAAAAAAATCTGCCTAGATATTAAAGTAGTGATACCTACTACATTGCGGCCAAGTGTAATACTCTTTCTTTAGTCATAATAACTCTAATACACATTACACAAATACATTCATGTGCAACAAATCTCTTTTAACTGTACCTATTTCCATCACTTGGCTATTATCTGATTTTGTCTCTTTGGGGTTGTCAACAACTAAAATAGATTTCAATCATCAACATCAACTGGTTATTTTTCTTTGAAACCGGCCAAGTAATGACAGTAAAATTGAAAGGGAATTGTTGCATATGAATGTATTTGTGTATTATGGTTATTGACTAAAGAAAAAGCATACTTGGCCGCAATGTAGGTCTTACTTCTTTGATATGCAGACTTTTTTTGATCTGGGACTTTACCTTTTTTTCACAGTTAAAGTTTTTTTGGATATCATTCCTTTTGGGTGACTTCTGCATAGTAGAAGAGATCTTCTAGGATTTAATCATAATTATATGCAGTATCTGACAACCAATTTTTAGGATTAATAACAGTATAACGGGACCCTATTACTAAGGCTCCGCTCGTCCGTCCGTCTGTCACCAGGCTGTACCTCATGAACCATGAAAGTTAGAAAGTTGAATTTTTCACAGATTTTGTACTTTTGTTGTCGCTATAATAGCAAATACTTAAAATCCTAGAATATATAATATAAGCAGTGTTGCCAACATGTTTATAGATGATGGTACGGAACCCTTCGTGCGCGAGTCCGACTCGCACTTGGCCAAGTTTTTTTACTATACAGTATACTTGGTGGTTATTGATTCAATGCAATTAGAACTAGCCTCACTAAAAAATGGCATTAAGTTTGAGAAAATTAAAAATTTTAGATTTTACCTCTTACTACATGCAATATAGAACCTATCTTTGCGCCAAATTTCACGTTTCTATCTTTAAAGAAAGTATACCTTATAATTTTGAGGATCCGTCAGTCATTAACAAAAAATCAAACTTTGAAAAGCTCCCTTTCAAATAAGCTTAATATTAAGGGCTCAAATTTGTTTAATCTAAGCTCCGTATGCTTAATCTATGTTTCAAATTTCAAAGTCCACCTTAAGTGGAAGCAGAGAAAGTTAGAAAACCGTCTGTAACCGTCCGTGTAATATACATTGGTATTGCTGGAACTTGGTCTGCGCACTGTTGTGCACTCAAATTTTATATTAATTTACTAACTTTATAAGATCTTATTTCAGATGTACTAATGAACAGAAACAAGAAAAAAAATGATACACATAAATATATTGTTGCAGAGCATACTAAAACAAAACATAAAAATAATATGTTGGAAAAAGTTTTTTATAAAATTGGAAAATGTAAGTACAAATGAAGACTGCATATTTATAGTAATTTAGTAAAATTATAAGTTCTTTTTAGAATCTTTTTTTATTGTTTAAATTTGTTTGTTTGTTAATTATTTATTATAATAAATTATCATAGATTTCGCGAGTAGATCACATATTTCGCTTATGGTGTCAGTGTGCCTGATTACCACATTAAGTCATGGTATTCACTACATAAAGATCACAATCGATCCAGTAGATTTATGGTCATCTCCAAACAGCCAATGTCGGCAAGAGCGTGAATATTTCAACAACAACTTTAAGCCATTTTTTCGAACCACACAAGTCATTATCGTGCCAAACGGAGTTCGAGATGTAAGTTTATAATCGAAAAAACAATATTAATACTAATGAATGTATTTAATATTTTAGGTGCTTTATAACACTTCTGAAGGTTCATACACATTTGGACCAGTGTTTAACCGTACTTTCTTGCTGGAAGTTCACAAACTACAACAGAAAATTGAAGCCGTAAGTTTTTATAAACTTTTGAATGATGTTAATATTAATATAATATAATATACAAATTATTGGGGGATGGAGTGGCCCAGCGGATAAGTCGTCGGTAGCGACGCGCATCCTTTCCGGTTCGAGCGGAATTTTTCTTCGGGCAGTCACGGTGCTGGAGAGAGGCCGCCATCCCCCACAGGCATGGCAAATACCTACGGGTTAGGTTGAAAATTCTGCCAAAACAAACACACATGTTCAAAACCTACAGTACCCTACCCCACAGTTCCACAGGCTAATGACTTCAGTTGTCAAAGCCTCAACCCCCGAAAAAAAAAATATACCAATTTTATAATTGATATTATATTTTTCATTAACAGTTGGGCAGCCCATTTAACGGACTAGACAAAGTGTGTTTCGCACCACTTGTATCTAAATTCAAAGGTCCACCAAAAGTTTCGGATTGTGTAGTTCAAAGTGTTTGGGGCTATTTTGGAAACAAACCTTACAAACTGAACCGACTTGACAGTTACTTAGATAAATTAAAAATGTGCTTTCAGTAAGTGTAATATTTATAATTTAAATATTCAGGTGTTTTAATAACAAGAAAAAAAGAATTTCAGTCATTAATAATAAATAAAAAATTACAGAGTAAATTATTCTATTTTATAAAAATAAACATAATAATCATTTTTTTTTACAGTAATCCATATAATCCACTGTGTTTAGCACCTTACGGGGGTCCAGTAGATCCGTCTGTGGCTCTGGGAGGCTTTTCCAATTCGAGTGAACCAATAACTAAAATGTCTCCTTATGAAAAAGCAACATCGTTGTTATTAACATTTGTACTCAACAATCACAACAGCAAACCGTTGTTAAAAGATGCACTAGAATGGGAAAACAAGTAAAGTAATTTGTATTATGTTGTACATTTTCATTGATTTGTGTGCTAATGTGGGCATATATATATCAGGTTTTTGGATTTTATGAAGAACTGGACTATGGTGTCAAAACCGTCTTTCATGGACGTAGCTTATTATTCAGAACGTTCGGTGGAAGATGAGTTGGATAGAGAATCTCATTCAGATGTGTCTACAATAGCTATAAGTTATTTAGTCATGTTCTTATACATAGTTTTTACTCTTGGATGGAGTAAAATCTTACTAAGTTTTTTCGGAATCGTAATCGTTATATCATCTGTCGTTTGTTCAGTCGGTTTTTACGGTCTAATTGGTATACCGCTGTCCTTGATTGTACTGGAGGTAATATACTCTACAATCTACATAATAAGAATATTGTTGTTATTTCTTTCTGTTTTAAATAGTATTTACTTTTCATAAAAAAATCTTATTATGTTTGTTTTATCAGGTCATACCTTTTATTGTTCTTGCTGTTGGAGTTGACAATATATTCTTAATCATTCGAACGTATCAACAAATGGACATGAAAGAAGACGAATTGGTTCCCGATTACATCGGTCGTGTTTTAAGCAAAATCGGACCGTCGATTTTCATCACTACTCTTGCAGAAATCACATGTTTCTTTATCGGCAGTTTATCTGATATGCCTGTAGTTAGATCTTTTGCATTATATGCCGCGATGGCTTTAGTGTTTAATTTCTTGTTACAGATGTCTTGTTTCATAGGTTTATTAGCGTTGGATGCTAAACGAGTAAGTATACATACCTCGTTAAAATAATATATTATACCTTTATAATTGATATTCATCAAATATATTTCCAAGTTTGTGTAACTATCTACTGACTTTGTTTATTATTTTGTCAATTCAGAAAACAGTTAAACAAGAAATTAAAAAACAAAGTTTAGTGTACACCACTTTTCAAAAATTATACGTTCCAGCTATAATGAACAAATATGTTAGACCATTAATTGTATTATTATTTAGTGCATGGCTTTGTATGAGTATTGTGGTTATTCCAAAAATTGATGTGGGTCTGGATGTTGAACTAACTATGACCCATGATTCATATGTGCTTAAATATTTTAAAGTAAAGTACCCATTAATATTAGATATTAATTACTATTAACTAATTTAACTAAATATTTATTGTTTGTAATAGTTTATGAAACGTTATTTTTCGACTGGACCTCCTGTTTATTTTGTCGTTACTGATGGGTTGAATTTGACAAATGTTAATGACCAAAATCTTCTCTGCGGTGGTATTCATTGCGATCAATCTTCAATCGCTAATCAAATTTACAGAGCTTCAAAAATGGCAAATGTGTAAATTCTTAATGTGACTATTTCATTGGATATTATCTAATGTACATTTTATTAATTTTTAGAACATACATAAACAGGCCTTCAACGTCGTGGATTGATGATTATTTCGATTGGTCTTCTCTTTCAAGTTGCTGTAAAGTGACTCAGAACAATAGTTTTTGTCCGCACAGCAGTGAAGATATAAATAATTGTACAAGCTGTAATATCATTAAAAATGATTGGGGTCGACCAGATGTGCAACATTTTGCAAAGTTTTTACCATATTTCCTCCAAGATAGTCCAGATCAAAAGTGTTCGAAAGCTGGACATGCAGCTTATAGTGATGTAATTATAAACTAAATGCCAATATCTTATTATTTCAATTTTGGTAATTTTAATTTTAATTCATTTTTTATGCTAATACATTTATTTAACCCACATGTTAGGCAATTTCTTTCAAAAATAATTCAACCGGACCTAATTATTTTATGACTTTTCACACTGTATTAAAAACATCCAAAGATTATTATGAATCAATGCGTTTTGCTAGATCAATAGCAAATAATATGACTAAAGCAATTAGAAGAAAAATTCCAAATACGACCACTGTTGTGTTCCCATACAGGTGAGTTTTCACCAGTTATCCACATTTATTATTATAATTTATAATACTTATTAATTTTTGATTGTATTTGCAGTGTTTTTTATGTATTTTATGAACAATATTTAACCATATGGCAAGTATGCGTTCAGCATTTAGTGTTGTCGTTTGTAATGGTAACTTTTGTAGTGTGGACGTTTACTAATTTCAAAAAATCTTCAGCTTTTACTCTTCTAATTGTTAATACAATGATTACTGTTGATTTGTTAGCATTTATGTACTATTGTGATATTTCTCTTAACGCAATATCGCTGGTAAACATTGTAATGGTGAGTTGTACAAAAACTTAAACATAATCTATTTAATATATTTTGGAACTATATTTTTATTTTTAGGCAATAGGAATAATGGTTGAATTTTGTGGCCATATAATTTTTCACAATGCAAAATCAATTATCTCTTGTCCAATTCAACGTGCTACTCATTCTTGTGTAGAAGTTGGGAGTTCGGTAAATACACAAATTATATATATATCTAATATATCTACTTTATGTAAAATGCACATAAGTAGGTATGCCATAGTATAAATATTGAATGAGTAAAATTTGTTTCTATGAACATAAGGAAATTGAATGCATTAGGTGTGTATAGAATATAGATGCATATTTTTGATTAATAGGTGTTTTCTGGTATTACTTTGACAAAATTTGCTGGCCTTGCTGTACTTGGTTTTGCTAACACACCAGTATTTAAAATATTTTACTACAGAATGTACATGGGTATTGTTATTATTGCTGCATTGCATAGTTTAGTGTTCCTGCCAGTTTTACTAAGTTATAAAGGTATTCTGAACAAATTATTTATTTATCAATTATGTTTTAATTAATGTATTTTAATGTCTTAGGTTCATATCATGTCCTAGTAGAACAGACTGATAGTGCTAAGAAAAGAACTAGAAGTAGTAAGTTGCAACTGTTAGAAGTGAATGTACTATGACAAAAGAAAAATATCAAAATGTAATCAATTTTATTTTTATGTAACTGAAAATCATTACTCTTTTTATTTTTTCTAACTTGTTGGTACACCCAAGTTGTTTTAATTTAGTTGCCTATTAATCGTTTATGAAAACCAATGTTAATATTAATTATATGTTTTTACAGATAATCAGAACATTTTAATTTACTGATGTTGGAAAAAAAAACAATTCTGTGATACATTTTTATAATTTTTTATGTTAGGATAATGCAATTTTAGCACTTAAAATGTTAACTGTTATAAGTTGTTATATCATGATTATCATTTATAACTTTATTCGATTTGTATTTTTAAATAGGTGATTTTTAATTTTTTTTTATTAAAAAAAAATAAATGTTTATGAATATACGAAATAATATAAATAATAAAATAAATTATTATAGAATTAGCTGATTTAGTTAGTTTTAATCATAACTATCATCAGATAATTGTAGTTATAATGTAATAATCTGGATGTTATATGATGCATCATGTTTATTATTATCTTTATTAGTATTAATATAATTTGTATGATAAACATCTGTATTCTATAAGACATATTATTACAATTAAAATAATATCAATATGTATGTGTTTAGAACACTGTAGGTAAGTTAGGTTAGATTAAGTTGTCCTATATTGAGAGTTATTGTAATTCAAAATGAAAGAGGCACCGAAAGTTGGATTTGTTTATGACAAATCACAAATGTCATAGGTACATCAATATTTGGAGAATTTTTTGTTAGTACTTGTGGGTTGGTTGGTGCTTAAGCTTTAAAAGTAATAATGTTATAAGCGTTACAACAACATCGGCAACTATGGGTTAAAAAAAAAAAAATTCTGTTTATACAATGAACCATAAGTTAGCTAGAGTAAAATGATTATTATATTATTTATTATCCTATTATAAAATATTAAAATTATATTGGTTGAATGACTATTGAATGGTATACCTATATACTTAAGTAATTTTTGAAAGCTTATTATTAATTATATGTCATGAAAGTGTACTTATTACTATAGGTTAGTTTATGTTTTGTTTGTATCAACTAAAAAAATTTAAGTAAGTATTGAATTATAAAAATATTTACTGTGACAATTTGTTCCTATTGTATCTTTTTCTTGATTGTGATTTGTGGGTTTTAAAATTATATTAATACAACATAACAATTTATTTGTTAAATGTATAAAATGAAAATGTCATCTTTTCATTATGATTTTTAATTATGTTTATTACAGATTAAATAAATTTGTGTATCATAGTTAATCGGTTGTTTTGTTTTTGAACAAAAACCCAAGCAGTGTCAATTTTTAATTCAAGGTGCCTGATATATTGTTACAATAGCAGTTAAAAATATTAAAAATACATAGGCACAATTTTTTTTTACCAGCATTTCTAGTTTTAAATTTGAATTTTGACAAAATGTATTAAATTTAAAATTTATAAAATGTTCAACTTTTATAGCTATTGATTGAAAATTTAAAACAAGGTTCCATGTAAGTAGGTTAATCTGTAACTAATGAGTATAAAAACACGGGTTTTTTTTTATAGTTATTTTATATTCAAATTAGGACAAAATTAGATATTTAAACGAAGAAGAACGATTTTAGTTTTTTTTGATAACATTATTGATAGGTACTTGAAACTTCTAAAGTATTATATTATACAAAAATAATAATAAACAAATAATAATAATTTAACTTAATGTATATTGTATTAATAAAAATAATATAAATATGAAATGATATATGCCCATGAATTGTCTATATACATCATAAATAATAATTAATAATCATGCTATAACCATAAAAAAGTATATTGCTAGTTACTCCAGTACGTGTTTTCTATTCACAAATTATCATACTTAATAATTATCTAAGAATTTAATTTGAGATCGTGTCTTTTTTAAATTGATTATTTTTTTATGTACATAAATAATATTATAGTATTCGCTTATATAGGTAATATGTAATCTATTATAATTTTTAAATCGTTCGCATCTATATATTCCATATTCCATACCTACCTATATTAGGTACTACCCCGAGACCTAATTCCGAATTACGAACTAAGTAAATTCCTTACTTGTGAGACAATATTATGTAGTTACCTCAGTGGTCGGGAGTTGGGACGCTACTAGTTTTTTGTAGCGCGCTAACGCTACAGCTACTCCCCCCAAAAAAAGTGACTCACTATCGCTACTTTTTCGCTATATCATTGTACAACCAATACTTTCATCGCTCCGCTCAGAATCTAAAATGATGATAATAAGTATAATATTGTATAAGTATGAAACAATCATAATAAAAAAATTATAAAAATGTTTATGGTTTCTGTGATTTCCAAAATTCTGCTATATCTTTTAAGATGGTGTGAAACGAATCACTATATTGTTTAGTTTTGATCACCATATAAATTCTGCTATGTAAAAGTCTAAAAAATTTCTATCGGTTCCTCTACGTCGGCCCCATTTGGCCGACCACCACATTCTCTCGATATTTTGTGTGTAGGCTCCTGAGTTAGTATTGTACCTATGATTAACTTGATTTTGTTGAAATCCATGTTGCAAATTAGCATATAAGCTTTCCAGCTGTCAGAAAATTACAGAACCATGTCTAATATATATCGGTTAATGATCAGGCGCGGATCTAGAACTAAAATTTGGGGGTGGGGTAATTTTTTCGTAAGGACAAAAAGATAATATAATAGGTAAACAATTAAAAAATTATTTACCAAAATTATAATTATAATTATCTTATTAAAGAATGTATCAATTTTTCTTGCCGACCCGCTTTTAAATGAATCACCCTAAATAAAAGAGAGAGATTTATTTTTACTATTTCTATCATACTATATAAATGGCTACAAGAGTATAACTGTTATATATGTTTTAATAATAATAAATAAGTAATAGGTTGTAAAAATGTCATAAAAATAGAAACTTAATTTTTATATAAAATATATGTTTTAACTACAAATGCTTCGAGATTTTTAGAAAATAATAGGTTGCCCGCTGCACAAAAAGGTAAAATTTAAAAATTATAATAATATAGATACTCACCATCGTTATTTAAGAGGATGTCAGCGCAGTATTTGTTTTCTCTCTCTGGCCCAAGCGCAACATAGACAAAAGACAAAATGCATTTACGAAGAATCATTTTTTCTATGTTTTTAAGTAATCTTACGAGTAAAATTACCTATTACAAAAAAGATAGAGAATAATATTTTTAAGAAAATGAAATATCGAATTGTCGAAATATCGTACCAAAACAATTTAAACATAATTTAAATTTACAACATTTTTTGTTTATTTTGAAAGTTGAATACAAAGTCATATAACTATAAAATATAAAATCAATATGTCATTCCCTCAAAAATATTATTCTCTATCTTTTTGTAATAGGTGATTTTACTCTAAGATTACTTAAAAACATAGAAAAAATGATTCTGCGTTAATGCGTTTTGTACATGTGGCGCGTGGGCCAGAGAGAGAAAACAAATAGTGCGCTGACATCCTCTTAAGTACTCGATGACCGACGCACTTGTCCAGACGTTCACAGCAAAATGAAATGAAATATAATAATATGATATACGTAATCAAATATTAACTAACATTGTCATTGTGCATGGTATTTTGTAACAAGTGATTAGATCCCAAATTAGCGAATAGCGATTAGCCGATTACGGCTAATATACGTCGCCGTGCGTCGTGCAAAATGTATAATATAGATTATAGACGTATATTAATATTATAATCATTTCCGATGAATTATTATTTATTATTATTTTATATTTACTCGCTAACAAGTAACAGTACTCGTATCGTCAATCAGTTTATAATCGCTATTAATATATTCTCAGAAGTAAGAAGTTTGCCTATTTGCCGGAAATTATTTTATGAACAATTGGTAATGTAGTTTTAATGGATATATATTATAATATTTTATATAATACATTTTCATTGTAAAAAAAAAATCTCCCTGAAATAAATCAAAACTGAAATTTATGCATTTTATATTATTTTTTCAACTAACACAAAATACATAATCTTGATGTTTGGGGGTGGGGGTCATGACCCCCATGCCCCCCCTAGATTCACACCTGTTAATGATAGGTATCAATGTAACTTTCGATCTATTTGGCTCACTAACTATGAAATAGTTTTTGATTATTAATTATTAGGTAGTACTAAGCCTCATAGTAATGGTACGTATTTTTTGTCGAATTATCTTATATTTTTACTATGTATTTATTGTCATATGGATGGCGGGGCTATAACAAACCAGTACCACAGTAAGAGATGGACTTAAGACAATTAAGAATGAAAAAGGACAAATACTCTATGAAAAATTCAAATCAGTATTTGATAAAAATCCCGGATAATAAATGGAAATGACAATGACTTCGATTTAAAAGAAAATCCAGCTATTAATTGTAAGCTGCTAAAAACAATGCTCCAAAATATTTGTCGACTAGAGAGTGTGTTTTCACAGTTAAAAAACATATTAAGTGACAGAAGGCATAATTTTACAGAAAAAAATTTGGAAATGTACATGATAATACATTTTAATCAAATTTTGTAAATTAGTTTATCATTATTTTATTTAAATTAAATTAATTTTTTTTTAATTTTATATTTTAGTATAATATTTAATAGTTAATACCAACTAATAAATAAATTGCCAATGTTTAAAAATTGTATACAAATTCATTACCTAAACGTAAATTCATAAGAAAAAATTGAAAAGTAGATGTGGGCGTCCGCAAGCAAACACATTTCAGAAAACCAAAAAAAAATTTAGAAAGAATTATACTGAAGGAAAACACATTACGAAGTTCAAACTAAAATGCCCAGAATCATAAACAAAAAAAAACTATTCAAAATATTTAGTTCATTAATGATGGATTATTCAAAGGGCGCACCAGGCTATCAATATTCAAGTCTATACAAAAAATTCATCTTGTTACATAACTAAAAAAAAAAATTCGAAGGAGGGTGTTGGCGCCCGCAGTCAAATGCATTTAGGAAACAAAAAAAAATTTAAGTAACTTATATTAAGGGAATACATGTTACAAACTTCTAACTAAAATATCCAGAATCTTAAACAGAATAAGCTATTCACATATTTAGTTCATTAATGATGGATTATTCAAAGGGCACCAGGTTATCAGTATTCAAGTCTATACAAAAAATTCAACTTGTTACACAACTAAAAAAAAAAATTGAAGGAGGGTATTGGCGCCCACAGGCAAATGCATTTTAGGAAACAAAAAAAATTTAAATAACTTATATTAAGGGAATACACATTACAAACTTCAAACCAAAATATCCAGAATCTTAAACAGAATAAGCTATTCACATATTTAGTTCATTAATGAGGGTATATTCATAGGGCACAAGGTAACCAATATTCAAGTCTATATAAAAAAAAAAATTAAAAAAATTTAGATAGTACTGGCTTGTCAGTGTTTAAAAATTCTATAGAGAAAGATCAATATGAATTAAATAACAGAAAAAAAATATGGCGGGGAGCACGGAAGTCTGTAGGCAATTTAACATCAAAAAGCGATGAGATAAAGTTAAACATTTAGTATTCTCTGAAGGCTTACATATTTGAAATATCAAATATAATAAATATTATTAATAATTAATATAATAAAAATCAATTGAATTAAATTCATGAAAAAAAATTGAAGGGGGAACGTGGACACCCGCAGGCAAACGCATTTTAAAAAGCAAATGAAAAATTTAAAAAAATTATATGGCACCAGGTTGTAAATGTTTTAAAAAAAGATAGATATAAAAAAATCAAAAAAGTTAAATGTATAAAAAAATAAATTGAATGGGGAACGTGAGAGAACCTAAACAGTCTCTTTTCAAATTATATAGTAAGTACACAGGTACTCAGTGTACTCCCAGGTATAGCCAGTTAATGTTGAAAAATATTTATACAAAATAATCTACTAGAGTTCAATGAATTGAAAAAAAAGTTGTTTGAGAAACCTTGATGAAATAACACTAAACAAAAGAATACGCTGGAAGCTAAATACTACAATACATATTAACTACAATCCAAAAACTAGGTATTGTTTACATTATATTAATACGAACAGTTATTATGATCAGAAGGGTATCACCATAATATATGTATTAGAAAATGTATAAAAATGAATGTAATTTATTAAGGAAGCAAAAAAATTATATGAGAAAAAGGTCCTGCATAGACTCTACTATATGATTGTAATTTATGAAGGATATAAAATAATGTTTAATTTAAAATAATATTTTGTTTGGCTGGGTTTACAGTCAATATTAAATTACAAACTATAAAGTCTAAATGCAAATAAAAACATAGTCAGATATCTGTTATAGCCTTTGTAAATATGTGCGGAAAAAAATTGGATTTAGTAAGATGTAAAAAAATTTGGGAAGAAAACCTTGAGAATTCTTCGACAATAGGATATTGAAACACAAAACTATATTTTAAATTAAAACTATTGATTTTATACATTTTCTATTTACAAAAACCCATATTTATTGAAAACCTCATAAAATCCTAATAAAATAACATTTTGTTATATTTTATAATTCGTTATGGTAAAAACACCATTAATTAATGTTGGCTGTATTTAATTTTTTAATAACTATACTGGTACAACTCAAGCTGACAGTCTTTAATACCGTGATAAAAACTATGATAATTAGTTAACGTCTAATTTCCTGTCCTATCATAACCTAACCTAACCAAATTAATAATATTTAAATATTTTCTTTCATTGTTATGTTTACAATATCGAATACCTTGATAGTTCGTAAGAAAAGATCATCGCAAAGCTCACGACCAGTGATAATAGTCGTCTATCATCACCATAGCTTCAACTAACCATAGGTTTACCTAACTAACCTTCTTATGACTTATTAGGACACTTTGAATAAAAAGATCCTGAGTTGCAGGTTGCCGAACTTAAGTGTTTGTTTATCAAGTTGATCCTTTGATTGTTGACACCTTAATCCATAAATCCATGGATGGAGCTGATAGATAATAAAGATATGGATAGGCCACGCCTATGTTAAATACATTTGAGGCCGCGTTCCCGGAGGGGAAGGCAATTGAGGCTCCGTTATATTGATAGTCGATACTCGATGTAGGTATATTTTATTTGGCCTCAATTGTTCCCCTCGAAGACCGCTGATAAAACCATTATTTCTATCCATATCTTTATTATCTAAGATGGAGCCATACCCAGCTCACTCGTGTAAACAATTTGAAGCACATAAAAGTGATCAACGAGTCTCTATTAATGATTTATCAGCATCTATCCTCTCACAACACACACTTAGAGACAACACATGCACATGAAAGGTTTTTTTTAAAACAACATTTTTAATGATTTTTTTAGCTTCATGTTTTTTTTTTAAATACCGGGATAATGTCGAGCATAAGAGCAACTTTATAACGTATTCAATTAATTTTATTTTGGACTTATTGAAACATGCTATGGAGGATGTCCTTTTGGTCGTCCAGTGTCCACAAATATATCAATTCATAATATGAAATCCCAGCCCTGTCTCCCATACTCTGATATAAAAAGCCCAGCCCACATTCATATTCTCTATGCATAAAGTAAATTGAACACAAATTTGTAAATCAATGCACAGTCTCTCTATTGTAGTAATATTTGTGATTTCATTAATTTTCAGTATTTTGTATAATTAGATTGGGCGAAACATAAGACAATATCATTTACACAAGACTGTGACTAACACAATCATACTTTGATAAAGTATATGATATAGTACCTTCTATATTTGAATTATTCATTTTTTTTCGGTACTTTATTGTGGACGGCACTTTAACTACGGCCCCTCAACTTTCGAGGCTGCAACCTTGAGGCATTTCCTTTTAGGAAATTTAAAATCCTCAAACATACTCTTAATTCAAGAGTTGTAACTAATACAATCATAATATAATATGAGTATAGTACATTTCGTAATATTTTTCATAATATTAACAGTTAGTGAAATATTAAGTTTGTATTTCTAATATAATATATGTTATGATTTTTTGGACGACACTTGCACACACGGCCCCTCGATATAGTAATGTGGCGACCCGGCACATCTCCTTTTAGATAAATGATTAAATACTTAGTCAAGTTTTCCTATTTACCAAATATTTATATTTTGTAGATAATGTGGGATAATTTGAAGAAAAGTTTGAAATTGAAGAGAGACTGTGTGAAATAACAAAATATGTGGTGTGAAATGTACATTTGAACACCTGTTATAATGTATGATATTGAACTTTAGTTAATTTTTTATAATGTACTATAATAAACATTTGAACATTTATTACAATATATATATATATTATACATAGATGTCAAGTATGATTTTTTTGTAGTTTTTTTTTTTTTGATTGTTACCTACCTATTACAATACAAGATACTTTATTTTTATATTTTGAAGCAACATATGTTTTGGGTTATTTAGATCTATATAAACTAAATTTCAGACCCGTAGTTTAGTATTTAAAGTTTGTATGATCAGAGTCGTGGAACCATATATTTTCTGACTCTACTAGAATGTTGTAGTTAAATTAAACTATAATAGGCATGTGGAATAATAGTACCTAACCTTCTATGATAATTTGTTATGAACTTATGAATATAATATTATAAGTAATAGCTCAAATTTAGTACTTTTACGGTACTTAATACATTTTCCTAATATTTTAACAGAAATTAGAAGCTAAAATATTAGAAATACCTATATTAGGTTACGGTCCATAGTTCATAGTTTTGTTTCATTTATAATATAATGCTTTTTAATATACTTTTCATAATTAATATTTATTACAGTTGACTTTTATGATTTGTTTGAACTATTAATATGTATTTTTTTTTGGAAGATCCCTATTATTACAACACCGTTACCAATATGCGTCTCACTGTACCCCGGTTTCCACTACAGATAATCTTACTTATTACCAGGGCAGGGCTGTGATTAAATGCATTTACATGCTTTTTTTGCTATACCGTGACCATATAAAAATGGATTAGGCCAAAATCTTATTTTACATATTATTTTTTTGGGTTAATTCATATAATTGTATGTTTTCATGATTTCTTCGTATTAATGCTTATTTTCTTAAAATGTTTTTATATTTTCGGTTCATCTGTTAGAAAAATAAATAGGTACTTACCGAGTGTGTAAATAATAAAAACGTTTTTATTCAGTATTTTTTTGAATTTTAAGTGCATATTTTTTAATATTTCAGTGCATATATTTGTCTGTTTTTAGTGCATACATGCAGGCAAATATTTAACACTTTTACATTAGATTAAATGCACAGCCTTGCTAATTACTTTTACTTCCTATCATAATACCTACCACAGTTAATTTTAAATGTCAAATTGTCAACAATCAACTGCTTCTTCAACTTGATAACACTTAAGAGGATGTCAGATTTTTAACGCACCATTTATTTATCTCTCTGACCCACGCACAATCATTTTAGTGTTTTCTTAATCATACATTTGGTATGCTACGCGTGGGTCAAAGATGGAAAACAAATAGTGCGCTGACATCCCAACCAACAACAGATCTTTTTATTCTATCCTATAAGTCAAGGTTGTAAACCTATATCAACTGATAACGGTTAGTTTCAGCCAAAGAGTCAAGTGGTCTTGCAATTCAAGATCCTTTCCTACGTATTCGGCATTGTTAACATAACTATTCTACCTTACACATTTTCTTCCCCCGTCTCTCGCAGCTATATAGGTTCAGCCACTCTCATTCCACACCACCATATGATCGGTATTCTGTCTATCCATCCCTTTTAGCTAATCTTCTAGCCCTCATTCCCCCAAATTAACTTCTATAGCCACTCTCAATCTCTATCATACAGTTACCGAACCACTAAATCTATTCTCTCTTGTTTTCACTACAATATGTACACTACCTAAATTACCCTTAATAATTATTTCTTATTCTATCCTCTTTGTACCTTAATACCTAACTTATATTCTCATATCTGCTACTCACACTATACTTACCTACCCTAACCTTACAATTCTTTTTCGTCTTTCCTTTCAGACACCAAACATTCTGAAATCCTGTTGACCTCTTTCCTTATCTTCGCCTTATCACACACTTCTATTTACACAGTCTCTAGTTACCACAGTCATCGTACTTGATTATAGGTGAAAATATTTAAATATCATTGAGCGAATTCCCTACGCAAGATTACTTAAAAAAATGTCATACTGACCAATTTTATAATTTTATCACGACTTTATTGATAGGCCAGAATAGTTTGTATACAGTATAGTTACATACAAAAATAATTGAAAAATTGCGAGCGATACTCTCCTGATCGATTAACAATAATAAAAAGAAACCTACCGAAAAATAATAAAATACATACCCCGTGACCGAATCAAAATTTGCTACGAAACTTAGTCTTTGAAACACTGCAACGTTCACATATTTCTGTCTGCTTATAATAAATTATTCCCAGTTGGCAAATTTTCACTGACGAATACCATTTCTAAAATAACACGTATTTGCAGTAAACGGCTACAGTATCTTATGACGTATAGCGTTACAGATATTATATAAACCTACCAATAAATAAGTTAATTTTTATTATCAGAGTTTGTATTTTTAAATGTTGTATTCAAAATTATTAGTTTTTTACCTACGAAAATTACATTTATTCACAAGTCAGTTTTCAACTAGAACTCGACTACCAACAAAATATTGTGCTCTTTAATGTTTTCTTAATTTGTATTTCAATAGTTTATACTGGATTTTATTACTATTACTAATTATAGTAGGTGTAGTTAAATCAATAATTTACAATATTATTACCAATTAATTAAATAAAAACTTTTTAAGCATTGTGTTAAATTAAACAAGAGTTAAATAGGATTACAATGCATTAAAATTATGTAATGTACCTTTATGTAAAAAATAAACAAAAATAATTATAATCGTAACACCCATGTTCATGTATTACACTATTAAAACAGGTACACGAGTATTTAAGTATATTAGGTATTCATAAGCGTTCACATGGGTGGTCAGGATGGACAGTGGACAGTTGACTAGGTACTCCTTGAAAACTTTTGTATTTTAGGTGTGCAACAGTATACGTAGGTGCCAATGATATAGATATTAAGTGGAAAAATAAAAGTTACGTATGTTAAGTGACATCCCCAATGCTTAAATTAAACGTCAGATTTGGGAAAAAATTTACCAGTAATAAATGGTTATGGCATTAAATATTAAAGCATGCCTATACCATCATATAATATTATAACTAAAATAATAATTATGGTAAAATACTAAAATATATAATTGTAAAATATTGAATACCTTTTATCTAGGGTATAAACTACGCTAAAGTCTAAAATGGGTGTAAATATTAATAAATTGGGTGTATAATGTATATAAAATATAAAGATTAATAACATTATATTGTTATAAATACTTCGCGCAAACCTAAAGTGTTACCCGGCGAATAGTATAGGCAAATAAGGTACACGCATTGAACCGGTCGTGGTAAAACGAAGACAGCGTTTGGATTGTTCGAACTGGCGTACCTATAATTTATTATTTATTATACATTGCGCCTTTGGTAGGTAGTAACGTATACGCTTCTACGTTACCGAGTTAACAGATTTTTCGTGACAATAAATATTTAATTCAAGTCTAAAAATTAAATTTAAGCCCCAAAATAATATGAAAATAAAACTTACGCGTAAACATCGACTCTTCCGGTGAAACCTAGCTGTACTGCAGCACACGGTGCCACCGAAGAAACAGTTATCTTCATCCGTCTACATCTCGCTCCAAATTGAAACTAGAAAGTATGGAAATATTTTATGAAAATAACCTAAACGTTACAAAATGTGGAAGTCCGTGTTATATTATAATATTATACTACTTAACGAACTGTCCGTCAATTTATTATTTTATTTTTTTGTTCACAGCAATTATTAGAATAGTGAATCGTCTCCACCGAATGTCGACAGTTGGCCGCGATTGCCATAGATAACATAAATATATTATAATATGATAAATCCATAGAACTTATCCTCAGTATATACAGGATGTCCCACCAAGATCTGACAAATGCCATAATACTTTTGCTACATACAAAATTTTAAAGTTTTTTTTATACATAATTTATTTTTACTTGCGCTACGCGTATAATATACAAAAAATAATTTTTATTTTTTATTACTGAAAATAAAAAATTTAAAATTTGATTTAATTTTTTTTAGATAAATTCAAAATAGCCAATTTGTGAATCTGATTATAATAAAAATTTTAATGCTAAAAACATTTATTTAAGTCAAGTAGTCTATTTTTTAGAATTTTTTTAAATATCTATAATTTGTTTATTAAATTATTTTAGAACGTAAT
Organism: Sitobion miscanthi; assembly: GCA_008086715.1. NCBI lineage: Eukaryota > Metazoa > Arthropoda > Insecta > Hemiptera > Aphididae > Sitobion > Sitobion miscanthi. The sequence goes on along the minus strand of CM017802.1, from coordinate 9,597,885 downwards.
AACTTTTTTAAAAATATTATTTTTGGGAATTGCTGACATGAGTATATTTCTTAAATTATTTACTTATCACATAATATTAACAATTTTTGTCATACACGTTTAAGTGGCATAATTTTTTTTTTGTCAGATCTTTCTGTTACATCCTGTATATTATGGTCTATTGATAAAATATCATATGTTCTTTACAGAAAACTTTGTGATCTGTAATATATTCTGGTTTTCTATTTCAGGGGGTTTGTTCTGGAAAAGTGAAATCGATGAAAAAGATTGAAATAAGATAAAAATACACATGTTTATGGTTTTGAATATGAAAGCTCTGAGATGATCGATATGAATTTCATGAGAAATCTAGAGGTACTAGAAAACTAAGATGAGCGTGTTGAATGAAATAAATTAAAAATTTATTTTCACAACAATCGCTAAAAATTGTTTTAATTCAAATAATGAGATGAACCTTATTAAATCATTTAAATTTTCCAGAACAAGCCCCCTTGGTCGCATGCCAATTTTAACCGTATACTAGACCTCAAGTTTATAGACATTCTTTATAATACATTCTCCTGCCGGTGGCCTTAGATACTGTTGGGGAAATTTTTATTTCTTTAGTAATTAAATTACGATATGAATTATAAGTTACGTAGGTATACTGTCCAAAACTCGATTACAGGAATTTAAATTAAAGAATGTGATATACCTAGGTAATCTATCTATTATAAAACAGAAACTTAACCTAGGTATCAATAATATCACAATATCAAATAGTGAAGTGTGAAAATTTGAAGAAAATGTCCAATAGGTATATCCCGTAAAACCTCCAAAATAAAACGTGCGTTTCAGGTGTTCTCTTAAAACCCTAATGTTTAATGCCCGTAGCCTGTACGGATAGATCATTTATGTTTCACATAAGACATGTTAAACTATGTGTTATGTGACACATCAATTCACTATGCATACGACATAATAGTGGTGGATCCATTTAACGAAAACTAAAACTATCGTGACGGAACGGAATTACGAAGAACGTAGAAGACAAAAATAATCGTTACCGAGTGGTAGGTATAAACTGCTATGTACCTACTTACAAATCATATTAAATAACATTTATCAGTATGTATTTTCTTATTTTAATAGGTAGGTATAAATACCTACCTTCCTATTTATAAAAGCATTGCCAAATCATTGATTTTAAATTTTAAAAATTATTCTACTATAACAATGAATTAGCTGTAGGTAGAGTATTATAATTTAAAGTATTTTCATAATATCTCAATTTTTGTGCACCTATAACAACTGGATTTTTAAAACTATTCTACGTCTGGCGGGTATATAAGTTTGTCTGACAAAAAATATTTACATTAGGTCTACCGCGTCAAAAGAGTAGAAGGACAAAACTTACGTAATTATTTATTCTTCCAGCGAAACGCGTTCCCTTCGTATAAAATTATCACTAGAGCTGTGCATCTCCGACAAGGAAAATCCGCACGTCTTCATATCTCCGATCCAAAAGTTCAGTCTGGAAGTATTGAGATTAATGATATTTGTAAAAATAGGTACCTAGCTTAATAACCAGAATGGAACGAAATATGTTAGTACGTATTGGAATCGCTGTTCGTCTCAGACGATTGTCATTTGTGCCATAGATTATTTGTAATTATAACCTAACGTCCCTACCGATGGATGATGGATATTTTCACATTATCTTTAAAAAACATTTATTTGTTTCTACTAGAAGCAAATGCAGTAAATTTAATTCAAATTTATAATAGATAACGGTTTGTTACTTGGTAACCATTTATTTCTTACTTGGTTTATTAATAAATTCTAATTTATATAAAATAATAAATAAATACAAATAGTTTTATTAATCCCAATATTTAAAAATAATATGATTATATGAGTATAAGCTTGTTCACAATTTTCAACATCAAAACAAGAAATTTAAATATTTTGTCTTACAGTCGTTTGAGCCAATCTCTGTGATAGGTAGATAAATTAATATTATATGGTGTTCTTATCTTTTGGAATACGGTTTTTGTATCAATTTATTTTAACAATTAAAACATATTATCTGCTATTGATGGAAGTTTGGTAGAATTTCTCCTGAATAATAATTAATAAGAAAATATAAAAATGATATATTTATTTTAGCTATCTTAACATTTTAGCATAACATATATAACTATACAAAGCATAAATTATTTAAGTAAATAAACAAAACAAATAAAAATATAATATAATATAAATATATAAAAAAAAGTATTGTAATATATAAAAAAAAGTGTGTGTATGTTACCAGTACGCGCACGGGAAGTGAAACTTCTTTTGAACGGTACACGTGAGTAAGTAAAAAGAAAGAAAGGCATGGATAGACTGGGGTAATGAGGATAATAAAGAAAGAAAAGAAACAATGTAAATTATATTTTTTATATTTTTTTATTCTAATGATTGATTATCATTTTGCTCAATCGGTATAGTAGTTATGATTGTCATATAATAACTAAAATAGGAAATGTACATTAGCGACTGAGCATTATCGATATATAGCGTAAAAATTACATTGATTGTTGTGCCTGATTTGGTAGTCGATATTGTTGGATCATTATTCAATTGCAAACTGAATTTGTCTCGCAATAAAGTTACGAGTGGTGCCGAATCAGAAGATGCAAAATTAACATTTCGATAATATTATATTGTAAATTTTAATCATTAGATAAAATAAAAATACCTACTAATTTTACTACTTAGTACAATTATCATCATAAAATATAAAATACGTTTAATATAAAAAAACATTGCTATTAAGTATATTGTAATTGTATGGATAATATATACCAAATAAATATACCTTACTTGTGGTTATTTGTGTAGGTCTAGAGTATTAACTAGTTCTGCAAAATCTAGTCTTATAATCTTCAGTTGATACACATAAATCAATGAAAACGGACTTAACAGATCTGAGATCAATTATGAAAATTGTAAAATTATTATTTATGCAGCAGTATAATATATTTATATTATTATGTTGCCAAGTAAAATAAACAAGTAATAATATTAATATTATACAAACCTAACTCACCAGGTAACCATTTTTTTTACACGGACATGTACGCGTTCGACGTCCGTACGGCTGCCCGTTCGCTTTTTATTTTCCTCATTACCCTGCGTAAAGAAGTTTAACTTCAATAAATATATCTATATATACAGAGTGTCCCAAAAGTCCCGTATCACCCTTAATATCTCCATGTAAAATCACTATATTTAAACGCGGTTTTTTATACAGTACTAAGTATGAAAATTCAGATTGAATGGCATAAAATTTATTTATTTTTTTTTTAAATTCAAAAATTGTCAAAAAATTTTTTTACGCATTTAGGAATTTAAAATTTTTAAGATAGTCATTTTGTTACACATATTTTTTAAAACAGTTCAAAAAAAAAAAAACTAGTCATACTTAAAAGACTGCAACACCGTCCATGCGTTGTATGATTTAACATGGCCTATCCATTCTTTTATTATCTATGGTTGCAGTGAACTATCGTGGCAGTTGTAGTAGCAACCCCATTTTCCTTAAATCATGATCTAAGACATTTTCAATTTATCGTTTTTTTTCCATGACTACATTCTTATAGGTTAGGTACTTAGGTAAATAATAAGTGTTGTAATGAACCGCCTTTTTATTGTTTAGCGGTCATTAGTATATAGTGATTACTTATTTACTTATTTACTTGTTTGCGGGTTAAATAGTCATAACTAATAAGTTAAATGGTGGAAATGGTCGATCGCGAGTAGTGTATTCTGGGATCAGCTTGTTGCGTTGCCGCGTTGGCATAAATACACGCGTCGTTAAGTTTCTGAATGCGATTTTATCACGACGAAACAGAAATTTAAAGATCGATTCGCGCCGGGTAAGCAAACTATCAACTTGACGACTGTAATATCCTGTTCAGGGATGGAGGACTCACGAGAATCGACCTTAAACAAAAAGGATGTGTAAGTATCTGATGGATATTTGTGAGTGAGTAATGCCATTTAATAATCGCATTAATTGTTACAGGATTGATGGTACAAGTTCATCAAGTTACTTAGAGGGCTGTAAAGACCTAGGTGTTTATAATTTGGAAAACTCCAGAGGCTCCAAACGTAGTCGTTACTTGTATCCTGATACCAAGGTAGGTAATAAATAATATTTTGAATTATATTGCTGTCTTGACCGGTTGCATTATATTATGTTTGGCACAAATAAAAATATAATAACGATGGGTTTGGTATTCAGGAGATTTTTGAAGTTTTGAATCAATTTAAGGTATCAAGATATATATTTTTTAAATGTGTTCAACTAAACTTTGTATGTCTAAGGGCCGTTCTTACAATGTCTGGTTAATTGTTAACCGATACTTAACCGGCCAAATTTTGTCGGTTATAAAATCTGTTATCAGTTGGTTAGCGTAAACTGACATTGTAAGAACGGCCCTTAAAGTATTAGGTAGGTACTTAAGTTTATTTTAATCCAAAAAAAAATTATGTATAATTATTATTTTTTATGAAATAAGATAAATGTTCAGGTTAATATGGTGGATAGCATATGGTAGTGAAGGTTTGATAGGTTTCTCTCTGAAAAATAATTTTATTAATTTTAAAAATAACTCAAATCCACTGGTCTGTACTACAGTATGTCTAGACAGTTATAATTTTTTTAAATTAGTCAATCTTTTTCATGATTATTGAGGTAAAAATCAGAATTGAAAGGAAAGCAGATTTTAATTATGTTGTGTGAATTGTTCATTTATGAAGTATTACCTACTGTACTGAAATTTTCATTGGTTCGCTTAAATTTAATTTTCTAAAATTAGCCATCAGAATTTTTTCTTAGTTGTTTTTTAACTCTACATTTCTTTTATGAGGGAATTAGTATTCAAGCAACTTATTTTGTTTTTTTCTATAATAGTAAGTAATAACATTTTACCTTTTAAAATTTATATTTAAAACAAAGCAATAGGTTTTGATTGGATACATAATGTGCAGAACATAACTTTAAATGTATTTTTGATATTTTAGTTATACATCTTAAAACTGAAATTTGTATTTTAAAGTTTTTGTTTAATATTTTAAAAAGCTTACAAATTACTATGCATGTATTATGATAAAATTATTACATAATATGTTAATTAATTATGTATTTTGTTTATTTAGATTTGGCCTATGGGTTATGGCTTGAATACTTATGTGTATAAACGTAAGCAAAAAAAGTGTCTAATGAATAATGGTAAGTCTAAGTTTAATTTAAAAATGTTGTTTTATTTGTTAATTATTAAATTATCTAATATTTGCTTACAGACAATTTTGATACATTACCAGAAGAAATAGTATTAAAGATATTTAAAATGTTTGACAAGCGTACTTTACTAAAATGTGCACTTGTATGCCATCGATGGCGACGTATTGCATATGATGAATCTTTATGGCAATATTTAAACATACCGTCTCGCCGTATGAGTGTCGAGACTTTAGATAATATTCTTGCTCGTAATATCAAATACTTTTCTGCTTCTCATTCAAATGTTAGTAAATTATCCATTTTGTACTTTTACTATGATTACTAATGTAATTTCAACTGTATTTCAGTTTTATATTTTTGCAAACCAGTGTTTATGTAAAACACCATTCCCCAAGTTGCAGTACTTAGATTTGAGTTTTGTATTTATGCATTTTACTAGTAAGTAATACATATTAACAAACAATTTATAAAATTCAATATATATATATTTTTTTTTATTTAAAGCGCTACGTTCATTATTAAAGCAATGTTCTAATTTGATAAAACTGAGTTTGGAAAACTGTACAGTAGATTCTTTATGTTGCCAGTACATTGGACACAATACCAATTTGAAAGTACTTAACTTAGCTTCAACAGTTGGTCTTGACCGTAATAGCTTGGAACATATAGTGTCTCTTCAAAAGTAAATATATTATTTGTTTGATGTTTTTGGGTTAAATAATTAGTGATACAAAATATTATTTTAAATTTAATGTCTGTTCTCTTATTTAATATGCTGTTTAGTTGTTTAAAAACTTGCAAGTTTGTAAAGGACTGGATTTATATGCACAAATAGTCCTCAAAATATGCTTCTAAAAATGCTGCAATATGCTACAAAATATGCACTTAAAATTGAATTGAAAACATTTTACTTAAAATTATGTAAAAAAATAAATATTAATTAATTATTAAAAAAAGTATAAAAAGGTTTTAAAAGTATAAAAAAGTATTTCGTCATCTTCATTAAGTAACATTCTTAATCTTCAATCTATAAAATATTAGCCCTGATCAACTTCCGTTGAACACTTGGACTCTATTATATGAACAACGAATTTATCTATATTAATATAATAATAATATATACATATATATGTTGTATTTGATTATATCATTTTATTTTTAAGAATAAAGACTGGTCGTATAATATTATAGATATTATGTGGGTGTGAACGTGAAAATACGATGAAAAACAAATATATTTGGTATAAATAATAATATGCACTATAATACCACAAATAAGCATTTAACATGTAAAAACGTTGAAATATGCAAAATACAATTTGTGTTATTTTAATTAGAATGATCTAATTTGGAGACAATTTTCATCAGATTTCAAAAAAGCTTATTCCAAATGTATATGCATTTGCATATAAATCCGGTCTCTACTTAACTATAGAAGACTTCCACCTGATAACTGCTACAGTAAAGCCAGAGAATGCACTTAATTGATAGATTACTATTGTTGTAGGTGTTAGTCACAACTCACAGGTAATAAAGAAATGGATAAGGCAGCAGTTGCATTTTTACATAATAATTATAATAGTACCTAACCTAAATAGTTGTATTAAACATTTATGCTGGTTGGCTGCTATTCTCATCACAGAACACTTGCATTTACTGTAGGAATGTCCTATCCATTACTTTATTGTCTATAATGTTTAAAGTGGATGAAACTCAATATAATAAAATATTCTATAGATCTGAATGTAATTAATATTGATATAAACCATACTATTTATTATTATACAATACCAGGCTAACCCACCTTGAATACCAACCATAGTGGTCGTGGTAGATATAGTTATAGACATAAACAAGACATTTTCTTTAAATATTACAAATGACATGGACCTATCCCCTCCAATTTTTTTTCCAGTATAATTTTTGTTTGCTAATATTTCAGTCTGGAGGAATTGAATGTGTCTTGGGCTAAATTGGAAGATGACAATTTACATTATCTGATGGCCAATATGATCCCAAATATAAAATGCCTTAATATTAGTGGATTTTTGAAACAGTTAGCAGATTTTGGTATGTTATTAGTGGAAAGTTCTAATGTTTCCAAGCTTTTAAAATGAATAAATTCAATTGTTTTTTTTGGAAATTTTATTGATTTTATGAGCAATTTTTGATTTATATTGAAAACATTTCAGATTTGTCAAGGTTGAGTACCCGTTGTACGAAACTAATTGAATTGGATATTAGTGATAGCCTTGCTATTACTGCAAGTAGTGTGGACAAAATATTAGAGAATAACCATGAATTAAAAGTGTTGTCCATTAATCGATGTTACAATATTGATAATCCTAGACTGTTAAAGTGAGAAATTTGAATAGCTTAATATTATTAAAAAATATGTTATCTCTTACAATAATTAAAATTATGTTTCAGTTTAACGGAGCTTTCGAGAAGAAGAAGTAATTCTATTATGAGTTTGAGGGAGGTGAATTTTATTGGCATAGCAGCCAGGCGAATATTAGAGGATATAGCTAATAACACAGAAATGGTTTTGAAAATAAATAGTAGCAAGTTTTCTGGTATTGGCCGTCCAAAACTAGCTCAGAATAAACATACCATTTGGGAAATTCCTGCTTTCATAGACTGCTAATACTTAACTCTATAGGTATGACTAATGTTCCATTGTCAATAAACTGTGATTTAAGTTATAGACTATTAGAATAGTTTTATGAACTTTTAAAATTCTATTTTTTTTTAATTTCAATAATTTTGAAAGATTAACTATTATTTATTTATTTTTAATTGTATTAAACTATTACTATTATTTAATAATTTTGGTAAAAATGTTTGTCTTCTAATTTTTAAATTGAATATTTAAAACAAAATATTATACATTTTGACTGATTAAGTTTTTTTTTTAAAATATTTTAGTTGATAAAAAAGATTTTATCTCAAACTCATTTAATTTATGACAATGTTATAAAAATTAAAACAAATTTAAAGTACTATGTTAAAATGATTATTGTACTATATGTTCACTTAATGTACAATATAATTATATTTATTTATGCAAATTCAAAATTTAAGAATGTATGTGTCGTTGATTTGTTTTTATTTTTCTTGTTAAAATATATTTTTACGATTTCATTGATGTAAATGAAAGAATGGAAAAACATTTAAATCTTTATGTGTTTTTAAGTTATTTATTCAGTTCATACAGACATTATTTATGAATAACAAACTATAACTAAATTAAAAATAATAATCAACATTATATATAATAGAAATAGTTGCATAAGACATTTATAATAATTCAACACGTCATCTTAATTTCTATAAATGTTCCTTCTACAAACAATAAAATTATTACAGACAATAATTTAGGGCTGTTTGTAATTTATTTTAGCAATGTGTTACAGTGATGGCCCATCTTGAACAGTTGAACCTGATCAGCCCTTACAAATTTAATTGAACTATTCAGGGGCAGCAAGAGCACAACTATGGTACTAGGATTTTGAAGTAAATTAGTAGTCGTTTCAATGACGTCTATAAAGCGAACTAGATTTATTGATTATTTTCTAAATATTTGTTTTAAAGTGTTGATAAAAGTTCTTTGGGTGGTCGAAATACTTAAAAAATTTGATACCAGATCTCTCTTAGGTTGTTCTTATAGCAATTTAAAAATGCAGACACAATTTTCTTATATAAATGTTTGAAATTTTAATTTTAACATTTGTCAATATGATGAACATTTTCAAATTGTTTTGAAGTTAAAAATGTATAGCGTTTACAATTTTTCTATTTACTATTTAATACTAGGTTTCTTAGACGTTTTTCTTAGTTGTCTAAAATCTCTAAAGTGCAAATGCACGTTTTATGTTAAATTTTGACGCAATTGGATATTTAATCAAAAAATTACTATTATTGTTAGTTTTAATTAAAAAATTTAAAAACTTGTTTATAGGGATTTGAAACTTGGTTATTGCTTATATTATCATTTGCTATTCACACTATAATTTTAAAAAATATTAAGATTAATTTTAAGCTATTTATGCGTAACACGGTTCTAGCTAATACAGCCAGTAATATTTTAGTAATTGTTATACATTATATTATGCCATTAGTTTTTGAATACAATTAGTTCAACCTACCGGCTACCGTATACTTCAATGCTAAATACTAAATAATAATAATAAAATATCCTTAGAACTCAAAAGTAAATCACAGAATAATAGGTATGATATAAATATATTATACGCATGTAATAATCATTATGATTAACCCAATGTTTTCATTGAACATAAAAATTAACTCATTCCGTCTTATTACAAAATATAGTACAATTAATTACTATAAATTCAATACAAACATATAATAATAAAATAAACTTACCAATATCATCTGGTAGAACATCCCCTCTAAAAAATTGATTATTTTTTGATTACAATGATTTAATAATATCCATTTTAGGGTAAATTTCACCTACTACCTGTACAACAGGGTGGGTTCCCCGATTTATTTTTTACTTCCGTTACTATACTTGACAGCCTATTTATAAGTTTTTAAGTGCTTTAAAAATAGTTATTAAATCCCTACTGATAAAAAATAACCACTGTTTATTAAAATAATTTTAAACAATTATTATTGTAGCCACGTAGGTAAAAATGTATGATGCAGTCAGAAATATTGGAAAATTATAAGTTTGGCACAACATAATAGGCATGAATAAAATTAAATATTCAAATATTTGGAATTAGAATATCAGCTAAGAGATTTTCTAGATGTTTTATTATTTTATTGATGCCGAAAAAAATATTGGTAAAATATTAAACATAAAATTGTAATTGCCAATATATATTTTGTTGTAAATTGCAGACAAATAATAATTTATTGTGAAAAGTATATAATTTGTGGTCAAACAACAACAAAATAACTGACAGGATTTCTTAAATTATTATTATAATATTATACAACAATTAAATATTTTGAAAATCCATTGATTACATTTATTTAAATTTTACGCGGCTTTATAGTTATTAGTTGACCAACCAACATTCAATATTAAATGATCATATCCATAACCATGTAAGCCCTTGATGGCTCGTTCAGCATCTATTCTAGATTTGAAATTCACAAATGCATAGCCTTTACATGCACCTGTAACCTTGTTAGAAGCCAAGAAAATTCGAGCAATCTGTCCAAACTTATTGACCAGTTCACTCAAATCTGCTTCTGACGTGCTCTCTGAAAGATTTTCAATACGAATAGCTGGTACCTCGTCGTAACCACGGGCATATGGATCTCGTTTTCCAGCGGTATTTGTAGCTCCTTCTCGGGCCGAAGGTGGGATGTAAGGCCTAAACAACAGTAAAATGTTAAGGCAATAGATAACAATATTACAGGACAAATCTTAATCATCTAACCTGTTGGTTCCGGTGTTCTTTTCCGGTTCAGACACCTTTTCTTGCACTAATTTTTTGTCCTCAACCACTAACCCGGTGCCCTTAAGATGACACGAGAAAGACCAATGTTCGCCGCCGCAGGTACGACACTTGATGTTCATGTTTACATTCTTGAGCTTGTCCAATGGGTTCTCTTCTGCTTTGTCTCCGTCCTTGCCAGACAAGAACTGCATCTGTATCTCTTCAGCGGGTATGGTCGTCGCAATATTTGGTCCAGGCTTATCGTTGCGCGAGTCACCGAATTTAGGCCACGTCTTCCGTTCTGCTATCGATTTGGACACCAGCCGTTTTTCGATCTTGTAGGTGCGGACCACCTTTTCCTTCTTGTCGTCTTTGTTCCACCAGTATTCTGTTATTATTCGGTTGTTACCTACCTGTTCGGTCTTTGACTGCGGCAGCGTCGTTTTCTCCAAGTGGTCCTCGACCTCGTCGGCCCAACTTACTTTGATCAAATCTTTCATCTAAAACAAAACGCGGTAATCAGTGTACGGTGGTGGACAGTTTTTGAGATACTTACCTTTCTTGGACGTTGGAAAGGGGATCGGAGAATTGATACCTATCGCAGACTTTGTGGCTGCGTAGTGCGAAGTCCTCCTGGTGACAAAAGTCTGAAGAAAAGTCGAAACTTGAAGTAGTTCGACGAAAGACGAAAGTCAAAAGAAACAGAAAAAGTAATGTAAACATCGCGTCGATCTGTTATCACGAGAACGTGCCTCGTGAGTCGTGGTCGCGGATGGGACGCGCCTTGGTTGCTAACACTGAAACCATACCACTTACCGATAACCGGTGGTTGGCTACGCTGTGATCCGCAATATTTATCGCGATTCCCGACAACCCGACGACTGACGAATTTATGTTCTTGGATGTTAAAGCCGTATAGGTGGTAGGGGAAAACGCTTCCCCAATCCCATGAAAATTAATTTTGTAAACAAACAGCGTCCCGGACTAAAGAGTATAAAGTATAGAGTATAGAGTCTGCCGGTCTGGAGCATAGAAAATATACACTAGTCTGGAGTTCCGACTTTCAAGCGGCGAAGTGGGTGAATCGAGTAATCGAACTATAGACGAGAATTTCTCATTGTCGACTACGACGAAGGAGGTACTCGCACTAGAACCACGCAATCGACAATGCGAAATCGTCGCTTCGTTTTTTGTTGATTCTTCTAAACGCGCCACCACTTGCGTGACGATTTTCGGCCAGCTCGCCAATAATGGACGTACCTCAACCTCCGGAAGGTAAAATCTCGTCAGATAGCGATATTCGAAATCGGGGTGACGCTGTTTCATTTTTTGTCGTTTTATTATTTTCGTTATTATTTCTGTAGATCACGAATTGCGTACGATCATCGACAAGTTGGCCGTGTTTGTCGCACGCAATGGACCCGACTTTGAACAGATGACCAAGACCAAACAGAAGGATAACCCAAAGTTTGAATTTCTGTTCGGTGGTCGTCATTTTGATTACTACTTGCGTAAAGTCTCCACGGAACAATCGAGTGAGTTGTGTTTGAAGACTCCCCAACAAGCTATTACTAGTTGTAGGCACTATTGACACAAGCAGTTTGTCCAATCTATTTTTTTTCTTTTTGAATTTTTAAAGTCAATACCCAAACACAAAAAGAGACACTGTTTTTTAATGACGTTTGTTTACATTTCGTTTGTTATTGTGTTATAGCTAGTAATTCATTATTAAGGTGTCATCTTTGTGGATTTTATTACTATGATTAAAGTTGTAGTGTTTTTTTAACCCTATTCATCAATTTAGAACTGTCATTTGTACTCTAAAGTTTTAAACTAATTGTTTTATGAAATTATTTAGTATTAAATCAGAACAGTGTCAGAGAAATAGCTCAAGCCGCAGTTGCAAATAATTCAGTTAGTACACAGCAATTGAACATGGCAGCTGCAGCAACACAATGGTTAAATTTAAACCAAACAAATGATTGTCAGCCATCAGTAGTTACCACAGAATCCTTGAATGCTCAACAAGCCAATCTGCAGCAACAAATTGCTCAGGCAGAGAAAAATTTTAACTCACAACTAATGGTAAGAAATAAAATAAATGATTCTTGAATAATATTTCAGTATAAATCGATGTTAATAGATATTAGCCCAGCAGCAACAAGTGGCTACTGAAGATAAAATACTATCTGAACAGCGAGAATATATTAATTCTGAAGCCGCAGCTAATGATTTATCACTAGTTGAGTTGTCATCTGTGCTTGAACCTATTATTAAAGGATGTACCAAAGATGCAATAGCTAATGGTAAATCATGGATTATGAAACAAACAGCCAGTGAACGAAAAGTTGATGTAATCACCCAATATTTACTTATGGAGTGAGTGACATATTAATATACCATTATTATCGAGATTATTATTAACCTGTTATCAATAATATATTTATATACTATAAATACTGATCTTTGGTACAGAGTGATGGACCTGAATGCAGAATTTTCAAAACAGTTGCATTTAATATATTTAGTAAACGACACCGTTCATCATTGGTAAGATGATTAATTGTTAGTAGTTATTATGATTAATAATAAATACTTACAATTTGTTTTTTTAATTGTTCTCTTTAGTATTCGTAAGTCAGAAAAGATACTGAAAACATCGCTTGAATCGATCATTGTACCAATGTTTTGTTCAGCAATGATGAGGGCAAATGAAGATCAAAAATCTAAACTAAGCAAAGTAAAATTAATACCTATTATCACATAATTTGATAATTTTAAATAATATTTAAACTTGGTTTTGAAATTAATAGCTGCTATCTTTGTGGGAAACAAAAAATCATTATTTCCCTGAAACTATAATGGAGCGATTAAAAAATCCTGATAGATCAATGGCAGAATATAAAAGCAACCTATTAGAAAAGTATAGGGATGCTGTCAATCAACTCAACATGATCATGAACAATACATTACAAAATTACCGTAGCCAACATCAATCATTTCTAGCACATTGTAACAATCAGATTCAGGTAATACAATAATTATTAAAAAGACAATATCTTATGAAAACTTATACCTGGTTCACTTTAATCATTAAGTGCTTAAAAAGTCACTGATGTAGGGATAATAAATTAACGATCCAATTCTTAGTTGACATTAAACCATCGAAACATTTAAAAAATGCGTTTTAGCTTTTGTTAAAAGTATTTGCAAAACTATTCGTTGGATGTATGAGAATTTTATTTTTTTTATCCTAAATTAGTTCAACATGACCGTATTAAATTAAATTTTTTAATGCCTATACATGAATTCTTTTTGTATGTATATATTTATATTTACATGTATATTTATATTAATTATTTGTATAATATTATATTCAACCTTTCTTTCATAAGTCATTTTTTATTGGGAATTCGATTATTTTAGAGTATAGAAAACCAAAAACGTTCGCTAGAACAACAAAAACAAAGGGTAACTCCTCTTTCAATTCCTCCAGCTCAAGGTAAGCGCACATCTGATTTAAAAATGGACATTTTACACATTTTATGCAAAATAAAAGTTCAAATATTATTTATCATAAAAGTTTATGTTCAAACACAAGGTTTCAAAACTATATATATATTTAAAAACTCAATATTTAAGCTTTCATTTATCCTTTACAAGTTAATTAAGATCATTTTTTTTTAAATATATACGTAACTGTAGATTATGAATAGTTTTAAATTTAAAGTGTATAGTAGTTAAAAATGATAAACTTTCTTAATAACTCTTTAATTTGTTTTGGTAATTATAAATCTAACAATAAAGAATAAATATATTATTTTTATATAATATAACAAACTTTAAATACCTCTGAGAAATTTTGTTTTTTTAACTTTTCTTTAATTTTATACTATTTTCAGAAATTATCTAGAAAATATATATATAATAATAATGCAAATTAATTGAATAGTATTATCAGGATTATTGTAAATAATTTTCACGTTTTGGTTTTTTCTCACAATACTTACCTAGTGTCTATTGTTAAACATTTTAATTATATTGGACATGTTTATATATTTATTGCATTGTCATTTAATGACAAACAAATATACATAATATATGTTATTTTATCTATATATAATGTTGATATATGTTTGAGTTATTAGTTCTTTGCATCTAAGTTAATTTCTCATTAATTATTTTTATATATTTTTTTTGACACATTTTTTTTATGTGTTTGGTAATTTTTATTTTACAGTATAAATACATTTTTGTGTTAAGCTTGATATTTTTTTTCCATAATTTTATTTTTAATGATAGCTAATTATGTTCATCGTTTATTATATTTAAGGTAACTCAATTTTATTAAATATTAATTTTTAAAGAATAATATTGTATGAATAGTTAAATCCTCATATTTAAAAATTATCTCATTATTTTTTGTAAATGTAGGTATAATATTGAATTGATTTTTCTGTTAAGGCTATATATAAAATATTTGAATTGAACATTTATTGATTATTCATTTTTAATTCTTTCATTTCATTCTGGAAAAAATATTTTTGTTTTATATTTATCAGGTTATAATTATTGATATGTTTTTATCGTTTAATAAAGTTTAATGTATTGTAGGAACTAAAAACTATCATTTAGATTATTCTTCAGAAAATGGTATTTATTTATTGTGACACTTGACTATAATTTTAATGAACTAATTCTATATCATGTTAACATGTGATTGAATCTGTAATATGTTTTCTTTTTGCCGTATACTCAAAAGTGCTATAGGCTTTGTTCTTGTTGAGATTTGCTTCATAACTCCTTGTGAAAGTAGTAAATGTATTTATATATAATATATATATTATATAAACATTATTGTAATGGAAACCTTGTGTACATATTCTCTTAATTTTGTAATATTTCCCCTTTAGAACCATTTCTCTTTTGTTTTTTTGTTTAGACGACACAAATCGACAGCATTTTAATGAAGGCCGTTTACCTTCTCCTCCTTCATACCAGAGTAACATGTCTGGGTACATGCAAGCGGACCAACAAAGTTATCCGCACCAAACAGATAATGGATATCAGCAAGATGATCATTATGGGCAGCCTTTACAAAATTGTATGCAACAACCTCCTTCTATGTATAATAGACCTCCACCACCATTTAACCAACCTCCACCCAATATACACTTACAACCTCCACGTAAGTATATAAGCAAAATAATTTTCATCACTGTATACTGACATAAAAATATTATGACTCAAGCTTCAATGGAATTACCTGATCTGAGCCGGCCACCTCCAAATTTTATACAAAACAACTTTCCTTTACCACCAATTCAGCCAGATATTACACCAGATGATTTGCTTCCTTCACTGCCATACTATGAACTTCCAGCTGGCCTTATGGTGCCATTAGTTAAAGTTTGTTAAAAATTAATAAATAATATAGTATATTTATATGTTATATATTTTTGTGTATGTATTAAATTGTATTGTACTTATACAACGATGGTATTTCATTCAGTTGGAAGATAGCAATTATAAACCTTTAGATCCAGATACAATCAGATTACCACCACCTGCTCCACCTACAGATCGTCTGTTAGATGCAGTCAAAGCCTTTTACATGCCTCCTGGACATTTCGCTCCACGTGATAGGTAAATATTTATTAATATTTGTGTACAAAAGTTCAATATAATTATTTGACTAATGATTCTTGTATTAGTGATGGTTGGGAAAAACTTGGTTTATATGAATACTACAAAGCCAAACATTCTGCAAAAAAACAAAAAGAAGATGATATTGCTGATAATATAAGAGAAAGATCAAAGTCTCCATCTCCAATTATGTTACCTTCACTGAAAGATAAATCACCAGTTCGAAAAAAGCGTTACAGAAGGTTAGATGAATTAAATTAAACAAAAAAACCATAAATTATTTTGTTGTTTGTTTTTATTGCTTTAGTCGTAGTCGAAGCCCAAAACCACGTAGTCCAACTAGACGAATTATAAATAAAAAAAACAGTCCTCCTCCAACACCTAACCGTGGTCGTCGAAGACGTTCTCCATCTAGATCACCATCGCCTTCTCCACCGTCTTCTCAAAGAAGTCCTACACCGCCTTCATTTGGGGGGTAAGTAATATTGCATGAATTGTTTTATTATTAAATCACATTTGTAAAATATTTATTTAAATTATTTCTAGGACTAGTTTTGGTAAAACTGCCCAAGAACGATTGGACGAGTCAAATAAAGGTCATCAGCTTCTGAAAAAAATGGGTTGGGGTGGTGCTGGATTGGGTTCAAAGGAGCAAGGTATCGACACACCAATTAGCAGTGGTGACGTAAGTAAAACGATGATTGAAAAATGTCTTGTAGTAAATATTTTATCATATTTTTTTATTGTTATTACAAAATTACTACTCTATATTGTATAAAATTATATTGACCTATGGCTTTGTGTTGATCGTCACTATAAATTAGGTCCGAGATAGGACTGATCAATATAAGGGTGTGGGAATCAGTTTGAATGATCCGTACGAGAACTTCAGAAAGAACAAAGGCAAGGCGTTCATACATAGGATGCGTACAAGGGCAGAAGAACGAATGGAAGGCAATGCGTAGGTATAGAGTTTATCAATTTGATACAAAATTGTATGTAGTATCATTGATTATAGATGGTTACCAATGGTAATGGGTTTACAGGGTGTTTGGAAATGTTTCATAATTTGATTGAAAAACAATAATTTAAAAAAATGAACAATGTGAATACTTGGTTTTTTTTTTTTAGTTGCTTTAAAAAATAAAAAATAGTACAAACCTGTTTACGTGTATACATTGTATAGCATACTAATTAAAATTATCTTTGGCTTTGTGTTTTCAATGAATCATCAATTTCAATTTGATCAGAATAAAATTACATTTTTAGACAGTGGTTTTAATAAATATTGAAGCCGATATACCATATATCATAAAGGCTTTCTTAATTATTTATTTATATAAGAAATTAGTCATACAATTGTTATTTTATTAGTTATTCACACCGGTGTTATAATTAAAAATGTTCTATGGGATACATACGTATAGTTATGTGATATTAACTATAATATATTTGAAATCTATTTAGGCTAACTTTGAGTCCACTAAAATACAACAATTTAGTGTTGTAATCATCTTTATTAGTACAACCATTGATTATACAAACTATGATACAATACATTTTTGGAGTCATGACTCTCTGACTGAAATCTCAAACTTAATTAAGCTTGTCTACTTTAAAATATTTTTTTCTACCTCTGTCTGAGATTAGTCTTAATCATCTCATGCCAGTCTATTGTTTCAGGTGAACAATGTCCAGTTTATTTTATTTGTTATATGGTAAATGTTATTTGGTAGAACGCCTCTATGTCTATAGAGGTGTGGCTAAAACGCGTTGTATTGTGAATACATTTATATTTTTTAGTAATAACATTTTAGCATACAAACGGAAAAACACCATAAAGAACAACATTCAGAAATTATCTACTACTTTGTGAATATTATTATTTACTATGTCTTATTTTATTTATAAAAAAATTAATATATATTTTAAAATAATGAAGTTACATTAAGTTTTGTTATTGTCACAAAATACTCACGAAAGCATACAGTGTACATTTAATGATTACTGGATTAAACTATAATAATTGTTGGTATAAAATTTAGGTAAATTACGTAAACTTTTATGAAAAATTATTTTGACAAATGCATAGACTATAGATGTACAATTTATTGTTTTTTAATAATAGTTGTACATTATTGGTCAATATAAAATTAAATAAATATTTATTATTTTTTTTGTTATTTAAGTTGATGTACTGCAAAATATAGTGTTTTCTGTATAGCTATGTTTTACAATTTTTTTACAAAATGTATTAAACTAAACATTCAATAAATAAAATATCAACTTTTGATATGGAAATGGAAATGTGTTGTTTCATACTTGTGTCAGCGCACACTGTTCAACTGTTGAAATCAAAATTATAATGAATTAAATTAAAAAAGTTTATTTAATCTGTCGTTTGTCATGTCCTGGTCTTTTTGAGCAATATAGAGCAATATAAATTATTTTATTCATACATACCTAATTGTAAAAAATTGTATTTAGGGATATGAATAGCATTGAAAAATTCTATGAAAATGTACTTTTGTATTTCCAATAATATGGTTTATTGAGCGGTTTGAGAGTAAATACACCTATTATCAATATTGTAGAAGAAAAGTTAATTTATGTTTGTATAAAAGTCAATTTAAAATATTTTAATTACTAAACTCAATAGTTCAAATTGAAAAAGTAAAATATCACAAATTTTAGAGTTAAATATTGGACTTGGAAAATAAAATATCGAAAATCGACTCCTATTCAAGCATAGATAAACTTCTTCTCTTCAATTTGTATAACAGGTGTCCATACTGTAATGTCACTTAGTAAGCTATATTATTGGAAATACGAAACTCAGTTTCAGTGTTTCACTAAAATTCACATTTGTAATTCAGCGTGTAAAATGCTGTGTTACTAACATGTGCGGGTACGCTTCGCTATTTATTTACACACTAGTGATCACTTATTACGCATATTTACACGATCCGCATGAACACAAATAGAAAATTGCCTATGTTGAACTCCTTAGAAACGGTCAGTATGCATACCCCTTAAACGAAAATGAACGCTGCATGAAAGACACACCCAAAATCAAAGAACAAGAATGGTTTAGTGGGATATGTTCACTGGCAATTCGCTATAGCGATGTTAAGTATTTTATCAAACCAAATATAAATTGGTTGTACTTTATAGGTTTTCATTTGCCAACATGTCGCCGAAAAGTATAGTCCAGTTAACGATACTGTTAGAGAATCCGGTGTTGAACAATTATTTTAAAACAAAAAAATAAAAGCAAGCAGTTCCTAATATGAATCATTGTCGTGCAAAGTTCGGTGAATTCCGTCATGTATATAAAAATGTACGTCAGTATCCAGACAGTTTTTTAAAATTTTTAAAAATGTCAATTGAAATTGTTGACTTCTTGGTAAGTAGAAGTAAGAGTAGGATTACGAAAAAAAGACCAATTTAAAGAACCTATATCAGCAACAGAACGCACATATGTGACATTAAGGTAAGTGATAATTGATTCTTTATAGGCAAGTAGGTACATGTTTGTTTTTAATAATAAATACTAAAAATCATACTTTATATTAATTAACCTTTTAATTAAAAAAAAACTCATTTCATTTATCATTCACAATACATTTATATGAATAATGAGTAAAAATATAAAATCACTAAAATACTTTAAATAGACGAAATAAAAGTGAAACCAGAACTTATGGTTATGAAATAGTGATATAAAAGAACAATAATAGTAAAAAATAAGTCTGGTTTATTATGACTATTACGAGTAACGTACAATACTCGAATACTACTAGAAGTCAGATGGAAATCACCATTTTCACGTTGCACATCTAGTTTGATAATGTTGTTAGTTTATTAGTTTTATAATATTTTTAAATCATATTTAGGTACATTCATACTTTAATACTTGTGTATAATTTGTATCACATATCAATATTTTTTTGTTAAAAAATTATATAAATCAATTTAATAACAATAGCATATTTACTGTAAGTAGGTATATTCGTATATTATTATCAGTTATCACATCGTTTTTATACGTATCATTTTCAAATACCTCTAAACAACTCAAAAATAATGAAAATGTTTTGAAAATACCATGTATAGAAAATGAATTATAAGAAAATCAGTTTTGCAAATCCTGTTGTTTGCTTATTATTTTTATGTTTTTCCCCGTTATTTTAATAGTTATTAAGAATTTTTAATTTTGACCTTCCAAAAGTACCATCTAGACTTTCCTGCCAGAAAAGACTTTGAAGTTGAAAATCAAAGCACTTTTTATATTATAAATCAGGTATATGTAAAAATAAAAAAATACAACACATTATTATAAAAATGATAAATTTATTGTTTGACCCAGCATCTAATAGATTATATAGAATAACATATTTAATTAGAGGACTTTGCTCCTCGACTGACCAGTTTTATTATACAATTGTTAGCGTTCTATAAAACCTATAGGTAGATTATAGTTAATTTGTTTTTTTGTTATCGTGTTATTACGTTATTGTTTCATTAATAATCTTGTAATTTGTAGGAGAATATTATCAGAAAATAAACAACCATTTTTTAATTATAATTTGATAATGATGCAATTAAGAACATAATGTTTTACATTACTGAAAATACGAACATTATAGTGTTGTGTAAAAGTGTATTCTTACTTGAAATTTATTATTTTTTTTATTTTATTAAATTATGTTACGGAGTTTCAAGTATTATAGCGGTTTTACGCTAGCCCGAAAAAAACACGTAAGGAAAAATACATCCTCTGAATATGTCCATTGAATGCATCATATTGAATTATTGCATATTATATTCAGTATTTTTCTAAAACATTATGTTTAAAACGTTTTACTAGACCGGGAAAGTGATAGCCATACGAAGAGAAGATCAATCCGTATGGGAAAGGAGAGCCCCGTTCGCGCCAGCCAATGTGGCCGAATTAACCAAGAACGGCGTCAAAGTAATCGTCCAACCGGCAAATAGAAGAGCTTATCCCGTTCAAGTATAAATTATATAATGTTTTAATATTAAATATAAATGAAACGGAACATTTGCTGTTTCACGACGCATGGTATTTATATAATTATGTTATGAATGTTTAATGATGCGATTATGCGAACGATCCGTGATATTGTACATTTAACCGTCCGAGAAAAAAACATTTACATCAGTATTGTGCTAATGAAATTTACGAAAACGCATAATATTCGAGGGTTGGATTGTACATGATCGATTGTTTAAATTTCACAATTTAAACCCTTCATTAACCTTACAAATGATAATATGATAACTCGTCATGTATAATAATATAGATACACTGTACTTTCCTAATAATAATAACGTGACTCCGGCAACTGTGTACAACCAGAATGTTATTGTGTAGGTACGGTCTGAAAGTTGTCGACTTTTGCTTTTTATGTACAAGCGTGTCTTAATACACGTTAAAGGCGACGACCGCCATTGACCTCAATATTATTATACTAAAAACACAGAACCTGGTTCTAATTTACTAATAGAAGATTGTCCCATACATAAATAGGCATATGTAAACGCCGGAGCAGTGATACAAGAAGACATATCCGAGGCGTCGGTGGTATTCGGCGTGAAACAAGTCCCTATTGATTTGTTGCTACCGAACAAAACCTATTGCATGTTCTCGCACACAATCAAAGCACAAGAAGCCAACATGGCCCTGCTGGACGCCATTTTAGAAAAAGTACATCCTTAATATTTTAAAACTCGTATATACTTGTATACCTACTTCTAACGTCCATAACAAATTATTTGTATAACGACACACGTGTTTTGTGTTTGTGCGCTTCAAAGAACATACGGCTAATAGATTATGAAAAGCTGATGGATTCTTCCGGGAATAGAGTAGTGGCTTTTGGGAAATATGCCGGGATTGCAGGTATCATAAATATTTTACACGGTTTGGGACTGCGATTGCTGGCTCTTGGACACCATACACCACTAATGGTAAGTACTAAGTTGGTAATCCGGTGGCCGTTCGAAAAGTATTCATGGATCATAAATCTGTATTGAATTCATAGCACATCGGCCCTGCCCACAATTACAGGAATTCGATGATGGCCAGACAAGCGTTAAGAGACGCCGGATACGAGATAGCGTTGGGCATGATGCCTAAATCGATAGGCCCGGTTACGTTTGTCTTTACGGGGTACACTATAAGGGTTTTTATTACTAAAAAAAAAAATTAATATTAGTAAAACTGTTATTATTTTTAACCCACCTAACTTCATAGGTCGGGAAACGTGTCGCAAGGAGCACAAGAAATATTCCAAGAGCTACCACATGAGTACGTTCCGCCGTCTATGCTCCAAAAAGTTGCAGAACATGGAGGTATAGTACAGTGCAGTACAAAATAAGAAGAAATATACACAAAAAAAAATTAAACATATTATATTATACATGTATCATCATACAATTAAAATTATATACGAATAATGAATAATTGTTGTTAATATCTTAGGAAGCACAAAGTTTTACGCGTGCGTGGTCACGCGTAAAGATTATTTGGAAAGAATTGATGGCGGAGGGTATGACCAAGAAGAATATGAACAATATCCCTCCAAATACAGATCGACGTTCAACAAAAAGGTTTGATTTGTCGCAATGCTCTAAGCTTAAAATCTAAAAACATATTTATTTACTGGTTGTGTATAATGTATAATATGATTAATATTTATTTATTTTTGAAATGATTTATTTTTTTAACTTTATAACATTTAGGTAATACCTATTTATGTTTTACTTATTCCGTATAAGCAATAGCTTTTGGTGGAAATAGGCAGTCTATTGAAAAAATTAATTAAACATTTTACACAAGTTTTTAAGTTCAAAAATGTTAATAATAATAATTCATAACAATAATTGTAATAATAATATAATAACAAAAATAGTTATAAAAATAACAATAATTGTAATAATAATATAATAACAAAAATAGTTATAAAAATAACAATAATGAGACATGATAATATATACACAATATCATATACACTACACTTACATTATCCATTCAACGCAGATCGCTCCGTATGCTTCAGTCATCATCAACGGCATATACTGGGCTCCAGATTGCTCCAAGCTGTTAACGGTGCCGGATGCAAAGTCGCTGCTGACTCCTTCTCAGCTCCCGTGGATACCGATATCCGAAGGCGCACCTGGACTTCCACACAGGCTATTGGGCATCTGTGATATATCTGCAGACCCAGGCGGTTCTATCGAGTTCATGAACGAGTGCACGACAATTGACAATCCGTTTTGCCTATACGACGCACATTTACACAAAGACACCAAAAGGTATGTGGCGTGCATGTAGAAAACTGACAAGTCAGGAATGCGATAAATTGTAATTAATTGTACGCATGTCCGGTATATTTAACAGTTTCAGAGGATCTGGAGTATTGGTGTGCTCGATAGATAATATGCCGACGCAGCTGCCAATGGAATCCACAGACTTATTTGGAAACTTAGTACTACCGTACGCCATGAATATACTTCAATCGGACGCCACTAAGCCACTGGAAGATCATAATTTTTCCCCAGCGGTTCTAGGAGTGAGTCCGTCACACTTTAAACGGTATATTATTTATTATATTATATTGATAAATATTCGTCGTCCGTAGGCTATCATCGCCAGCAATGGATCGCTAACCGAACGGTTTGAATACATCAAAGAGTTGCGGCTAGCCAATAAATTTGCTTCCTCCAACGTTGATCACACCGGCAAAAGAGTATTGGTGCTTGGCTCAGGCCATGTGTGTGGACCGTTAATCGAATATCTCTTAAAAGATGAATCGTTAATAATTGTACTCGGTAACACTTTATTAATGATTATCATCAGTTTTTATTACTCATTAGTTATTACTATAGGACGTCGGTCTAAACTCGTATTTAATGTGTTTATTTTTACAGGTTCAATGGACATGAGTGGATCCAACAGTTTGGCAAACAAGTTCAACAGAGTTCAGCCAACTCAATTAAATATTTTGGAGGACTTGAGTTACTTAAAAGAGCTTGTGGGACAATCAGATTTGGTTGTGTCGCTCCTTCCTAGTCAATTCCACCACTTGGTGGCTGAACAGTGTATAGAATTGAAAAAGAACATGGTGACGGCTTCGTACTGTTCGGATAAAATGTCACAGCTGCACGACAGGTACCACCAAATAACGCGGGGCTGAACTATTTATTTTAAATTTCTATCCGCGTATATAGAGCCGTTGAAGCCGGTATAACCATTGTGAACGAAGTTGGCTTGGATCCGGGCATCGACCATCTATTGGCCATGGAATGTATCGATCAGATACATGAAGAGGGTGGTAAAATCGACTCGTTCGTATCGTATTGTGGGGGTTTGCCAGCTCCCGAATACTCCAACAATCCATTAAGATATAAGTTCTCGTGGTTTCCTCGCGGGGCGCTTGTGAACACCGTAGCCGAAGCCAAATACCTACGAGATCACAAGGCAAGTATACAAAATATTTTTAGCACATCGCTTCATTATTTTACACTTTTTTTTCCATAATTAAACCGAATGTTTTAGATAATCGATATCCCTGCCGGCGGTGCTCTAATGAATAGCACGACGGACCTGGATTTCTTACCAGGGTTTTCGTTCGAAGGCTTCCCGAACCGGGACAGCACCCGATACGCCAAACTTTACGGCATAGCAGCTGAAGTACAGACCATGCTCAGGGGTACGATACGATATAAAGGTATGATCTACTTCTGAAATATATAATATATTTATATTATTCAATAATTGTATACGACCAATATTTTCTGACGCGAATTATATAAATATCACAAACAGGTTTTTCTGAGATGATGATGATACTACAAAAACTACGCCTTATTGAGTCTAAAGACCACGCTGCTCTCCACCCAAATGGACCTGACATCACGTGGGTAAGCGGATATAGCTAATAATAATATCATGATGGCGTGGTTGTAAACTTATAACTTAAATTTAAAATTAAACTGAAACCAATAACCGGTATTAGCTAGGTACCTATAATATCGACGTATGTTGGCACTATCAGTTTTTCTGATACCGGATAATTTTATGAATTATAATGGTATTAAAATCAAAATATAAAAACTACGCCGTGTATAAATTAATTTAGTTTTACTATTTATTGTGAATAAAAAACAATATAGGTATACTATTTATTTTGCATTTTTACTACTTATTAATAATATATAATAGTCTATATTATAGTTTTATCTGTTTTGTATCGACGAAATACCTATATTATATACCTACATCGGTTTATCGGATATTGGAAAAAAGTAATGTCGATCCAGCTCCAGTTACATAATATTATGATTATACGCCTCGATTATCAGCTTAATGTATTGTATAGTAAGTTTATTTGATAATATATAAATACGTTCGTTTTGGAACAGTGTCAGTTGATTTGTACGCTACTGGAGATCAATGAAATCGATATGTTCTACGAGAATATGTTGTCGAAAGTAGCAGATAAGATCGGGCCATCAGTCCTGGACAAAGTCATGGATCTAGGACTGTTAACAGAGGAACCAGTATTAAAACTCGGCTCGCCGTTGGACACGTTTTCACAATTTATCGCTTCAAAATTGTCTTTAAGTGCGTATCTGTTAATATTGTTTTAGCCTATATAACTATAGTATTAGGTATAAATTTATATTGCACATACCTATAATATTATCATTATATAGGTAGTCAATGAGTGAACTGCAGGACATAATTTCAATTAAAAAAAGTGTTAGCTTAATATTTATTCATATTGTTCTTCAATAGAAATGCAAATTGTTAACACACTTTTGCGTTCCTTCGTAACAATTTTTCTAACTCAAGTATTGCTACATTGCATAATGGACGGGTGTAGTTATTGTTATATTATATATAGCGTACCGGAAACGTGCAATAATTTTTTTTTCACGCAGATAAGGACGAAAGAGACCTGGTGGTGTTGTACCACGACATCGGAGTTTTGTGGCCTGGCAATCGGTATGAAAAGAAATTGGTAACGCTTGTGTCTTACGGTGAAACCAACGGATACACAGCAATGGCGAAGACAGTCGGGGTACCGACAGCAATAGCAGCTACTATGGTCCTCCAAGGTGAATAATAATCAAAGTTATCAGTTGTACACTTGTATCTATACCTACTCAGTGGCAGTGACGATCTTAGATCAATCATATGATAGTTGGTGGCTGGTGCTAACCTTAGTCCTAATCTTAGTCCTAATCTTAAACGAGACAAGACGAGTGATCTACCTAGTTTTCCAAGTCCTTCGACGATAACTTGTTTTACTTAGGTTTTTATTTTTTTTATTCATGGTTTTTGAAAATTTTGGATCTCAAAAAAAAATTGTACTGTATTTGTTTTATGGAACCGTCGAAATCTGTTGACTAAGTTTCTATAAACAAGTTTAAATATAAGCTGTTTAATCTCCATTACGTGTTCAGAATTTAAATTTAGTTATGATCTACAAACTAATGTGCTGCAATAAACTTCTTTATTCAGTGACTGCTAGCAAACGGTAATTTAAGACTTAAGTATAATTTTTTATACTAAATGAATATATAGAATACAGATACATAATATAAAATATATCTCAATAAGACGAGTTAAACATTTTTTTTGGCACGAAAAAAAAAATGAAAACAAAATAAATGTGGCCATCCATTACATGCTATAATACAGGCCATACAGGCTACAACCAATAATAAGTACATATATTTTAAAAATCAGATTTAAAAATATGAATTGAGACGTAGACGATGAGATGGTGGGACATTGCAGTATTATATAATATAAATAGAGTCATTGGAATACGAATGCCTATATAGTATATATTAATATTATACCTATAGTAATTTATTATTTTATTCCACTATACTACTTTAGCACCGCAGCCTATTTCACAATAATTATTTAGATAGTTTGAATTTGCAAATGCACTATACCTTGGGTATTCGCTGGACACTGATTATAAATGTTTTAGATGATATACACTAACCTTTCAAAATTGTCATTACAGGAGAAATACAAGCAAAGGGCATGGTGTTGCCATTCACCCCGGATATTTATAGGCCCATGTTGACAAGATTAAGGCTCGAGGGGATATCTGCACAAACCACGAACGTCTGCTCGTGATTTTATTGTATTTTTCATCTGAAATAAAATTGTTTTATTATATTTGTTCAAAACCGTCATTATGATATAATATTAATTGTTATGTTAATTCGTATAACGTATCTTGTTTAATACATACTGTTTTTGCTTTAGTTATGGTTAAAGTGGGCTGTATTGGTAACTTTAATAGATTTTGACAACGGTATTTTAATTTTAACGTAAACGGTGGTGGACTACTATTTCAAATAATTCAAATAAATACAATTAAGGGTAAAAAAAAGGATACACGGGACTGGCCAGTCTAGGGGATTCGTCGGGATTGTCGAATTTAGTAAACAATAGAAAATATAACTTAAAATAATAATTCAATACAAATATATACGTTGACGCTGCCGGCGATGGTGCGTCGACATCAGTGATGGTGGCTTCGATGGTGTCTGGAGGCGGTGACGGATTGACGGTAGGAAAAAACACACAACAAAAAACGGCGGATAAAAACCAGGACTTGAAACCGAAAATATTTTTTTCGATTTCGGTTTCGGTTTCAGATATCGGTATTGAGTTTTTCCGATTTCGGTTTCGGTTTCTGATATCGGTATTATTTTTTTCCGATTTCGGTTTCGGTTTCGGATACCGGTATTGATTTTATATTATATATAATTGATTATAAATACATACTATAAAATATAAATGTCTAATTATGACGTATAAAGTTAGCCTCTCCACTTCATAACACAACTTCCAAATGATTTGCAACTTAATTTTTTGATTTGTAACCAATTTTTTAGAATTTGTAACTTCACCATTTATAAGTTAAAACTATTTTGTAATTAGCCATTTGTAATTATTTGAAAAAAAATATTCAACAGTATTTTACATTTAATTCGAAAATGTCGATGGCTTAGTGCACACGTCTTGTTATAAGTCCATTTTTTTCCTAAAATTCACTTTTTGATACCAATAGATAGAAAATTAAATTTTTAATTACCTAAACTCTTTATTTTTTTATACAAGGTCTTTGTGTTTTAAAATCAGCAGTTCATGTGATATTTACTATTTTTACTTATAATTAATGGCAGTTAGGGCCCGTATAACAATAGTTGAACTCAGGTTAAACCACCGAATTCGGCTGGTAAAATCAGTGGTTCAAGCGTAACCGAGGTTTAAACTATGATTGTAAAACAGGCCCTTAGCCGTTTTAATTTTTGCCTCAATGTATTAAGTGCTAGTTAATAGGTCTATACCAGGTTATAGGTTCATACCATACAATTTAGTTGCTTGGAGTTATTATGATTTTAAATTTATTATTTATTATTAATTAACGCCTGTTAGGGCAATTTACAAAGGTAAACGTAATAGTTGAAACACTTATTACAATAATTTACAACAATTAATACAATAATATAATATAATTGTTAATATGGTTTTAAGATAAGATATTAGCATTGATATCAAGGTGGATTTATAAATTTATAAACCCCCCTTAAATACTAGTATTTATAATCAATGATATTAGGTACCAGTGGGTAATATTGAATAAAAAAATATAAATAAAGAATTTAGTATTTACTACCTAGGTGTTTTTCATTTTAGTTAAAATACCTAGTACACTATTTCAAGAACTTAAAATGAAGAAACTAAGAGCAAATAAAATGTTGGCTATGGTTAGAATTTGGTAAGTCATTTTTAATACCCAGGGTTTAGAATAAAATATGTATTTGTTTATTTTTAATGATTAAAATTTTACCTTTTATTTTCTTAATTGATGTTATTTTATAAGAAGTCATAATTATTATTTTAATTATTTAAATTTAGAAATAATAAATTTATTAAATATTACTTTAGGTGGGTGTCAAAAAAGTTAAAATATACGTATAATATTTTGTATACCCGTGAAATTACCTATGAAAACATAAAGGTGCCCGAAGACGACGACTACAACTGCAGTAGTGCAGCTATACCTTCAATCTTCATATATATATTATAAATATTAAAAATTAATTATAATAAAATATATTAGGTACCATTAATAGTTTTTCCGATTTCGTTTTCGGTTTCGGATATCGGTATTTATTTTTTCCGATTTCGGTTTTGATTTCGGATATTGGTATTTATTTTTTCCGATTTCGGTTTTGGTTTCGGATACCGGTATTGATTTTTTCCGATTTCGATTTCGGTTTTGAATACCAGTATTGGTTTTTTTCGATTTCGGTTTTTAACGGTTTTAACCGGTATCGAATATCGGTTTCAAGCCCTGATAAAAACCATCTAAAACAAAAAGCGCGTCGTGTGGCGAGCTGTTGTTAACGAACTGGTCCGCGGGTATCGACCGTGGTGGGACCAGAGATTTAAAATCTTATTTAAAATCTCTGGGTGGGACATGCGGGACGTTTGGTTATCACAGTTTTCTGTTTTGTTTACGTAACAACCAAGTGCCAACAAATACAATATAATATAATCAACATTAATTATATTATGATCATTAATCAATCATTGTTTATGACTAATCTCATATCGTGCAGTGGTGAAATTCCTGGAGAATCAAAAATGTGGCACCTCCTTCTTTTTAAAGTAAAAAAAAAATAAGTAGTTAATATTATTTTAATTATGGAATGCAATTGGTTTATAGTTTCAGTTTAAAATTCAAAACAATTATCTAGTCTTCATCGACAGATTTTGAAAGAAAAAATGATAGATTTTAAATAACATGGAGGAGTATTTGAGGGATTCGCATCTATATTTAAGCAAGACAAAGTTTTTGCTTCTTCAAAAGTTAAATTCTAATAAAATTATAGAACCACTATTATACTGATTTTGTGTCACGATTTGAACGAGTTATTGATATTACATTAATGCATAAGAACGTACCTATATCACGAGTGTATTATAGTAAGTATATCCATCATCCTTATATATACATTAAATTATACTATATGTTTACGATTTACCTAATATCCATAGTAACTTTATTTAATGAATAAATTATTATAGGTACCAATAAAAACCATTCCTGTAAAACAAACAAAATGTATTCAATTTTACGTTATTATCGTATATAATGTTAGATACCTACGCGACAAAATTACTTCAACGTCTAAACTATTCACATAGGTAAGTACCTATATAGTTGATCCAACTGATCAACCGTCTACCGTATACCTGTTCTATAGAGTCTACAGACCATGTAACCATAACCCTTAGATACCTATCCGGTACTATCGTTCAAGAAAGGCTGCGTCCGAATTGGTTCCCGATAAAAACTTTTGATAGAGGCGAATGCAATCTAATAATATTATTTAAAATTAATAAATCATAGAAGTAGAAATAATACTTACATACATAAAAGTATAATATACGACAGCATAAGAGCTGTATTGTCTCTGTTTACTTTGGCTGCTATATAATAATATATGGCAAACGCTCTAATACAAACATGAGCGGCTCCAGAGACATGATTGGGGGGGGGGGGAGTTTAAAATAAAAATAAATATTAAACATTATACGCAGAGCTCTGAAAAAAGACATGTTTGATTAACTGACAAGAACCAAAGTGATGTATATATTGTCTTTACATTATACATATATTAATATTACATCATATACTGTAATATATAGGTAGTATTACCTATATAATATTAATATATCATAATAGACCGTTGAATGTTGATACCCTCGCGTCGCAATATTATTCATATACAGTCATATACAGTCCTATATTATGTAAGACAAACAAAACAGTCTAACATCACTTATACGCACAACGCACCGTTGTAATTTAAAAATATTATTCGTGGATGTATGAAACTTTTAGAGTGTCTATATTATTATATTTTATAAAAACAATGACATTTTCAAACGTAAATTTTGGAAAAAAATGAATTTAACCTACTGTAGTAAATACTAATAATGCCCAATATTAAAATTAATTAGGTTTACTTACAATAATATCATATAAAATACGCATACCTACAGGTTGAAATAGTCTTCGCTCAGAATCGTTTTTCGCTCACAATGATATTATATCATTGAATTCAAATTTAATACCATCCATTATAGTAACCCACTTGTAACCTAATGTACAGCAAAGTGACATCCACTTGCCCACCTTTTTATTTTTGTGTCTGTCATCACGGTTTGGGGCAGTAAAACTGCTTCGGTTTTCTTCATCAGTTAAACTAACCTTGTTCGATGGAAAAGTAAATTTAGTTGGTGCATTCAAGAGGTCAAATTTTAAAATTCTCAATATTTTTCAAAAACGCCGGAAAAAACAACATACAAATTTAAGAAAACGGACATTTTTACGCAAAATCGATTTTGGTTTTCGGTGTCACTCTAAAACAAGTGAATATATCGTATATATTGTATATAATGTATATGACATTTTCACTGGTTGTTTATATTTGCATTTCCTATACACGATATTTGTTTTGATCTGTTTAGGAACATTTTCAGTTTCCAATTTTATTAGTTTTTTTTTTCTATAAATGTCAATTAAATTTTATAAATAAAAAAGCGTGAACATTTTATACAAGGATCCTGATGTATTGTTACAATAGCAGTTGAAAAATATTAAAAATACATGAGCACACATTTTTTTATAAGCATTTATGTTCAAACTTTAACAAAATTTAAAATTTAAAAATTATTTTGTAGTAAAAAATGTACTAAATGTTTAATTTTTATAGCTAAGGATTGAAAATTGAAAACAAGATTCCACGTAAATAGGTTATATATAAATTACTTTATTCACAATAATATCATCAACTATACTTAGTAATAGCATAGGCTGACTGACCGTCTTCGCTTAGAATTGTTTTTCGTATAAAATATATTATATCATTGAATTCAAATTTAACACCATCCATTAGTGACTCACTTGTAAGTTGTAACCTACTATAGAGGAGTACAGCAAAGTTACAGCCACTTGCCCACATTTATAATCTGAAAGTAGGTACCTATTTTGAAAACTGCTTGTATTATATTATATTATAGTTGGCTATTTGTAAATTGTTTTCAATTCTATGAAAAATTCTGTGTATACTAGAACGTCCAAGTCTACAACAGAGCGGTTATCAACTTGGCTCAATTATTTTATGTGCGCATGCGTAGTAAAATGAAAGTTTCTTGAATAGGGGCTCCCACTTTTGAGACTAGAGTTTGAAAGCAATTTTGGTTTCTTAAATAATTGTTTTTATACTTTCCAAATTGACTTTTTTAGGATGTTCTAAACTTATACGAATTTTCAAATTGTGTACAAAATCACACATTGTAAATGTCATTCCACGGAATTCTTAAAACTTAGATCGTTGTTTAAAAAGGTGTTAACTATATCTGCAGGCATAAAAACTTTGAAAATCAAAATTTCTGAAAAAAATATGGCAATCCAAATCCAGGCTCATAATAAGGGTTCATATTTAATAAATTATTTTTTTACTGTGCATATATGTATATATATTGAATACAGATTATACTACAATATGTATTTAACAGTCAGAATAATGAAAAAATCCCTAAAAAAATAAATGGTCATTCAGCCGAAATAATGTATTTCCTTATAAGTTTCCATCAGAAAAGATGCCGATGTCGGAAATTGGAGCTTTTTTACAACCCCAAATGTTGATTTCAGAAAAAAAACATACATCACTGTGAATACAATACATTCATTCACTACGCTCAAAATCTAAAAAAAAGTTGTATCATTTATTTTTATTGTAATAGTTTGAATTATAAATTATTTTGTGTATAATAAAATAAGTACAACACAATTATTTACATCTAAGGTGTGAAATTAACATAAAATATTGCAATAAATAAATGTTTTATGTAAATAACACAATCAATTGTATATTCATGTTTGCTTTGTGAATATCTTATAGATTCAATATGAGACTTAAACATGATAAACTTAGTAATGTATAATAAACAATACTAACTGACAAAACAAAATTGTTCACTATATCAGACAAAGCACAACAAAAACAAAAAATAGTTGAGAAAACATAAATGATTTAAGTACTATTGTGTATGAATATTTTAAGACATCAAAAAAAATGTACACTAACACTCAACGATTAACTATAATGTAGTTACAATTAGTAATACAGTAATAAATATTAAATAATTTGTAAACTACACATATTAAGTACCTTTTGCATGATGAGAACCATTTTGTAAGATACAATAAAGTAAATAATAATAGAAGAGTTCAACCATTATGAACACGTCTTATCACATTGTATAGTAAACCTACATACCATGTATCAACGTTATATTCATTATATGTAGTAGGAAATATTTTTATATTAGATTTACAACAAATTTTCTTGATTTAGACATATTAATTTGTGATTTATGAATATTGTTAAATGTCTATGTAAAAAACTATTATTGCCCTCCAACATTCATAAATAATTTTCACTGGAAATCATATATAAATTAAATATTTTTCACAAATATTAGTTTAAATGTTTTTTATAACAAATAATTTGGTAAATTAAAATATTATTATTATTATTTTATTTTTAATTAAAGTGCACAGTTTTTAATACCAATTTAAAATTTAACAACTGTTGTTGGGCTTGAATTCAACAGTTAAAAACAAAAAATAATACAACATTTTTTTTTAAATATAGTTTTAATTAAAAATGAAATTTAAGTATAATTTAAAAAAAATACATAATAAATTTAGGTACCTATAAAAAATAAGAAAAAATTATACATGTAATTCAGTTGGACAAAAATGATTTTCTATGAAAAAAAATTAATACATACATACAAATAAATTGTTAGTTGTATACAGCAGATGATGTTTAGGAGACGAAAGATGGGGTTTTCGAGAAAATTTATCAAATAATTGATACATGGAATATAAAAAAAAACACATTAGTATATTATTGTGTTTTTTTTAAAATCTATCTCACGGATCACGTAGATTTTACTTTCTTGAATACACTATCCCAAAACGATTTCCATGTGTCTTGCACATTTTTAGCATATTGCTGTACAGTTGGATTTGCTTTAACCCATTTGTATGATTTAATAGATGCTTCAATACTGGTTTGGACTGCTTGATCAAAAGAATTCCCAGCTTGTAGCAGATAATAGTTGACTTTAGAAGCTACTTTTGGGTCTAGATTTGATGTAGCTGATCCCCAAACAGGCAAAAGTTTAGCTTTGACATTACCATATGCTTTCTTGTCATAGTATGACAAGGCATACAAAGATAAACCAAACAACACCGCAAACAAAAGTGTGTACGAAATGAGCATGCCGAAAAATCCAAACACTAAATAAATAAAATTATACTTAGTACATGAAGATATATTAAATTATGTAATAAAAAAATACCTTTAGATACAAAACCAGCTGGTTTCTTTTTGGGTTTGGTTTTATTTTTTGACTTATCATTTTGTACACCATTTGGCGAAGCTTTGCTATTTTTCTTATCCTTCTTTTTATTTTGTTTGTCATCTAAACAAAAGGAAAGTTTTCAAATCTGCACGTGTGTAAAACTTACTAGACTACCAGAGTATAATATTGAAAACCATTACCTTGCTTTTTGGAATCGCCTTTCAAATACTGTATAGCGTTGGCAGCTGCTGACTGACATTGTGCATTGTTTTGTGATGGTCCAACTGCTTCGACCAGTTCTGGTTTCAACGGATTGTTGCTCAAGTTCAAGTGTTTCAACTGTTTGAGTTTACTTAAACCCTTGGGTAGATCTTTGATTTTGTTGTTGGCTAACGACAGGAAAGCAAGTTTTTGCAATGAACCAATATCACCAGCCACACTCTTAATCTGATTGCCGGATAGATCGAGCTTTACCAGACTGGGCAATAATGAAAAAACATTCTGCAAACATTCAATTACAAAGGTATCTAATATTATAGATGTGTGAATTATGACATATAAATAAAACCACGTAAAACCATTACTGACAAAGTATTATCAATGGAAACGAGCACTTACATCTGTTGAAGTGATTTTGTTGTTGGACAGGTCCAGATGAGAGACTTTCAGTGGAGCCTAGAAAAAGATTAC
Source organism: Sitobion miscanthi (assembly GCA_008086715.1). Classification (NCBI taxonomy): domain Eukaryota; kingdom Metazoa; phylum Arthropoda; class Insecta; order Hemiptera; family Aphididae; genus Sitobion; species Sitobion miscanthi. Next base: position 9,562,337 of record CM017802.1, on the reverse strand, counting down.
ACAACGATTAGGACGTACACGGTTTTGCCTTATTGGCTAAAAGTTCGTTTGTAGGTTAATGCGAGACGGCGGTGTTGGCATATTGTCGAGATGCTCAATACACATACAGCCGGACGAACTCGTTTGCAAAGCCAATACTTACGATTTCCTTGGCGGGTATCTCCGTTAGGTTGAGACCGCTCAAGTTCAGCTTGTTATTTTTCACCCTGTCCTTAATGTTGACCACGGTCATTTTTATTCGTTGTGGGTAGGTGGTTGTAGACTCGCGTGCGATATGTGTAGATACGTCTGTTTACGTGCGTGAGCTGTAGTATTATTTGACTATGACTGTGGCCGGTGCAAGACGCACGGTTACCGTTATTGCAGTCGTGTAACGTTGAACAAGCACAAAACCGTCGTGAAGCCGCGGCGCGTGTGGGTCACGGGTTCGTCGGACGCAGCGGTGAGCCGTAAAGTGGAGAGAAAAGAAAATCAAATTGTAAACACACTGGATTTCCGATACACGTATATCAGTGTTGGTTTGACACGTGTCAAGAGTGCCAACATTGCGCGTTCCCACCGGTGTCCGCCGGGTTGGTGTCGTTGGTTCGAAAGTGGCGATGCTTTGAAGGGTTGTGGTGGGGGAAAGGCGGTGTACCACGTCGGCGGAGAACGGACGTTATTACTTATTTAATTTTCCTGCCGACCGACAGTATCGGCGCGCGTACAATCTTTTTTCTACCGTCGTCGACAATCGAATTATCGAATTGCCACGTTCTTAAATTTCTATCCCAAACATAGGTACAAAAAATAAACCAAAACAATCAATATAATATGTATACTATTTTGCCCTAAAACTGAATAAAAAATAAAAAATTTTAACTAATCGTGAGATTTTCTTTAACATTTATAACAGTATAATAACAGCAAACCTTAGTGCTACGTTTCTCGATCTTGAGTCCCTGTTGACTGGATATTACGTTGAATATAACTATATGTCTATTGTAGTATAAAATATTATTACATAATAAACATTATATAAATTATTATATTATAATTTATGTACACTACAGTGGTGGATTGTTTAAACATTTCGGCCCGGGAAATTACCATGTGACTGGCTCACCGAAAGTATTATAATAATTGATAATAATTTTCCATAAACAATTTTTTTTTTTTTTGGAATTTTCTTATTTAAAATTAAAGGTACGTTTAACTTAAACATGTGCGTACATAACTTTTGTTTATGATCACCCAAATTATCAACTAGATTCACTTTTCTACCAGAAAATATGTAGAAATAGAAAATAAATTCATTTTTACTGCCTCAATAAGTGATGACAAAATCAATACATTCATCGCTGATCGCTCCGCTCAGAATATAAAATATTGAAACAAATTCTAATATTAGGTATGTTCTACGTTTGTAGAACGAATAACAATAAAATATGCAGCTGTAACGTCCTATTATGAATATTATTTTTTATTAATAACACAGATCCACAGTCGTATTATATTAATTATAAATATATAATAAATAAGTCTGATTGGTGCACAGATTAATTAATAATTATGTTATCGAGCCCGTAATATGCCAGTACTCAGCCATAGACCTATAAACTAATGGACAGCACTTCCCACACCGCCCTGCCGTTGGTTAATCCAGACGACATAACTGAGAGAAAAAACATAACATATGAGCATATGAGAGAGAAAAAACATGTTTTGGGCTATATGTTTTAACACACTGTAACGGCCCAAAACCATTCTTTTCTCTTTCAACAACCCCTTCTCTGGTGATTTCTCTCTCTATGCGCTGTCTATTAGTTTATACTTTAAAAATCTATGTACTCAGCAGTCAGCCAACGCTTAGCACATCTTTACTGGCTGAATTGTTCACTATTCATTCGGCACCCGTAGTATGCAAGACTTACAAATTGTTTTCCTGTACTTAAGTGTTGTACTAGATACAATTTTGGGCAGTACTATGTCCGTAAGGCAGTGGTACCCAACTCAATACTAGGCACAGACCACTTTTGTAAATTTTACACCGTCGCAGACCACGACTTTAATTTTGTCCGCTCCCACTATACTTTTATAGTCTATAGTCTACATCATATTTTGTTTTTATTAGTACATAATAAAAATGAGAACAACCAGTTGGGATTTGGAACCACTGCCGTAAGGGCTAGCCAACTGTTGGGTAGTCAGTACAGGTGCATTACTACGTCCTTTGTGAGTGTCGACGTAAGTTATAAATTTCCGATTGGGATGATGACGGTTTAAAATAAAATATAAATTAAAGTCTACAGCCAAAATGGGATTCAAAATCATGACTCGAGTATACGACAACAAACAACGTAGACACGCAGTTAAATATTATCAAATAATTTGTAATTCAAAGGGAAAAAATCCTTCAACATCGGGACAGAGTTTTAATGAGGATCGGCCTACCGGGAACTTTCCAGTATCCCGGTGGGCCAATGCGCCGCTGGCGTACACATAATATTATTATTTTAATATAGAAATTATTGAACACTTTAATGATAACTGATTGTTTCTTATTGTATTTACTTTTTAGTTTTACCGATTATTTTTAATTTTTATAGATAACCGAAGTTTTACTTGACCATAGATATATGATATTGAATAATTTAATAATAATAAACTCAAGCCTGGTCATAAACGAGTTAAAAAATTAAGGTTAAGTTAATTTTAACTTTTTTAAATTTAATTTTTATTAACTTAATTTTTAACTTAACTTAATTTAATTTATATATAAACTTAATAAATAACGAGTTATTTTTAATCAAATTCAAATTCAAGTTAAGTTAATTTATAAATAATTAAATGATAAAAAAAATAAAAAAAGGTGCAGGGTAAGTGGATGTCACTCTGCTGTACAGTAGGTTACAAGTGGGTCACTGTAATGGATGGTCAAATTTGAATTCGATGTTATAATATCATTGTATAAGAAAAACGATTCTTAGCGAAAATGGTCAGTCAGCCTATGATATTACCAAGTATATTTGATGATATTATTGTGAATAAAGTAATTTATATATAACCTATTTACGTGGAGCCTTGTTTTCAATTTTCAATCCTTAGCTACAAAAGTTGAACATTTTATACATTTTTAACTACAAAATAATTATTAAATTTTAAATTTGATACATTTTGTCGAAATTTTACTTTAAATGCTTAAAAAAAAAAATTGTGCCTATGTATTTTTAATATTTTTCAACTGCTATTGTAAAAATATATCAGGAGCCTTGTATTAAATGTTCACGCTTTATTTCCCAACAAATAAAATTTAATTGATATTCATAGAAAAAAAAACTAAAAAAAATGAAAACTGGTAATGTCCGCAAACAGCTCAAAAAGAGTCAAATTATTTTCAAAATTTTATCGTGCATAGAAAATGCTAATAAAAACATTCAGTGAAATTTTCAAGTATCTACAGTCATTCGTTTTTTAATTACAATAAAATAAGAAAATCGTTACCTGAGAAATCGAGTGAATATTAAATGTTGTAAAAATATGAATTTTCAAACGCTCATAAAAATTTAATTTGATTTGCTTGTAGACATTTTTTTTTTTTGATAAAGGTAGAAAAACTTATGGGTGATCTTGTACTACATTTTCAAATCTTAGATTTAAAAAGAAAAAATTTTTATGAATTCTCAACTTAAAATAATTTGCTAATTTTCGTGATTTTTCCGTATTTTGTCAAGATTTGAACTTTAAATGTTTTAGAATAAAAACTGTGACTTAGGATTTTTAATTTTTTTCATCTGCCTTTGAAACAATAACCTAGGAGCCTTCTATTAAATTTTCAAGCTTTTTTACTCAACAGATAAAATTTTATTGATATTTATAGAAAAAAAAACTAAAAAAATTGAAAACTGGCAATGCCCGTAAACAGCTCAAAAAGAGTCAAATTATTTTATCGTGTATAAAAAATGAAAATATAAACAACCAGTGAAAATTTCATGTATCTACGGTCATTTGTTTTAAACTTACAACAAAAACCAAATTCAATTTTGTGAAAAATCGATTTTGCGTAAAAAGTCCCGTTTTTCCTTAATGTTTGTTTTTCTTGGAGCTTTTGAAAATTACTGGGAATTTTAAATTTTGACCTCCCCAATGCACCAACGATATTCACTTTCCAATCGAAAAAGATACTGAAGTTGAAAATCGAAGCATTATTTCGACTACTTATCGTGTACACAGACACAAAAAAAAATAAAAATAAAAATAAAAATAAAAAATAAAATATAAAAACACACATCATTGTAGAATCAATACATTCATTGTTCCACTCAGAATCTAAAAATCATGGGTTCTTACAATCATCAGGGCCGTATTCAGGATAAGGCAGGAGAAGATGGATCAGGGGCGTAAATTTGCAAAATTTTGAATTTATTGAAATATTACCTATGTCATATGTAATACATTTTTCACGTAATATTTATAATTAAATGTGAAAATGTATATTTATTTTAACAAATAGTAATTACTATAGGTATTAATGTATTATGATTATTATTATTTATTAGCTTATAACTATATATAATATGTCCATTGTCCATATAATGTAAGAGCAGTTGATGGACGTTGTTCTAATTTAGGAAAAACGTAAGTCAAATCAAACTATTTTTTACGTAATGTACTAATATGTTTAGATCTTGAGAATTGAGACGACAACAAATCGACTGATTTAAACAATATAAAAACTATCCGAGCGATGAGGCTGATAAATGATAATATATTACCTAGTCGATTGATTATAATGTATAATAATATTATACTTGCTTACCTTGCTATAATGATTATTATGAATAAATTATGATATTTATTTTTATCTTTCACCAGCGTCAAGCGTCCAGTATTGATAGTGTTTTGAGAAATAATAATTATATTAAGTACCACAGACAGTCCATGGTTATCTACTCGAATAGATAACCATGTTAAGGGGATAGCAGCACATGTATTTTTCTTACGTTTGAGACCAATACGCGCTGATAAATTACACATACTTTGGAATGTCCTATTTTAATTTTTATACATGACGTATGAACTGTTTGTCAAAATATCTAGGATTTTTAGGAAGTCGATTTTAAATTTTTTCGTCTTTTCTCTACAATATCTTTACGGACGACATCCCTAAAACTTCTTTTACTGAACTCGGTTCTTACGCGGATGATACGGCAATTGTGGCCTCTAATGAAAACCCAAACACTGTTTCTAATGTGTTACAAAATCACCTCAACATAATCGATCTCTGGACAAAAAGATGGAAGATCAAAATTCATGAATCCAAGTCCTCCTTCATTACATTCACCCTAAAAAAAGGATCCAGCCCCGTAGTCACATTGAACAACATCCCAATCCCGTCCTACTCAGAAATTAAATATCTTAGCTTCATCCTTGTCAGTAAACTTACCTGGAATCCCCACCTAAAAGCCAAACGAAAAGCCCTTAATACCGACTCCACCTCCTTAGACCCTTACTGAAATTCAAAATGAATATAAACACTACTAATTTATAAGTCATTACTCAGACCACTATGGACCTATGGCGTTCAATTATGGGGTACCGCTAAACCCTCAAACTCCCATACAATTCAAGCCTTTCAGTCAATATGCCTTTGACAAGTTACATCTGCACCCTGGTACTTGACCAACAATAATCTCCACAAAGATCTCAAAAGCCAAAATCTCAACCAAATCTCCAAACTATACCAAAACAAATTTCAACAACACACAAATCCACTAATTTCTAAATGATCAACTAACACACTCCCTGGTAACCCGCGCCGTAGACTTAAAAGGCAATGGTGTAGAGATCTTCTTTAGTAAACGAGCTAAATAAGTGCTGGAGGTCGCTACCAGGTAATACCTCCAATCCACAAATTAATTATTTATTATAACTATTTTTTATTATTTTTTTTTCTCTCTCTCTTTTCATTGTTATTCCTGTCACTTATAGGGTGTTACCACTGGGTACTTTCCCTAATCTTATTATCATATCATTCTTACTTGTCATTCATCAAACCTATTTATTATACTAAAAACATGAATAGATTATAAGATAAATTTTGAACACCACACACTGAATATTAAATAACGGATTGAACAAACTTTAAGTCATATAGAGTTGGTACATTTAACGGGGAACAAAGTTTACAGGATCAGCTAGTTTATAATATTTATAGTTGATGTTAGCTCTTTACTGGACGCCCTGTACAATTTTTAGTAGGATTCGATTACAGAGTTTGTAGTTCACTGCCTTCCACTACACTAATATTATGCACTTAGTCCAATCACATGCGTGCAGTATGCGTACCTACCTAAATATTATTTTATGCGTGGACAACGGAAGCCCGAATTACTTCCGGTATAGAATTAAAAAACTTCTATGTGTTACACATTAAACTGTAATTTCATGTTTTTAATTTAAATTTTATTTCAACTTCGGTAACAGGTGTTTCCTGGAGCGTCCGTATCATAGCAGCTTCCTGCAGCAGTTGCCGGACGCGCGGACTAGTTGGAAGTCCTTAGGGCTTCCGGTAAATGATGTAATCACACCAATTTTTCAATTTACATACGAGTAAGACTTTATTTTATTTTGTTTTGTGGTATTACGATTGTTGTCGTTATAGGACATTGTGAAAAAGGGGCCTACAGCCTACTTGCTGCAATGATCGGAGTGGAGTCAGATGTTTGAAACAAAGAAAACAATATAAATTAATCTTAATAGTTTTGAGCAGGGCTTGAAATACATCTGATTTCAGGGGCACACCACAAACTTATTAATTTAACTGTTACTTTTATGCTTTTACAGTTTTCTATACCAAAAAAAAACTGTGGGGGTTGTAACACACAAAATCTCCCCCCCCTCCACTTTTATATACCACTTACTTTGTAAGTGAGCAAGTGAGGTAACTTTTATAATTATTTTAAATCACTAAAAGCAGTAGATAAAAGCCTATGTGTGTAGTAAATTGAAAAATATTTAAATATTTTTGTATATTAACATCATAAATTAGAATATAATTTATGTAACGAAATGGTTTATCAGAATATCAAGGTTTTAAAACACAAATTTAATAATGTTTAGAAAATAATATTGGATTTATTAAATAAACTGTTATAATATAATATTATATGTATATTATTATGCATGTAGGTCCTTTTAGTTATATTTAATATAAGAAAAAATAACTATCTAATTCTTTAATATCTGATTTTTGATTATAAAATAATCAGTTTGATAACTTTTATTTTTTTAATATTTTAAAATATTTTAGACTTAAAATAAACAACAATACATACCTATTTATAATATGCTGTACTACCTACTACCTATACCTAATTATATAATATTATAACAATATTCTATAAACTACGATGCTCATCCTAGTTAACTTTTCAGTAGGTATTACAGTAAACAATATTGGATTTCAATAGACAAAGCATAAAATAATTTAAATATTTTATGTACGAGTACCTGCATGTTTAGTTATTTTATTCTAAAGTAGGTACCTAATTACTTTGAATTGACATTGACCCATTATCATTTCTTCTTTTTTTTTATAACAAACTCGTCCATTGTATAGAAATAAAATAAGTAGGTGATTAACTTAAGTTAATAGAATAGGTAACTAGTAAATTCAAATATTAAATGATTAATGTTCGTTATTTCTACAAAACTAAAAACACGTTATAAAACTTGGGACACACATTTGTCATTCAGGGGACACACTTTCATTTTCAGGGGACAGTATTTTATCCCCTGGTTTTGAGTACATAATTTCAGCAGTGTGATCAAACTATCAAAGCCTTATAAATGTTTTAATTGGATGGAAATAAAGACATTTTTTGAGTTGATTATTATTGACATTTTATAACCTACTCAATGGAGGGTGGAGATTAACTGTCCGAAAGTCATGTGTTAGAAAGTTCATATCTACGAAAAATCGTGTCGTCGAAAAGCCACGTGTTTGTATTTGTTCGAAATTCGAATGGATATGTTTCAATTGTCATATACTTATAAATAATTGTACCTAACCTACAGTTACAATAATATATAATGAAAAATAATAAAACAAACCCACATATTAATGAAAATGAAATATTAAATTGTATTATTATTATAGGTACTAGCGGTCAATTAAAATGTATATTATTATTATAATTATGATTGGTCACCCTCTCAAACGCATACCGGAATTTCCCAAAAGTCAAAATACACGTTTCCTCGAAATATTGAGATAATTGTTGTTCTGCTTCAGTGTTTTAAACAAAGGTTTCAATAGTGTCCACCCATCTATAATCTTAAACAATACTGATTTTGTATGAAAATTACAAAATATTAATTACATACTATAAGTCTATAACCAGGAACTATATTAGCTGTTAAAAATTACAAGGCAGGCACTTGCTCAGCTAATAAATTAAATTGTAGATCATTAGAATACCTTGAAGAGAGACCAAGACTTCGAAGTTTTTTGAAGATATTTTGTGATAAATAGAAAAAAACATGCCAAATGTGTTGCTAAAGGAAAAATATAATTTAATGCATTATTTGCACCTTTTTAAAAATCAGTTACGATTTCCAAATCTGGATTATCATAAATTTTTTATTATTATCATTGCAGAATTCAATTAAAAATGTAAACATTTTTACGTAAAGTTCTTCTATTTTTTGAAATCATTGAAGCATATGCAAGTGAAACAAAAATAGGTTGAATTGAAATTTTTTTTGTAATTTCTTCGCTAAATTAAATTGTGTATAACTATAACTATAACATAATATAATTATTTGGACATATTTAAAAGTTACATATGCTCGGACTACGTTCTAGATCCATTAAGTTTACCAATTTTGGTTTTAAATCCTAACAAATAACCTTTCACACCTATAACTTATATCGAACACGTGGCTTTTCGAAGACATAACTTTCGAACAGGCGACCGGCAACCCTTAAGGATGAAGTTGGAGGTACACTCGATGCCTATTGCTTAGTATACCAGATACGACTGCAACCATAAGTTCGTACTGAAAAAACCACCGGTTTTTAAACATTACCTTTTAAAAATCAGTCCTGACTGATGAAAAACCTGACAGTCGTCGAGGCATGGAGATATGAAACTACTAATAAATTATCAAAGATTTTATAATTTATGTGTTCAATTTTTAATTTTTCGAAATATTTGTTTAACTTGCCTATTTAAAACCCCTTAAAAAGTATGTATTAAACAGACGACGTCACGTCAGTACATATCAAGTTACCTAAGTATTAAGTTATATTTGATTCTCAAAAGTAATACAAACAAATTAATATTCAAAAATTATCTTAGATACTAATATATCTATTAGTTCTTTCGTCGGTGTACATCACTGGCTATAAACGTTTATTTAAAATATAGTGTGTAGTATGAACAATTGAAAAGTCTAGGGTCTGAATTATTAATACGTTAGTGTAACTACTACACTTTCCTATGCACATGCTTGTAGATATTTTAAGGGATAATATATAGGCATTTTAAATTACGTTTGATAGTTTGTATAAGTTCGGTATAAAAAACGATTCCGAACGAAGACGATCCACGAATCTGTCAACCGTCGTCCGTTCACCAATACTCCTAAGTATATTTTGTTATAATTAAAAATGTGATTGTTTACAAAAAATATAATAATAAACTTGAACATTTTTAAGTAAGTACACACAAATGATATTTTAAAATTAAAATGAAATAACTGATATTGTTTTGGTTCGTTTAAATATCAAATTTTGTCCACATTTAAACTTGAAAATTTCTATTGTCTAAATATAACTCAAAATGAGACAAAATATTTTGAACATTTTATCGTGCATAGAAAAAAAATAGGCATTTGGCGATAGTTCAAGGTATCTACGGTTCTTTATTTTTGAATAACAAAAAAATAAAAAAAGGTGGGTAAGTGGATGTCGCTCTGCTATACAGTAGGTTACAAGTAGGTCATTGTAATGGATGGTGTTAAATTTGAATTCAATGATATAATATCATTGTATAAGAAAAACGATTCTGAGCGAAAACGGTCGGTCAGCCTATGATATTACTAAGTATATTTTGATGATATTATTATGAATAAAGTAAGTTATATATTAACTTATTTACGTGAATCCTTGTTTTAAATTTTCAATCTTTAGCTATAAAAGTTGAATATTTTATAAACTTTTAACTACAAAATAATTATTAAATTTTAAATTTGATAAATTTTGTCAAAATTTGAACTTAAATGCTTATAAAAAAAAATTGTGCCTATGTATTTTCAATATTTTTCAACTGCTATCGTAACAATATATCAGGAGCCTTGCATAAAATTTTCACGCCTTTCTACCCAACAAATAAAATTTTATTGATATTTATAGAAAAAAAAAACTAAAAAATTGAGGATTCACAATGTCCGTAAACAGCGCAAAAAGAGTCAAATTATTTTCAAAATTTTATTGTGTATAAAAAATGCCTATATAAACATTTAGTGAAATTTTTAAGTATTTACAGTCATACGTTTTTTAGTTACAACAAAATAAGAAAATCATTACATGAGAAATCGAGTGAATACCAAATGTTGTAAAAATATGAATTTCAAACGCTCATAAAAATTTAATTTGACTTTCTTGTAGACATTTTTTTTTTTGATAAGGGTAGATAAATTTATGGATAACTTTGTATTACATTTTCAAATCTTAGATTGAAAAAGAAAAATTTTTATTACCCAACAAATAAAATTTTATTGATATTCGTAGAAAAAAAAACTAAAAAAAATGGAAATTGAAAATGTCCGTAAACAGCTCAAAATAAGTCAAAATATTATGGTGTATAGAAAATGCTAATATAAACATTCAGTCAAAATTTCATGTACCTACAGTCAGTTGTTTTAGAGTTTCACCAAAAACCAAAATCGATTTTCTAGAAAACAGATTTTGCGTAAAAATTCCCGTTTTTCCTTAATTTTTCTTTTGTTTTTCACGTCGTTTTTGAAAACTACTGGGTAATTTTTACTTTTGACCCCCAAAGTATCAACTAGATTCACTTTCCTATCAGAAAAGTTACTGTTGAAGAAAATTCAAACACTTTTACTGTCCTAAAAGGTGATGACAGACACAAAAAAAAATTTAAAATTAAAAAAAAACAAACATCATTGTAAAATCAATACATTCATCGCTTCGCTCAGAATCTCATATATCGTAATATATAAGAAATCGTTGATTTACGAATAAATATCCAGCGTCATACATTTTTTCTCCTGTTAACTTTTAGTTTTTGTTAAAAGTAGAAAAACTTAGGGGAATCTTGTTTTTTATTTTAAAATGTTAGAAATGTCTAACAAATAATTTGCAAATTTTCACATTTACATTCATTACATTTATTGAATTTGATTTCATATGGTACATACATAATATATAATATAGGTGGACCATATACTTACCTGCTAAGTTTCCCATTTCATAGGTAGCATTGGCCATTTTAATAGAAGATTCACTACAAGTTTTTCTACTGCTATCAAAAAAAAGTTCAAAGAAAGTTGCACTACCTTGGTGCAAGGTAAGCAGTTACCCCTGTCTGATTAGCCCGATGGGCCGGTGTCCAGTTGTTGCCGTTTTACCATTATTATACTTTATTAGAGCAAAAACATGCCTATTTTACAATATCTTCAGAAAATGTTTTAATATGTACTCAGAAATTATTGTCACAATGATACATTTTTATTAATTGATAGTTGGAATATATTTATATTTAGACGTATGCGAGGACGTACATATTGTATGTATGGGTATATATTTATGTATGTTTGTTTGAGTGAGTGCGTTTTGTGAAGGAAAATGAACAAATTAATATTGTTATATGAACAACAATAATAATAATAATTAGTATCATAATCTCGTATAGTTTAATTTCTGAAATCTAAAATGAATACAAATTCTAAAAACAACTACCGATAGGCATTCTTATAAATGATCATCACAGACTAAGATATTATAATCATAGACCTTATGCTTGAATTATTTTCATTAACTTACCCACTTTTGCATTTTTGCAACACTTCATGAGTTCGGAGCACGTATATATTATAATATATTACCAACAATAAATCACATACACCCGCGTTTCGTCATACTATGTTGTTACTTCGACGTGCGCAACAAATAAAGCAGTAACTCAATTTTACAACTTTTTTTGAGAGTTTTAGACATTGTATTTTAAACAATTCATAAAATGAAAAAATTAAGATTATAAAATATTGCTAATAAATATTTTTAAAGTATTAAAATTTTAATTAGGTATTTAAATATTTTGTTGTTTCTGAATTCTGATAGAGTATATTATTATCTATAATAGTACATATACCTACTTTCCTTGGTGTAAAGTTGTGGTTATTTTATAATGTATGACATGTTACCATAATATGGCATATAATTGCATATTTAGCCACTTTTTCTTTGCATACTTGCATCATATTTGACACTTTTTAAATGCATATAAATCTGAGCTCTAGTAATTATAGTCGTATACTCATTATATTGAATTGATATTAAAAAACAGAACGAGAGCTTGCTGTGAGCGTAATAACCGGTAATCGATAAATCGTTGTTTTAGGGTTATTATCGATTATCGATATTGTAAAGATCGATGTATCGATTTTTCCATTGTTTCGCGCATAGCTTGGATCTTAGATCATATACAATGGACGGAGCCATGTGTGTATTTCTCGTATACCGAGCTGTGTTCAACATAACCTCCCACTACCCATTTAATTTCAAGGTACAACGAGTTATTGCGCATGCGCTGCGCCTATCCCGCTTTACATTCCAGGACCCACCACCCATTCGATTTCAAGGTACAACGAGTTATACGCATGCGTTTAGCCAACAATCACTATACAATAACTGATAAGTAGGGGGTTATGTTGGACACGGCAAATGATTAAAGTAGCTCCATCCGTTGTATATTATGATCTAAGGCTTGGATCATAACTAGAGCGACATCTGTTAACGAGTGAAAACACTAGACGCGCGCGCGCACACGCAATCTCCTTGGTAATTTGTCGTACGACAGTTGACCGCCTGCGTCCGCTTTGTTTGCGATCCGTTGTTTTGACGGGGTTTTATGCTATGGCGCGCGGCATGTAAGCCGATAGTGCGTGTACGAAATATCAATTTTTTTTTTCATGAATAACAAATTTTTTATCATTCTATGATATCCTAAGAATTTTTACTCTATTCCTCTCCGTCAGTTTCTGTGGATGTTTTGCTTCCATTCGACCGGACCAGGCGAGACTCGAAGATCGAGTACCTAGGTAACATCGCGCGCCCGAGTCTGTTTTCGCAAAACTGCACATCACGCTGAGCACCGGCCGACCGATACGCACTCCGGTCTCCGGCACTTGACGGACACAAGCGAAGCGAGAACGGAGGTGGTGGCGTTAACGACGACGGACGACGGAAGAAGTAGCTGATGCAGAAGGAGACGTCTTAACCAGCGAGCGAGCGAGCCCCGACGACCATCGTCACGCGTGTGTCGAAAGCACTACACGCGCGCGAAAAATCCCCCCCTCGAGGCCGCCGACGGAGAGTTGTAACGGCGTATTTCGCCCGCTCCTCCATGCCCCGCCACCGCCTCCACCACCAACAACAATCGATACCGTCATCGTCGTAGTCGTGATAGTAGTAAAACGTTTTCGGTTATAATAGTGCGACGCATCGTTTGTAACACGCGCAATTTTTGTATTTCCATTTTGGTTTTAATTCTATTTTTTAATGTCTTTTTCCGCCCCATTGTTTAATATCGTTTAAAATATTTATCATTCCGTTGCGGTTTCTCTGTTCGTGGTCGCGTACTCGTTATACCTACACACGTCCGCGACCGCTTCAACTGGTGACGACCACGGCGATTATTGCCTCTGTTACGTTTTGACGCGCTGTCCATGGTGGTTTGGTCGCAACATCGGCCTGCCATCTGATTCGGGATTCGTTTCACAGTGTGCACACACACTCGCCCAAAATGCACCACGCTGCCGCCATGGTTTTCCAGGAGAACAACAAGAGATCGCTGTTCCTGGGATCGTTTGTCCAAGGTAAATTCGTGTCCCGTGCCTTGTTCTTGCTCTTGCGTCGCTGCCTATTTGGTCGGCGGGATCGCCCATTTACCGTAGGCACCCCGATGATAATTGTTGAACGGTTGCAATATTTCGTTCTTGCTTAAAATCCGTGTCTTATGTTTTCACTCCTCAATATTTCATATTGGAAGTGTCTGTTACAGACAGTTCAATTATAGTCATTTTAATTCACATTTTGGCTCAAATAGTAGGTGCATCGTACATAGAATTAAGTATTCAAGCTACTCGAGCCTAAATTACATTCTATTTAATACTTACATAGGTACCTACCTACAGTTATTATTTGGTTCATTACATTTTATTAGGTGGATATATCTAACTTGACTCTAAATACATTTATAAATGCTGTACCTATTTATTTTAATTTAATTGTCATCTTTCCATAGGTGTGAATCAAGGCTACTGATATATTTTGATTAAAAATAGGTACTCTAAGTTACCTTCTTTAAATTGCTAATTTTTTATTTGTTTAATTAATAATAAATAATATTAGTTAATATAAGTCAGACCTCACTAGAATAAATAGTCACAGTAAATAACAATACAAGAGAGAAGATATGTTAAGCATTTTTTAAGGTTCTGATATTTCCGGGGATATTTCTTATTACCTATTTGAAAATATTTTTATGTTAGGGTATCAAGGTATACATACGTGACTATCTTTTGGTACACTATTTAAAAACAACAAATTTGTTTACTGTCTTATGTACCTTCCTAGGTATTTACTTTATGAAAGTTAAATTTACATAATATCATAAATATGATGGTAGGTGTACATTACATTCTGTTCATTTTTGCATTCTCAACAAATGTACTTATATCTAATTATAGTATCTTTAGTTAATCATTATGTGCTTCAATATTTCTGATTTAGGTAGTCTAAATAATTTAGGTAGTGATTATTTTAAATTTTTATAGCATTATTTTAAATATGAACTAAAAAAATAGATTCTTCCAGACTATTCCATTCTATTTAGGTACCTATGTTATCTAATTTTAGAACTAATTTGCTTGAATTAACCAACTAACTATTATGTTAATTATATTGGTAAATAAATACTCCTATTGAGTAGGTACTATTTGAGTATCTTAGAAAGCAGTATATAGGTATATTATACTTTACATGAGTCATAAACATTGTAGGTACATACCTAATACAACATTTTAATTTTTACTTAATTACCTATATTGTATACTCTTATTTTTATTTTGGTAACTTGAGTATTTCTTAAGGCACTTGAGTATTTGTATATTTTATAGAATATATATATATATATATATAAGAACCCCAATAAAATTAATACTTTACTACCTGACACCTTATGCTTTTAACAGTTAATTGAAATATCTAACAGGAGTATTCAAAAATAAGTTATGTCCAGTACCTAATAAATCTAGGTTTAAGGGATTTGTATTATTTATATAACTAGGTTTTAAATAAATAATAAACTTTCTAATGGTTCTGGTTTAATTTTTTTATTTAAAGAATCATTCAGCATCAGCCATTGGGTGTAATTTACAAAGTTTAATAATATGTTGATAGGCACACATACACCTTTTATAAGTTGGTTTGTACAATATACATATCATCTTAATGATTGTTTATATGATAGTTACTATATTATGAAAGTTAGCTGTAAACAATTGTTATTTCGGTTGGTTATAATATGAATAAGCTGTAACAGTAGTACAATAGTTGTAGCTTTTTAAATTTAATTTTTAGGCTTTTAAAACTCAAATTTTACTCCATACATTGTCTTCTAAGTATATATTTTTGTATCACTTATATTAAAATATAAATTATAACAACAAGAATTTTGGAGTGTATAGAAAATACTAGGATTGTATTTTTTCAAAACATAATATCAAGTACCTATAATAAAATCAAATTACAGAAAATCAAAAAGTGCTGTCATTTTTAGCATGTTTTTTGTCAGGTTTATATTGTTTTTTATAATTTATAACAATGTCAAATTCATTATGTTCCATTACATAGGTATTACGTATTATTATTTTTTTATTTTTTCTAGAAATGGTAAGATTTTTCAATTGCTTGTGTTATTTCTCATTAGTTAGATCTAGTGTAGTTGTTATATATGGATAAGATGGATAGTAAAATATAAGTACCTACCTAATATTAATACATAGCTTGTATGGCCAGGCCCGGACTAGCTAGGATGGTGGGATGCTACAGCATCCCTTGCCCTAAAATATATTTGCCTAATATTATTTATTATATATTTAAAAACTCAAGGCACCTAATGAAAAGCAGATAAATTAATTAATTTTGAAAGTTTGTTATAACTTGGTACTTATTTACGTTTCTAACGTATATTCAATTTTTAATATTTTTTTAAAACAAAATAAAATATATTAATATTTTATAAATAATCAACGTGTTTTAAATTTTCCCCAACAGTTTTTGTTTTTTGCTTTTGGAATTGTGTAGCATCCCGTGTTCTTTTTTACTAGTCCGCGCCTGTGTACGTCTTTAGTTTTCTACATTAATTAAATGATTATTTGATAATCTTACATCTATTTAGGTTTTTATAACCAGTTGTTAAAATTGGTATTTTTCTTCTATACAAATAATTTAGTTAATATCTATAGACAATAATTATATCATGTAGACGAATCTATAACAAATTGGTAAATGTAACAAGAATTTGTTTGACGTGTTTTATTTTTTTATTACGTTTCCAACAAATCAAAGTTCAATATAGGAAAAATATTTTATATTATTTTAAATCGTATTTTTTTCTTATTATTAGTGCATACTGCATTACCTAAATTCCCGTGTTCAAGCGAAGTAATTATTTGTCATTATTATCTTTTGTTCAATATTCTGAATAATTGAATCATACTAAGCCCTATTATTTATTACTGACCACACTCATACCATCACATATTTTATCGGTTCACTTTTCCCAGCCATTTTTTTCCAAATATATTTTAAAGTTTTTATCTTTAAAGATATGCTTTTAAAGGATTTCATTGAATATGAATATCTCGATGAATATTCACTTTCTCACTTCGTTTTTATAACGTACTTATAGGAATTTTAAAATTGTTCATAAATAACTACTAAAAATATTTCACGAAGTATTATATTTTGAATAACTGAAAACTCGTTAAAAATAGTGACAGTCAGAATAAACAATCAAGAAAAAATGCTACTGCATGTACCTGTTGTAAATTTAATTAAAATATTTATGCCTAAAAAAATACTTAGTACATTAATAGTGTATTTTTGTATATAATCGTTGATTTTTACGGTAAATTAGTTAACCCTCATACTGATAGAAAAAATGTACTTTGATTTTCTTAATTTATTTTCAATTATTGAATATATTTATATTAATTAATATAAATTACTTATAGTTGATTGTTGGTGTTTATTCTTTAATTTTTTTCCTCAAAATATTTTTTTTCCTTCAATATCATTTGTATAATTCTATTAGAAAGAAAGTATCCAATTATTATTCCAAAATTATTTTATAGATAAATAATATAATAGCAAAATTGTGTAAAATATGCTATTAACTGAAAACTAGTCAAATATTCTACACTCGTCTTACGAGTGAAAAAACAGTAAATATGCTAAATTAAATCAAAGTTACTAACTCTTTATGTGATATGTGATTGGTATCTTAGCATTCTTAGCTGTGTTTTAAGTTAATACATAAGAAAATGCCATCTTCTAAAAATTTCTGTTTTAACAAATAATTGGATGAGTCCGAGGGAGGGCCACGTAGTAACCCATTTGAACAGTCTTCTCAATTCTCAATCCAAAGCTTGTGTTGTCTTCAAACAGTTCAAACTTTGTACTTGCTCTGAGCCAGGGAAGTGTAAAAATAAATAAAAATAAATGTTTGATATTATTCATGTTTGTGCGTGCTGTGTGTAATAGTTGCTCGGGACCATAATAATATTATAGCGTGTGTATACAAACATAAAAAAATGTATATATAACGCGCGACGAGCATTGTTTACATCGCGGGATTCGTGCGAGTAGGCATAACGCGTCCCCCCGATTGGACCAATTCGGTCTCCATTCTCGACGCACGTCGCACACACAAACAAGACACACAGCGGATCGACGATCGCTGCCACTGCCGCGTTGTATATTTGTACACCATAATATTGTATTTATATACTAACAGTAATCGAAACCGGTTTTCCGTCGGACAAATTCTTGGCATTCATTTCCCTTGTTTACCCGCCGACGTAGATGCTGTGCTTCTGGTCCTTGCTTGGGGTGTTAGTGTTGCGTGTGTTCTCGATAACTTAATTATTATTATTGGCCGAAAGGAATGCGTCCCCGAAAATATATGTTTAATATTGTGTGTGGGAAGATAATATTTCGGATCGGGATATTATTTTTCCCCCTTCGGTGTTCGGCCCGAACTTCTTGGATTCGTTGTCGAGTGCCGACGACGCCCTTAGCGACAATGGTTGGACGAGGCGGCGGCGGCGGCGGCCCCATGTGAATGACACGTGGTGCGGTTGTGCGTCTTCGGTGTATAAGCGCCGCCGCCGCCGTAGTTGCATTGCGCGCGCTCATAGCTTCTTCGGCGATCAATGAACCATGCAGACGTTGCTCGGCTAGCCGGCTGCCTCTCTTCATCGTCTGGCTCCACCGCGCGCCATGCTCATCACCACACAGCAAACTCGTTTGACCACCCAAACGCTGCTGCGTTGATCGCGTCCACAAGCTGTGGTGTGATGTATGTTTGTGTACATCTGATCAGTGGTCATGTATACGGGGGGTTAAAAATAATAAAAATAGAAAATAAAATTATAAATGCTATTATTGTTCGTTAGGTAACCCTTTTGCGTCTTGAGTGACGAACTCAACCGATTGTTTTTTTTTTTTAGTTTAAATTCTAAAAAGAAACATCTGTGGAAATTATCATTGATATTATATTTGGCCCGTTTTGTTCCGTTACAGTCGGAGCAGGCATAGAGAGATTGATGATCCAGAATAGCGACGGGGCCGGCGAAGACGAGTCTATGGAAATATTCGATCTCGCAGGTAACCAACACAGTGATAACATGCCCAACGAAACCGTCAAGCAGATGTACAACGCGTCTGCTGAAGAAATCAGGTACATCAAATTATCATAACCGACGGCTTTACATCGGGATCGCTCTGTATACTGTTGGAATGTATTTTAAATTGGCGGGGCGACCGATGGAGGGAGGGGGTTAGTCCTGTGAGTCCTCCTAACCACCTGGCTTTTTTTACATCGAGGGTTGCTAGTTGCTACTATTCTTGGAAACAGACGTACGCGAGAATGCAGCTGTTTGCGCCCCTCGAGTTAAAAACAAACATTGCTTTTTTTCGACCCTACCGTATCCTCTCAGCTCTCGTGGTGCATCACGTTCATGCAATTATGTAGTTTTTAGACATTTTCTTTCATTAGCTGAGAAGTTACGAGTAGTACACGAAGAATAATCATGGGGGTCCTTTGTAGCCGTGGTCTAAATTTAAAATCTACTATTCGTGCCAACTGGCTACTGTTATTGCCAGACAGTCAAATATACCATACCTTTATAATGGGCTAAAATAAAATCGCAGAATTTCACCCGTTGCCAATGGCCGAGACCCGTTGGATGAGAAATTTTGCTAATTAAAAAAATTCGAAATTTCCACTTGTGATTACATATCTAAGATTTGACTTCTTCGCAATAATTCCCATGACATGTGGTTGTTAGCGTATTGTAATTATACTATCAGAGTGTGTTGGTCATATGGTACCTCATTTTAAACTGCAAAGTGTGTGCCTGGCCATTCTATAAATAGCTAGACACATCAACTCTTACTTCCTGTCTGGTACTATTGCCACTTTTTTCCTTTGCACAGTTAACGTCCGCTACATTACGATTTAAAACAATAAAATTCAATTACTTAAAAGACCTATTTTAAACCTACTGTATTTAGTTTTTAAATGAAACAAAATCCATATGAAATGTTTTAAACAGCGTTATTCTTTCTCATTCATATTTGTATTTTATTTAATTTGAATATCAAGCACATATTTTAATCTTAGAACATTTTTTGAAATTTGGAATGCAAGGTAAAATTTATTACAGTGGGTTATTGTAATTATGTTGTTAATGGTTGTGTTACAAAAATGAATTCAAATTAAACTATTTAATTAATAATAAAAACTTCAGTAGTTTTAATACCTGTACGACTGTACATATTATTAATTATTATGTATAAATTAGTAAGAATCTATATTACTAATAAGAGCCTAACCAACCTGACCAAACAAGCACCTATACATTTATTACGTCTATTATTACATGCCATGAATGATTGGTGTTGACCATGAAGGTGCAAAGAACGAATTCGGGGAATTAAAAACTTTGTTTGACCAGTGTGTCAGTAGTCTTCGCATCATTTGGCATATAAATAAAGTAGGTCAATACGTCATAGCATAACAGCTAAACAGAAATAAAATTTCTGCAGAGTCTGTAATGAACTTATTTTTCCTTTTATAAATAACTATTGTTTAAATTGGCGACTTCATGATGGACACGAAATAAACGAAATTTTTATGTATTTAGCGATTGCTAATATATTATTTATTATAATGTTATTATTTTGCTTGTTTAAATAAATAAATTTAACGGTCAATTTATACAGTATATTTAAAAAATATAAAACACTATTTGAAAAATAATACATATAAATAAAAATTGCGCCTATTTATTAAAACCAATAACTGGTTGTTGAATCTCGGTTTCAATGCTTGTTTTTTTAATGTTTTAATCTTTGTTAAAAATATTCTTGGAGTCGAGTAGCTTGATTTAACAGTATCTTGACTAGTCTTTCCAATAACTCCGTGCATTGTTACAGGCTAAATTATTTTGCGTACTTGAGTGTCGACTGGGTAAAGCATTCTCAAGTTCCTTAACCTGTTGTTGAAATATTTATATATACAAATCTAAATATTTTGTGAACGTGTGATACATTTAAAAAAATATTTTAGTTGCCTATGTATATTTTTAAAACCCCATAATTTCTATTAATCAATTACTACACGTTATTGTTTGTTTCAAAATATTTTAGAGATATTGTTTTCTTTTTGTTCTTGTAAATATTGATGTTCTTGTTAGTAAAATAATTCCAATCCGATCGTCGTCAATGTGCACTCTTCAAACAAAGAAATAAGTATTTTTATTTATTAAAATTATTTTTTTACTTCCATTGACATAATATATGTATGCATACAACTATGCATTATTGTTATCTAAACATGACGTGTACTTAATTTCAAGTATGAGGATACATCGGTATTAATTTAAGTTGGGTAATTGATGTTTTTAAAATAATCATAAGTGTGTTTATTAAACCTATTTTTACTAGTATTATTTTCAACACTTAATTCAACGAGATTATTCTCGTATATTTACTCAAGATGCTTTGGTAAAAAAAAACGGATCAGTAATATTCGCATCATTTTTAACTGATTGATCAATTAACTACCCAAAGTATAATATATAATACTATAATCATTATTTAAATAAATAAATTATACAGTTTTGATTCATTAACATATTATTATTTTTTTTTTTTATTGAGCTTAAGCCCGGAAACTATGGCCATTAGCTTTTTATTATTTGTAGGGAGGAGGAACGGTTGGTTGAAACACTTTTGTATGTGTTGCAAGGATTTGTAGCTAAAAATCCCGGGTGGTCACCCATCCGGGAGCTAGCAACACCGGCTGATATACTCTGAGCATTTCCGCAGTCAAATGTATGGACTGTGCCACACATATTAGTTTTTAAACTGTTCAAAAATCATGTAATGTACCTAACCATTAATGTAATAAAATCTGTTTTAAATATTTAAAAAAATGAACATTATATAGGAAGAGATTGCCTTCAATAACAAATCGGAAACAATCAACGTTTTCTTCAATAACGTATTGTTTACTTGTAATAGTGTAATTTCATAAAACCTTTTACGATGTAGTACACAATATGACGAACATAATATTATGAATATGCCTATTTATAATATATTGGTTACTTAATCTCTAATATCTCTAATAATAATGTGAATCAATGTCTATAATATAAATCAGTCTATAATTTAATACCCAAACCATTTTGTGGACATAAGGTATTTTTAAAAATATTTGAATTCTCGTTTATCGGCCACACACGCCGGCGTTGAATGCATTTCTGATTTGTAACGAATACAAAATAAAAATGCGTCGTCGTCCATTTTGGACATCTGCCAAAACGAGGCGCCGCACGTTCTATACACGCTAAAGCCCCGCGTGCGTGATTAGTTTTAACGTAGTTCAGATTAAAAGAACCGACCAGACCAAAACGATGGACGACAACCGTGTGGAAACGACGACGAAAAATATAAATAAAATAACATACAAAATGAATGGAAAAACCCCGCGAGTCGGCCGTGTGGTGCGTCTTTACTATGCGTACGAGCGGCGTGTGTCGTACGCATAGTAGTACGGAGTACAGACGATAGTAATAATATGAAAGAGTATCAGCTTTGGCGCGCACGAATGATTTGTCGCGGGGCTGGACGGGGAAAACACGACTACCTACCACCGGCTCGCGAGTCCCTCCAAAGAACACAGACGCGCGCATCCCGTTCGGCCGTTCGTGGAGTGTTCTTCACGGTCGTCGCGTGCCATTAATCGATTTCCCCCGCACGCGTGCCGCTGAAAGCGTTCCGTGGCGGAGAAAGCGCGTTGGGCGACGGCCGCCCTTATTTTTCCGGGCGTTTTCGCACGCACACCGTTTATCATTGACCGCCGGCTGAAAAGGGCGGCCCCGCCCCGTATACGCGACCGGTGTTTATTTTGATGTTGGGTACTCGGTTACGTATATTTTGCCCTTCTCATTCTCTTGCGCACGCGCGCTCGTTCGCCGCCTTCCGACCGTCACACGTTGGCGGCACTGTGGACGCACCGGATACCCGGCCGTTGGTCCCACTGGACCCGGTCCCCGTTTATATTTTTATTTGGTTTAGTTTGGTTTGGTTTTTTTCCCCCGTAGCCGCTCACGCACGCACACGTACGACCAGCCAGAGTAGCGTCGCACGGTTTTTTTTTTATATTTTGTACTCGTTCACGTGAGCGTGCGCGCATTCCACCGCGAGTGTGTGTGCGTCGGTCGCTTTCTCATTTCTCTTTCTGGCGGTACGCGCCGCCGCCGGCCTTCGTTATTCACACGACCACCGCCATATAGCGTCGCAGTTGTAGTGTACTAGTGTAGTGTGTGCCGTCCGCGCAGATTGTGTGTGTGTGTGCCGTTTTGTCGCGCCGCCTTTTCGCTTTCTCTGTGCGCTCGCGCGCGCGCGCTCTAAACCGCCGTGTGCTGCAGTACACGCGTGTTTTGCCACCGATAATTCGTGCGTATTTACTACGGTCAGATTTTGGTTGTATTTTTCGTTTTAAAAGGTTTTTATTTTTGAATTGTTGAATTATTATCCGTATTGCTGCTATTAAAGTTATCGATATTGGTCTGTTCCGTGTATATCGTTATTTCGATTTTCCGTGCGCAAGTGAACTTGCATCAGGACCAGTTGCAGAGTGCGATGGGTGATTGCGCGGTAATCGACACACTCGTGTCCGGCAAGGTAAGGAATCGAAGTCTTATTCACACTCTTCGGGTACCGCGTTTCCCGCGTTTTTCTCCTTGCCCCGCTCTAGATTTCCGGCTTAGTTCTATATAGCACTAAAGTAGTGTAATGCTACGAGACGATTTTCACGCGCGCACGAGGCTTTCGTAATTTCCGTTACGGTTTTCGACCGAGACGTCGTGTGTGTTACTGTTGAGATGCAGCCGGTGACTGTTAACTTTTTTCTACGCAGTAACTAACTACCGGCCGAAAATGAACCCGCTCGTTTGTTGTGACGGTGCGCCGTAGCCAGTAACCAAACGGAGGAGGCGGCAGCGTTCCTGACCCCTTCTAAAACGCACCTCATCGTTAGTCCTCATGAATGAATCGCCGTATATATGTGCGTGCGTGTGCGTATTGAGTATGCTTGTGCGTGCGTGCTCGTAGCACACATGAAAACATTGACGTGGAGGGGGACTAACTCGCACACATGTGTTACACGCCGTGGCCGCAGACGGATTTGACCTTTTCATCGCTTACCGCCACTGTTTGAGGGGAAAACAATTATATTATACGGTCGTCGCCGTCATGTGCGTCGCGCGAGAACCGGATGGAAAATCGTTCGAATGCTCAGACTACAGCAGCTGCCGCCGGAAGTATGATGCTTGCGGCGCGCGGGTTATTTTTTTAAAACAAAACATTTTTATTCTCTTGGCGCGCCACGCAGATGGCCAGTTGCACTCGCACACGACATTCCTGCAGTGTTCCGCGGCTTCACCACTATCACTCAGATGGCGTTCGAAGCGAAAAACATCGCCGTCTTACCACGTGGTTCGCTTTGCCGGCAACGAATTTAAAAGGATTAATAAAGGAGAAAAAAACTCGAAAATAAGTTCGTAATTCTTAGATATTCTACCCACCACTTGATCGGTGTTAATCGAAAACAATATTACGGTTAGTTCACGTTAGGTGGTTGTCGCGGAGAATTGCCCACGCTGAAAGCTCGTGTACTACGACGGCCTCGTGCGGTCATGGTTGTAGCAGTGCGTTTGGGTTGTCGGTGGCGGGACCAGGGGCAACGGCGGCGACGTGCTATTGGAGGGAGAAAAATAACTATCGATCGCGCAGGGATTCCGTGTGTCAGTGTCATCCCCCCGGTAGTGAGTAGTGACTACCGACTACTATTATTATCGACGGGAATGTTTAACGACAACGCCCGACGACTTTATTATTATCGTCGTCATCATCATTGGTACCCGTTTCTATGACCTCTGAAACCACCCCTTCTATATTTCCGTCGTAAAGACAGACGTACAGATATTTTATAGTTGTCGTGTTTCGTACTCTTAAATGCGCGTACTACTATATACGTATTTATTACTACAAAACGATAATATCATTTTACGGAGGAAACGTTTTGTTTTCATCAATGTGCGCGCGCAGCAGATCACAGTCGCCTATGTCTTTTTAACGGCCGCCCGCGAGCATGAATAGCGCTGCGATTTTGAACTTGAAAATCGTGTGTGCGTGTGTTGTCGCGTAGACGACGCGCGTGTAAACAGTATGTAGTATATTATACGCACACTTCGAATATCGTCGTGTGCGCCTTTACATTTTGATATCACGCATAAAACATCTCCACACCCGTACGTAAGTGTGGGACAAAAATACTTGTCGTCCATGTTCGATGATGATGATGATGATTGTTATTATATCAAATAATCAAACCACGTGCGCGCATTTTCCGTTAAAACTAATAATATTATCGTTGTTACGTCGGCAGAAGCGCGTTCTCGGGGATAATAATTATGATCATCCTATATTTCTTTCGTCCGCGTTTAATTTAGAGCCGTTGACCTTGAACCGGCCCGTCGGCGGCACGTCCTCTTATGCCCCTCCTCCGTCTCCCAGCATGGGTTTATGGTGGAACAGTCGCCGGCGAGGTCCTGTCCTTTTGTTGATGTTGTTCAAATGTGCACCGCGTTGCATTCGCTCGCTGTCCGACTCGCGGGCTCACTCTCCCCCTTTCCAGTGCGGGTTGGTTGGTAGTCCTGTGCGTGTGTGTGCTGCGTACGTTTAGACTGAGTGTGTGTTGTAGTCGTCGTGAGAGAAAATTATTACGATCAGGAACGTAACGCACACACACAATACACATTACATATCTCAACCCCCTGTTTCTACGCGTTGTTATTATTATTATGTTTAGAACGCCCACCACACCCTAAAAATGTAAACGCTGCCGCCGTGACGTTATATTATTATATTTTTTCCCTTTCACTCTCGGATCCCTCCTGGTCTTCGTATACTCAAGACTACTCAATACATGGTGAATAATCCGGTCG
This sequence comes from Sitobion miscanthi, assembly GCA_008086715.1. Lineage (NCBI taxonomy): Eukaryota > Metazoa > Arthropoda > Insecta > Hemiptera > Aphididae > Sitobion > Sitobion miscanthi. Next base: position 9,536,240 of record CM017802.1, on the reverse strand, counting down.
ATATAATATTTAAACATTTAATATAGCTTTAGTTTTCTTTTTAATTATTTATCACACTCCCTTCGCCATTTTCTTATTATAACAGGACATGAATGTTACATTTATGCCTGTTCGAATGAATATTACCTGAACGAGCTGAATAACACGGTTTTTTTTAAACTTATTCTTAAAAATACATTGAATTTCTTATGCGTTAGCTGATTTGAGTACTTTTCTACTTTATTGGGCATCCTTTTTTTTTGTCTTAACGTATGTAATCAAGCATTCTGAAAACGATGGTGAAATCAAAATTTGGCACTCGGAATTTGTATTGAAATTATTATTTCATATACACTCGGCGTAATCGCTCGCTTGGACTGCTATAATAATGTGTATGACATGTCTTTTTTAATATTAAACAATATATTATATTAAAAACAAATATTGTTGTCATAACTAATAATTTATTAATACATTATTAAAAAGCACGAGACGTGTATACAAGATACTTATAAGTTATAGTATTTAAAAATCTAACCTATAGTAATAATGATCAAATTTATGTAATAGTTACACGGACAAATCCAAAACGTTCCTCAAATTGCTATGTAAAATCACTTTAGGTGGATCTCGGACTTATAAAATAGTCCGATCGCCAAATTTTGACTTCTCCATCGTTTTCAGCATGCTGTATAGTTTTTAATTCTATACAGTACGTATAGTCTACCTAGGTACACTAAAACAAAAAATTTTGCAACAAGAAAGAGGGTATCCAGTAAAACAGAAGTATTCCCTGATTTGTGTTAAAATTATTGCACCTTGTACTAAGTTACTTGCGTTACTTAGTTATTATTAACATCGTGGTATTGATAAAAATTACGTCCTATTCAAATTTCCAATCGATGTGATTTGTGGTTTTAACCCTATAACACGTGGGGTGGCATTAATGTTTACCGATGATTCATATTTTATCAATCGGTGTTCGTCGTTCCTCGTTAGTCATTTCTCATTTCGAACATTTTCATACGTGACACGTATTTTATTTATATCGAACATACGTAATTTTATAGTTTGGCCATCAACAACGCCCACCGGTTGAAATGACGCGTTAACATAACGAAATCGAAAATGTATTTCCGCCCCGATTGATCGAAATGTTGCTGGAGTTTTGAAATATCCGTTTTGGAATTGACATATTTCATATTTTATTCTATCTTTATATATTATATATATACAAAATTACTTGTCCTGAGTGATTCATCATCGCTTAGCCGGAACCGCTGAAGCCATGACTATGAAATTTGGACAGTAGTTTTGTTTTGTCATGTAGACACCAACTATGAAAGATTTTTAAAAATTCAACCTCTACAGGGTTTAAATGGCTTAAAAGTGGTAAAAATGAAAAAAGTTACCTAGCCGGAACCCCACTATACAATTTAGTCAGTAGTTTCATTTTATGATGCAAAAAACCCCTAAGAAAGGATTTTTCAAAATTCAATCCTTGGGGGGTTAAAAGGGGTAAAAAAAATACATAGAAAAAATTGATAGACTGATGTCTTGACTGATTCATCATCGCCTAGCTAGAACCACTGGACGAATCTAGCGGAAATTGGCATACAGAGAGCTATTATCGTAGGTATCCGCTCAGAAAAGATTTTTGGAAATTTAATCCCTAAAAGTGAAAATAAGGGGGTGTAAGAATATAATAGTGGCGCCATCTATCAAGCAATATCTAATTTAAATTAACAACATACATTATAAAATACAAAAAACTCTGATATTTGGAATAGTGGTTCCTCTAATTATCTAGATGTACAATAAGAAAGGATTTTCTGATATTCATATTTTAAAGAGGGATTCTAAGATTCACGATGGAAATTGAAATTTTTTTTTGTTTATTAATAGTTGCTTTTGGTCGCAGGTTACATACTATGTGAGGTATTTCACAAAGCTAGGTATAATTACGCCGATTCGTCCGTTAAAATAAAATAACCCCCAAAATATATTAATATATACATATTAAATACTCCTAAAAATCCGGGATGATTAACTATGACTTTAATACTATTTTAGGTACACTGTATAAACTTTTTTTTCAACTACAAAGCTTAAGCTATATTTTAACACCTACTTCACTTTTTCTGCAACCTAACGCAGGTAAACCCGATAATAATAACCATAAGCGAGACTCACGGGCAACTCCACGCGGGATGGCTAAAAATGAAAATATTATATGATTTTGCTTCCATATGGACAGCGGCTACAGCGAATTACGCCTAAATTAATCACAATTCTTTTCCTGACAACCCCGGGTTATTCAGCTAGTTTACATATAATCAAATGCCATTAGTTGCTTTTTATTCAAATTTGTCTGGTAATAAACCAAAATTTAAATTGTCATTTTCGTAATTCAAAACATTTTATTTATAAAGAGGACGTTGTGTTGTCTCCGTTTTTACACGTACGTTTCGTTTACCAGTGCCAATAGTATGCTGTTGCCTGTTAGTTTTGATATTAGATTGAATTTATAAAAACCTATCATCAAACCACAAGGCAAGAACAGCATTATCTGTGTTATCTCTATCGGTTTTTTACAAAATTTTAATTGAGTTCACTTTTTAACTAAAATATCGTAAAAAAAACCGACTTGAGAGAACACAGATAATGTTCTTACCTAAAAGTTTGATAATAGGTAAATTCGTTCTACTATCAAAACTACAGCACACTATTGAAACAGGTTAACGGAAATATTCAATGTCGTATGTGTGTAAAACGGAGAAAACGTCATATCATGTGGACGAGGGCCCTCTTTGAAAATAAAGAAAAATAAAAGAATCACAATTATTATGAACTTATTTATTATTTTAGGTTATAAGTTGATTACTTTTTATTAAATATCTACTATTTTTATACTCAAATTGTATTTTATATAGGTTTAGGTACTTAAATAAGTTTCTATAAATTTTAAAATTAATAAAACTATTTAAAACTTAATGCAAAATGATTTCATGCAAGTGTTACTAATTATAGATTTGATTTTTTCCATTTAAACTTTTCAACCAATGATCATCATGTCATCAAAAGTTTTACTACTCTTAATTTTTAACAATTTTATTGATAATTTAAAACTAAAAAAAATGCAAATTTTACGCAAATAAAATATTTATTTGTTATTTTAACGCACGTATTCTGATATTGTGGGTTTAGACTTGTATATCTTTAAACATATATAAATAAATAAATATTAGGTAGGTACTTATAGGTGCTATGTTTATAATTAAAACTATATTTTTGAAAGTGTCTACCTGTTCTCTAATTGTTGAACATTAATCATTGGTAATCGGAAAAATATCCAAAATCCCCAAAGCAAATATTTATTTATAATTGTACATTATAAATACTCGTACCCGCTTTAAAATTAAAATTTATTTTAAAGCCTAGATGATAATCTTAACTTTAAATAATTTTATAAAAAGTCAATTCACTCCAGTTGCGTATATAGAAATAATTTTTGGGGTGGGCTATATAATATGATTGACTATTAAATCATACTTTAATTTTACAGTAAAATCCAAACAAATTTGTTTCTTATATAGTCGTCGAAACTACCTCCCACTAAATATAAGTAATTGCGGTTTTATTACTTTTTTTCGTCTAGATAATGTTATTAGTTATTAGGTATTACTTTTAATTATAAAATTGATAATTGTACTTTATTACATAATAAAACTTTAGTTCAAAAATCATTTATAATATAATATAATTTAATTTCAGTATAATATTTGTCAAATTGAGATACAGCTTACTGTACTTTTAATTTTTATTACCGAAGAGTATACCTATCCGTTTATAAATAAATAAATATTTTTAAAGCAATATAATGTATCTATTTATCAATATTAAAATAATATAATAACTACTATTCAAGTAATCAATTTCTAACAAAATGTTCTAATAAAATAGACTAACAAATTCTATAGCTTTGGGGATTTTTTTCCTAGATTAGATCATTCAAATATTAATTATTGGGTATAAAATATACATTTATTTAAGGAGATGTATCGATGATTTAATATTTCTAAGTATAATTTCAATGTAAAATTGTCAAATCCCATATAAATATAGTGTGGTAGGTACTCAGAATACCTTTATACCATACATTAATATTATTTTCGAAGTTTATATTCAAAAACTTCTATAAAGTTTCTATAATTTAAAAAATAAATTGAATGGTTGATATGTCTTCAATGAAACATAACCTAATAAGAAGCATTTGACACATTGTATATTTTATGTTATAATGAAGAAATTGCAGTGATGAATTTTCTGTATGACTCACTTATATTAAATAATGTTTGATTTCATAAGGCTACCTTTTTAATGTTTTTTTTTTTATCCTTAATCATATCATAATTATTTGTTAACAGGAATACCACTCCAAAATATATATCATGCTGTATGAAATTTGTGATAAAGGATCATTTAGAAATGATTCCGGACATACTCACTGTGATAGGAAAAATGACAAAAGACGAAGGTATTTTTTTTTCTTTAATGTAAAGGATACCTACGGAATCTTGATTTAAAATTTTAAAACAAATATATTTACAGACAAGCTGATGCGGTTCGACACGGTCAGTACTGTTGGTTATTTATGCACAGTTTTTCACCAACATGAGAACCTCAGATCTTACATACATTCTTTCTTACTCCCAGCTATTATCAAAGCATTATCTGACCCAGCAGAACAGGTACATTGATATAATATCTTAAAATGAATAATGAATAATATTTTTCTTGGAATAGGTAATAATGCGTGCTCAGATGGTTCTAACTTACATTATAAGTAAAGGTGTGATTAACAACAAGACCATTGAGGACATTGTGTGTCCAGCACTTATATTAGCGGCCAATTCCACAGATGATCTCCATGTACAAAATAACATTGTTACGGTAAATAATTGTGATTCTTTCTTTGTTTATATCTGTACATATTTAAAGAAAAATGCCATTTTGATAATGTGATCGTTGCCTGTTGAAAGACATGGGTAGTGAGATGTGGTATATTTAAGATTGTCTCACTATCTTGTCTTTCATGTTGCATCGATTTTAAACGACAGCAAATTGCTTGCCTTTGGAGTCGATCTGTTGCCGTCAAAGCGGGCTGTCGTAGAGTGTTCATTTTCTTTGACTATCACAGCCAGCTTTGATGAGCACCGGATCGATATTGGTCAACCGTTTTCAAATCTACCTAATGCCCAACATAGGCCGTCAAAATGGATGTGAAGTGTTTTTTTTTACTGTTCATATCACAGCCACTTTGATGAGCCGATGTGTGTGGTACAATCGACTGATCGGCCATCATTTTATCTACGATGATTAGAATTAGAATTGTGTTTTTTCTTTACTATTTCGATTAAATTATTAATATTGTTAAAAATAATTTATTCTTTTTTTTTGTTTATATTTTGAATTTTAATATATATAGATGTATGTGCATTGTTGATATGAACTCATACATTTTGTAGAAAAGCCTAGGAAATATAATTAAAAAAAAAAGGATATGATTATATTAAAGTATTTATTGTTTATTTATAGTCTTAATATACTCTTAATCAAAAATTACAAGCAGTTGGTAATATAAAATAAATGTATTGCTACATGTATGTGTTGTAGCATTAAAATCTTATTTTTATTCGTAAGTTGTATTATATAGATAAGACAAACATCTTATCAATATTTTTATTATTATTAGAGTTAACACAATAATAAATTTGAATGTATTGATTATTCCAGAATGATAATAATTCGAAGGCGTCCAAATGGTCAAATCGGATGTGACGTGTTGATATTTATATTCATATCACAGCCGTTTTTGACAATTTTGGCGGCTAATCGTAGTCTTCAAATCAAAAACTCATTGGCTTGAGATGCTCTCAAAGTAACTGTGAAATGTTGGTATATTGAGTCATATCACAGCCAGCTTTGATGAGCGTTACGAGTTGAGATTTCTTCATGGATCAGCCTTCATTTCATTGATAACTGAGGAATTGTGGTTCTCGTCAAAGTGGTGGTGAAACGTTCTGGTTTTCATTTTAAATTCAATTAATATCGTATCACAGCCAGCTTTGTATGAGCACTGCAATTTCTACAATCTATATTTTTTTTGTTCAAATTATCATAATGTTGTTGTTCATACTTAATATTTATATAAAGAATTGTTTCTTTATAAATTATTTTTAATTTAAAACAAAAGTTATTAACTGCCCATTACTAATATATTTTTTTGTTTTTTTTACCAGTTAGTAGGAAAAATTGTTCTGAAAATAAATGACAATGTGCTGTGCAAAACTGTATTGCCTTTCTTAATCAACAAAAGCCATAGTGATTGTATATATGTCAGACTCGCTGCTTTATTGAGTTTTCCTGAACTTGGCCATGCATTGGATATAGACCATAAAGTCAAAGTATTGGTAAGCTATTTTGTTTTTTGTTTTTAACATTATGTAAAGTTTTTTTGTGTTAATTATCTTTATTTATTTTGTTTTTATAGTTGCCTCGTTATTTTGAGATGTGTAATGACCGTGTGGGCACTATTCGGAAAACATGTGCTGATATTATTACTCCATTATCAGTATGTTGTGATGATGCTTTGAGGCAAGGGCCAATTACTGATGCAGCTGGACGATTACTTAGTGACAGTTGTAAATTTGTGCGGCAGACTGCTTTAGAAAACTTAGGTCCATTGATTACTACATATGCAAGTCCTGCTGTTACATCTTTGGTCACTACACGCACTTTAATTCTGATGATGGTCAGCAATTTCACTGATGATTTACATTATATTACGTACGTTCAATTTTAAATTTAAATAATTTATACACACATATGCATAGCTCTATTCCTGGCTTTAGAAAAGTCCCCATCTGGTTTTCAGTACATTATAACAATACTGTTAGTAAATTATAAATTTGAATATGATGAATGGTGTTATCCATGGTCCATGTTTCATCTGAAACATAGTGATGGTTAATTATCCAAATTCATCTGATTCAACTACTCGTTGGTTATAACCACTTCATATATGGAATATGTTTCAGGTATGTATTGAGTATGCATGGAGTGGTTGGATAATAATTTTAGTTTTTAATAGATTACAATACAATTTATAGAAATATACAATGAATAAATTTTTGTTAGTATTTTCTAAACTATTTACGTTTTATCTATTCTATTCAGGCATTAAAATATACCTATTCATATTCAACTGTGCACGATTAAGTCACTTAGTAACCTAAATTCCTTTTACTTATATTCATAAATATGTTTAAAATATATTGTGTGTATATACCCCTACCTGTAAGCGTGAACCTATTACAGACTTGACATAATATGCTATACAACTATGATTGCCGGTTGTGACAATAATATGTTCTCTTCCCATGATAGTAAGTCTAATATAAACCCCTTGGGCATTTGGGAAATACCACAGGTGGCTGGGATGAAAAACTGGTTCAAATTAATTTTCATTTACCTGAAGGTATTCCAAATTGTAATTATGGGAGCTTTTAAATATACAACATTAGATATTCTTAGTTTTCATTATTGTTAACTTTTTGGTAAGATGTATAGATAAATATTATATAATATTTTTTAAAACAATATTTCCTCAAAGTGATAGTTGTATTTTTAATAAGAGTTATAACATTATTTTTAGGTTTTTCATTGTATAGATAATTATTTAACAACTATGTTAATCTATATAAGTAATTTAACACAAAATAATGTTATATAATTTATTTTCAAAAGTTTTACCATATGTAGATTATAATAGTAAAAAACCAATTAATGTCCTATGAGGTCAAATGTAAAAACATCACTTCTGTTTAGAGTGAATTCTGGTAGATGTGACACTTTTATAACTGAAATCAGCACAGTTCAATATCCTTCTTCTAATGTATAAGCCATAAGCAATATTTACTGTACACATATTTCTGGTCTTAACTAATGTGCATGGATTATATTACTTATCTAACCATTTTAACATTTACATTTTGGTCATACTTATGATAATTGAATGTTATCCGTATATAATATTTAAGTTATTGAAGATGGTGTATATATATACACCATTATATAATGGTAGACAGCATTGTACAATTGACAGTGAGTAAATCTAAAATTAAAAATACCATATTGGGAAGTGCTCAGTGTGCAACTTTGACTTGGGTAAATTTATTTTAACTAACATTGTATGATATGTTGATGTTAAACGTATTGACTATAAAGACAAAAAAGTGTTGCAATATGTTTAGTAATTTTAATTAGTTTTTAAATGAAATAACTTATGTATATTGTAACACTTGATAATTTGTTCAATTAAAAATGGCTTACTTCTGTGTAGAATTAGGCTAAACTATTATTTTTTATATTCTGTCCAATAAATTATTTTTCTATCTTTTATCTTATTTATCTATAAATGATAATGTTGTATGGTATCAAATGTTATCTAAACCTTAAATGTTAGTGTCCGCATTTGCTTAATTCAGTGTTTAAGAACATATAATTTATCTGGCCATTATTGTTAATTGATAGGACAAGGTATAAGGGTAGAGAGTGTTCTTGGTCTAGATTGGGGATAAATACACATATTTAGTTAAATATATTGTGTTATATTGTTTAAAGTAAATGTTTGAAGCACACTAATATTATTAGTTCATATTCTTTTGTTATATTAACATAACTAACAATTATAGTCTATTCAGAATAATAAGAGATCAGACATTGGACAAAAACTAGTTGTTGCTCACTCATCTATCCCCACTAAAGCCCAATATGTTTGCCCTACCTGTAACAGTCACCTTTAGCTACTGTCACGGCAGCAGGATTGAGTAATGGCACATAATCATAAACAATCATTACTGGCTTATTAATGAACCAACTGCTAGGGCTTGGACATCAAAAAGCTCAGTTGGGATATGCAATGGCGGTCTGTTCTCATTCTGAATAGAGTATAGATTTAAACATTTATGCAGCATGTTTTATTTTCTGTCATTCTGTGTTCTAAGTTTTAACTATTATTTTATTTCTTCACTCAATCTTTTTTATTATATAAAATCAAATGATAATTTTAATTTTGGCTTGAATGCTTTCACAAATCACAGTAATCTATTTAATAATATTTCATAAGATACCTACATTTTTATTCTGCTAGGATTATATTGTTATAAATATTTAAACTAACTATACATTGCATAATTTGTATATTCTATTCACTGCCTGTTTCTTTAAGCCTAAATGTTTAACTGCTAAATATTTTTTTAGCGTTGAATAATATTTCTAATATTCTATAAATTTCCAGTATGAAATGTCAAACAAGTCAAGAATATTTTAAAGCTACAGAATTGTTAATGGATCGAGAAAAACCCTGGTCAAATGAAACTACGATGAAAAATGATAATAAGTAATATATTAAGGTCTTTACATTTTATATAGCATGTTAATAACAGTATCTTTTTGATATTTACAGTAATCCCAAATACTGAACCATGGTTTAACATCTTTTTTTTTATGCAAGTTACTGTTTATACTTAGTTTGGAAAATGTGTGTTTTCTAATTTTTACAAAATATTAATTCTCAATTACCTTATATCAATGACAAAAATAAATTGTAATTATATTGTATTTAAAGAGAATAATATTCTACCTATTATACTCTGCGCCGGGAGAGAACATTGCCATGACACGACCAAAACAGTCAACGTCAATGACTCGTTAATGTCTGGTATGTTCGGCAATGTTCAATGCTTTAATATTTAAATATATTTTTTAATCGATACCGTCGCAGCACAAAGTGGGGAAAAGAGGGCTTCTGACTGGTTGCAGCACATGTTCTCTCCTGGCGTAGAGAATAATATATTTAAGTACTTAATTGTGTATTTTAGCCTATTTGCTTGTCTTGGTACCTCAATGTTTGGGTAGTGCAAGTTTTCTAATAGGCTTATACTAAACATTGAATCGTTATTATTCACAATTACTTTTTATCCATGAAAGGTGAATTGAAACCATATCGATATATTAAAATTATATTGAAGAAAATGTATTCTTATTATATTTAATTTCTTCATTATGCATTTTAGCCTTTTTGCTTGTCTTGGTACCTTAATTATTAGGTAGTGCAAGTTTTCTAATAGGCTTATACTAAACATTGAATCGTTATTATTCACAATTACTTTTTATCCATGAAAGGTGAATTGAAACCATATCGATATATTAAAATTATATTGAAAACAATTTATTCTTATTATATTTAATTTCTTAATTATGCATTTTAGCCTTTTTGCTTGTCTTGGTACCTTAATTATTAGGTAGTGCAAGTTTTCTAATTGGCTTATAATAAACATTGAATCGTTATTATTCACAATTACTTTTTATCCATGGAAGGTGAATTGAAACCATATCGATATATTAAAATAATATTGAAAACAATTTATTCTTATTATATTTGATTACTTAGTTATTGAATTTTCACAGCCAAAAACTGCACATTACAACTTAATTTGTTGTATTTATAGTAGAATTGTCAAATTCCACAATGCGTAGGGAAGAACTTAATCTGTGATGTAGCCTTTCGATTTTTTTTGATAATTCTAACCAATCGAAAAAAAAATCTAATATTCTCAAACTGCTAACTTTAATTCAATTTATGTTATCCAAAAAATTAAAACACTAAGTTACAGACAAAGTTCTTCCCTATGCGTTGTGGAATTTTTGGTAAATCTACTATGAATAGAGAAGTAGTAAAGTTGTTACGCCCAAAACAGTTTTTGGCTATGTTGTACATTTGTAAGACAAAGACAACACATGCAGGTAGCACGCCCTCTTAATTAATGCAAGTTTTCTAACAGAGTTATATTCAAATCCCAAATAAATATTATTCATAATTACTTAATCTACAAAAAGTGAATTGATAACAAAATATTGGTGGTAATTTAATTTTTACTAATATAATATATTTTGTACATTATTTTATCTTTTAGATTTTGGGTTGCTGATTATAATGTTAAGACTGAATCTGAAGAATTATATAGCACTTTTGCATATTGGAGAGAACCCATCTGTGATACAAAATCATCTTTTAGTTTTGAAGTAAATACTAATTTTTTATGGTTATTCAATACTTATGCTAAAATTATTTTTACTTGCAGAATGATTGTGATGATAGGGAATCTGAAGTTGAACGACTTCAAACCATGATACCAAATAAGTTATGGTACGTGCCAATGAATAACAATTGTAAGTTGCATAACATTTCTGAACTGTTGAAACTCTATTTCTTTTAAATAATATATTTTTTAGCTAATTTAAATTGCACTGAAATGAAAAAATCTGAGTTTGAAGTAAAACCGATTTTAGAAGAAGGTAATGGAGATTCTAAACCTTCAGCTACTGAACTTAATGGTCCTGATCTTGTTGTACCTGCATTATTGCTTGATCATTATGCTGACATGGCTGGTGCATTTGATGACAGCGATCTTGCATCTCAATGTGCATGTATGTTACCCGCAGTGCTTGTTACTATAGGTCCTACTCACTGGCCATTGCTCCGACATACTTACTATGTTTTAGCTTCACACAGATCTGTATGTTGCTTGGAAATTTGTTAAGTAATTTAAAATTATAATATTTATTTTATTTTTTAGTGGAAAGTTAGAAGAAAGGCTGCATCTTATATACATAAATTGGCTATTTACATTGGTGAAGAAGCTACATCCAGAGATCTCTTACCAATATTTGAGTCTCTTGTATTGGATTTAGATGAAGTACGATCCGGTGCTATAGACAATTTTGCTGCTTTTCTTAAGGTAAAATAATGTTGGAATGTAGGTGGGATTGTTTCACACAATTTGATGTCCATCACCAAACAATAATCTTAACAATTTTGAATTTTTTGAGTGTCATTTTTAAGTTATATACTTTTTTTGTGTACCTATATACAATTTTAATTGTATATTTGAAGCAGAATATTTGTCTATTTTGTTCAAAAACATTTTTGATCTAGTAGTTAATTGGTTGTATAACCTGCTGTGCCATTAGTTCATCCATTAAATAAATACATAGAACATCTACTTATGTATGAAACACTTGTAAAATATGCACTTACATGTTCTGAAAAATGCCGATAAAACAATCAAAAACAAATTTTGAATATCAAGTAATCCATTCAATTTTATTTTTATGATTTGTTATAGATATCATGTGATTCATGGTATAGTCTTAAACTTCTATAATCCGAATTAAAACATTTATTTGAAATAAATATGCGTTTATAAGTAACAACTCCAAAAAATTATGCACTATTTGTACTACTCATACTTTATATTTGTATTATTGTTATTGGTATGAAATTGATTTGTTCCTCACATGTATATTTAAAGTTTAGTGCACTGCCTCACTGGTTGTCAGTATTTTTAAGCTTAGTTGAGCTGTGTTAGGCTGGGGCTATATACAGCATATTCCGCCGTGTTTACCGTCGAATTAAAAACTCATTGGTTTAAATCAGAGCAGCTATACACGATAGGCAAAAAACGCAAGTCAACCGGTATTTTTGCCACTGCAGACAATGCAGCGTATTACGCCCATTGTGTATAGCTGCTCCGATTTAAACCAATGCGTTTTTAATTCTGCAGAATATGCTGTGTATAGCCTAATGAATGTGCCATTATAATCTGTTATGATTTAAGTTTTTAGTTTAAGTTGTAATTTAAGATAATTATTATTATTTATGGTTTGGTTACTTAGTTGAATCTTTTAACATTTTTTTTATTATATTTTATACACAATGGATTTCCAAATGCAATGTTTTAGGACTATTTTAAATCAACCTACTGTATAGACTAATTGTAGAATAAATTACTTTAACAGCAATATAGCTATATCATAAAGTCTAAGCTTTGCACCTGAATTAACTGGAACCCCTACACTTTTAAAAAAACGTTTAAACCTTAAAAAATACTTTCAAGACTACTGAACACCCGTATTAACTAATATTAACCCGAATAACAAGGGTTCTTCAAACCCGAACGTTTTACATTTTTTATCCTGGTGTTTGAACACCCAATTCATCCAGCACCAGAAATTCGATTTAATGATTCGAGTGCTAAGCACTGCATAAAATATTTTTAGTATATAGGTTGACAGAATAATTTTGCTCAAAATTGTTTTTTGTATGTAATGATTAATCCTGATCTAACCTAATCTAACATACATTATAGTGACTTATTCAATGACCTCACTCTAGAATCTAGGCATCTACTGTACAGCTCAGTTATTACTCCCCTATTTTTTCCCTTTTTTTTAAACACTGGAAAATATTCTTTGAAATATGAATTAAAGAATCTTTGATCGTCATTTAAAAATGTAAAAATGATTATAGATTGTACAAAATAGTGTTTCTACAATTTTTTTTTAAATTTCCTTTATAATAATATTTCCTCAAAAGTTGATAATCAGTGTTGATACTTAAATGGATCACTGTACGCAATATGTATAGTATATTATATTAACTTGATATCATTATTCTTACATGTTCCTATTGAAAATTCAAATATCACATTTTAAGTATGATGAAAAACTTAAGTCCGTGTTTCATCTGACGCCTGAGTGTTGAGCTTCAACCTAAATGATATCAAATTTAATAATTTTTAACACTATTTAATATTTATACACCAAAATATCTTTATAATATGATGAAAAATGTATGGTCCGTGTTTCATCTGATACCACAGTGATGAATTTTTCCAAACAATATCTGAGGTTAATACTTTAAAAGCTAAAAGTTCATACTATTTTATTCAGTCACAATCCTTATATTTAATTTTTACTATGATGAAAAACTTATGGTCCGTGTTTCATCTGATACCCGAGTGATGAATTTTAACCTAAACAATATCTGATTTAATATAAATTTTAATTTAATAATTTTTAACATTATTTAATGTTTATACACCAAAATATCTTTTTAATATGATGAAAAACTTATGGTCCGTGTTTCATCTGATACCCGAGTGATGAATTTTAACCTAAACAATATCTGATTTAATATAAATTTTAATTTAATAATTTTTAACATTATTTAATATTTATACACCAAAATATCTTTTTAATATGATGAAAAATGTATGGTCCGTGTTTCATCTGATACCTGAGTGATGAACTTCAACCTAAATTATATCTGATTTAAATTGATTTATAATAAAGTCTCTTTTTAATTAGACGTAAAATTTATGGTCTTAGCTTATTGATACTATTAAATTTTTTCGATACTATTTCTGAGTGAAATATTTTTAAAAAGGTTATGTTTACATTTCTATTGAGTTATTAAAATATTTTATTTATAATATGATGAAAAACTTATGGTCCGTGTTTCATCTGATACCTGAGTGATGAACTTAAACCTAAATTATATCTGATTTAATATAAATTAATACAATTTAACGCAATATTTTGCGAAGAAAAAATTGATTTATAATAAAGTCTCTTTTTAATTAGACAAAAAATGTATGGTCTTTGCTTATCTGATACCATTGAATTTTTTCTATACTATTTCTGAGTGAAATATTTTTAAAAAGGTTATGTTTACATTTCTATTGAGTTATTAAAATATTTTATTTATAATATGATGAAAAACTTATGGTCCGTGTTTCATCTGATACCTGAGTGATGAACTTAAACCTAAATTATATCTGATTTAATATAAATTAATACAATTTAACGCAATATTTTGCGAAGAAAAAATTGATTTATAATAAAGTCTCTTTTTAATTAGACAAAAAATGTATGGTCTTTGCTTATCTGATACCATTGAATTTTTTCTATACTATTTCTGAGTGAAATATTTTTAAAAAGGTTATGTTTACATTTCTATTGAGTTATTAAAATATTTTATTTATAATATGATGAAAAACTTATGGTCCGTGTTTCATCTGATACCTCAGTGATGAACCTCAACCTAATGTAATCTGATTAAATTGTTGATCAATTTTAAATAAGTTTATTGAACTTATAATTAATATAATGTTAAACCATGACAACATTTTTTTTAAATAATTTATAATATGAGTAGTTAAACTTAAATTAGCACAAGATATTGATGATAATTACCAAAATTCTCTCAATATTATAAATAAATACCTACTTACAAATATATGAAAATTATTAATATTATATTATATTATATTAGATGTTATCGGTGACTGTGCGTAGCGATTTGGCGCCTATGATGTGCCGTTTTTTAAAAACTGATTACGAATGGAACTGGCGTTTTCGACAAAATTTCTGCGAACAATTAGCAGAGTCTTTACACTTATTTACACCGCTTGATATGTATCATCATATACATGAGGTGTGTTTGTCCTTACTCATGGACAGAATATCATCTGTGCGTCAGTCTGCATTATCACTGGTAATTATAAATAATTGTTACTTAAACTATGGACTGAATTAACTATTATTGTGTTACTACTTGCTAGGTTCCTGAATTATTGGTGGTACTTAATAAAAATCTTAGTCTAAAACGATTGATGTTGAATGAATTAGTTACACGTTTTGGACGAGCAGACTTGTGGAGTAGACGACAAATGTTTGCCCAAATATGTTCTTACATATTGAGTTACGGTGACCGGTGTCTATCTACGATAGATTTCAATAATGAATTAATGCCATGTTTGCTAAACTTGGGTTCTGACCGTGTACCAAATGTTCGATTAATGGTAGCCAAGACTCTATACACACAAGTTGCTAACAACTGTAAGTATAACAAATAGCTATGTAGTTAGCAAACTAATATTATATTTATACATACATATTTATTATAGCGGTGTTTATGGATTTACAAAATCCTCAACATAATGTACTTACTGAAACCTTGACAAGGTTAAGAAGAGATGAAGACCGGGATGTTCGTTACTTTGCTGATAGCAACCGGGGCTTTGGTATAAGTGCCAATTAGTTTGTATTAATTTACATGTGCGATCACTTTTATATACTTATTAATTTTACAACAACAGTTATTCACAATAAATTTTATCCAAAAATGGCTGTGCCAACATTAATGCATATGAAAATAAACTTAATATGATTATTATTTATAAAAAATATTTATTATTATTTTTATTGTTATTATTATTATAATATTAATTGATATATATATATATTCAATATATATGTATGTATATATATATATTCAAATGAATAACATTTTATTTTTGCAATATAATATTTTAATGTTTTTATTATTAGCCAATCTATGTTCCTAATGAATGGTTTTTCCCTTTTACTTATAGTTACATATTACTCAAAATATATGAAAAGTTATGGTCAACCAAATGATAAATTCTTTGGATTCCAGACCCAAAAATTAGAAACTTAAAATAAAGAATATATTGATTCAATGTTTGAAAGAATTTAATTTTTAAGACATTTGTTAAATATACACAAAGTTTATAAAGACTTACAATATAAAAGAATATAATATGTATAGATATACAGAGGTAACCACTTTGTTTTCCTATGTCCCTGTATTAGTTAAATGAGAAAATAGGAAAACAAAGGCCATCCTATATAAATGTACATGACCGTATATAATAATTTGTAAAAAATGGAAGAGATCACATCACGACTAACTGACTAGGACTATAGGTGTGGCTGTTGTAGGAATGCTTTCCTGAAACCTGTCGATTAATTGACGACAAACTGGACAAAGTGTTAGCTGCTGTGCACAGTTTTCACAATAACCTCTGAAACAAACAATAAAAGTATGCACATGAATCATTTGTTAAACTTAATGAATTAAGACTTTGCAGTCATATTTTTCTAATGATACAGAATATGAATATTACTTCAGCCATTATATTCAAATTATACTCATGTACTGCAGTATAACAAATTTTTTAACTGTTGATATATGCAATAGAGGTCTGCGTAAACCAACTAAAACTGCCCTATTAAAAATCTATCGTAGAAATTTGGACCTACTAAAAGTGGCCTGAAACAATACAATACCTGTATCTAAATATATTTAGCTGTCAAAATCTGACTCAACTGTGTAAGGATATGGTGCAATATATGATTGATATTATTTCAAACATTAAGAATATATGCTAAAAGTAATAAAATATAACACAATTTTTGATGAAAACAGTAACGCTTTGCATTTATGATACTATTGTATTATTTGATGTCAAATTTTTGATTAGGGGATTAGTAAAAGTATCTAGGCGGCTGTACATTTTATAAAATATTTTTCTTTGATTAATGTTTTTAGTTTTAAATCTTACCCGAATATTAAGAAAAATATAGGCTACAGCAGTGATATTGTTATATGATTGTCTTGTATTATTTTTTATATTTTTATTTTAAAGCAAGTTAAGAGCATTTTTAACTATGGCTGTTCAGAACTTAGTATGCACAGTAAATAATGTTGAACTAATAGTTAAATTTTAAGTTCAAATGGACAAAAAATGTAAGTATATCAAAATGTTTACAAAAATCATTTACCTAATTAATAATGATTATAAGCGTACCATTAAAATAAATTAACCTGAAGGTAATATTTTATTGTAAATTACTTACTCGTGTTTACAAGGGTATAACATAACATCAGCTTTATGATCAAAACAAATTGTACATGAATCTTCATCAGCTATCTGCTTGCCCAACAAACCTAATAAGCCCAGTCTCATTTGTCTAAAAAAAACAAAAACTTTATTTCACACATCATTTTTTTTATTTAAATACTTACTTTGGTAAGATTGTTTTTTCTTTTGCATCCAATTTTCCATGGTCATTCATGATACTAAATTTTACGCCTTTTGGTGGATATTTGAATGGTTTGCTACCAAAGTTGAAACGACTTTGTTGGAATGTCATAAAACTAGCTGCAGCAAAAAACTCTGTCCTATATTTGTAGAATTCAAACTTTTTTAAGATGCAAATAATATAGAAAAAGCTACTTCATACTTGGCATATTGAAATATTTTATCATTAAAAGCTACAATTTGACCATTTAGGTAGAACGTTGCAGTTGGAGATGGTTTTTCTACTTGTAATAAGCAACCAATTGTGTCTCCTTCTCGCCATGGCCTTCCAGATACACAACTTGTACATCGAGCACCATGCCAAACTAGTTGCCTACAGCCATCATAGGCTACAGAATATTCATCATCACCTATGCCATATCCTTCCTAAAATGATTTATTTATATTAATTCAATAAAACATGTGATAAAATTTCAATATTTACATGATTAACAAATTTTGAATTTCTAGTTGACCATCCAATTTGCATGACACCAGACGTTAATATTGTTACTTCGTAGTACCAAGTGCCTTTGTCGATTTGGAATGTACATCGGACACTTTCAAAACTACAAGCATCACATCTAGCCTAGTTAAAAAAAATATATGAGGTTGTATAAGGAATATATGGTTATATGGTTATTTAGAATATATCTTATACTTCTAAACCAGAAGGACCCAGTTTTAGATACTCGCTAGCATCTTCTTGATTTAATATGGCATTTACACCTTCCATTGAAATATTTAAATATGAAGATGTCCTTTGATCGTCCACAACTAATTGAAAATAAAATAAAATATTATTTCACTAAAATTAATATAACACTAAATCAGCGTATTACATATGTTATCTAGTAGCCATTCAGCACAAAACCCAACTTGAGCATAAAATGGTTGATCGGAACCTGTCAACCTTTCAAATATTGACAACATGGCCAAAGGTCCAGTCTTCATGAAAGTTTCAATTGTAAATCTGTTTTCTCCTAAAAATTATAAGGTACATTTATAAATTACAGTAACAACAATTAAAACAGAACACTTACTTATTTGTGCGAATTTTTCAAGTGCAATTAATGAAAATAGTATAATTGATGGATGTACTTGCAAATCCTAAAAAAATGTTATTGGACATTTTAAAGTTCTTTCAATATACATCTGATATCAGTATTTGAGTGTATTACTAACCATGTTATTGAAAAGATAAGTCAATGTATCTTTAGTTAATAAAGCAATACTTAAAGGTCCAGGTAACTTGTCAGCGAGTATACCTAATATTACACAAATGTTACGATGTTGGTCAACTGTTTTACGTTTAGGAGTTTTATTTGACAAATCTAACATTTGTGATAGTTTCATTACAGTGTCCTAAAATAAAAAAATTTAATTTAACATTGATTATATTATCTTAAACAAAGTTAATATATTATTAAATAGAATTTTAAAAATGCAACAATTATGTTTACTTTATCGGGTAGAGGGCAATCGTCAAGAATAACAGTTATAAGAGCTGGACTTAGTGGATCATCAAGGGGAATGACATGAATCATAGACAATACCACTTGAATCCAACCATCACCATCATCTGCAACCCAATGTAACTTTCGCAATGCTTCTGGGGCTTCAGTACCACTGTAAAATAAAATATGGTTAAATTATGTTAATAATTAAACCATAATAGGCATGTTAATAGTATAAATTTGATCAAATTTCAGAAAAACTAGAATTGATTTAACTCAGGTTTGAATAACTTTTCTGCTCTGAAAAATTTTATTGTAGAAAAAAATTAATAATTTTGAGATACCTATGCAAAATCTACTAAGTTGTGAATAATAAAAATCTATATAGAGCACCCTTTTTATAGAAAATAGTTGTTTTTTTCTTTAAAATATGAATCTATTTATACTAGTTGCACTCAGTCACTATCCTAATTAGATAGTCTGAAAGCTTATTAAATAGAAGCAAAGATTAGGCAAATGCATTTTTAATAATTTAGATCTTTGAATTTTCTAAGAAAAGTTTTTTATTTGGACTACAACATATCATTTGGTTATATGATGCAAATTTGCTGTCAGGACAACTGACTTTTTAAAACAAGTTTTTCAAAGATAGTAACAGATTCACAAAAAGTTAGGTTGGGGTTAGGGCTACCACCTTTGAAAGATGGCAGGCCCAATAACCAAAAAGGAAAGTCATCACCAAAATTCTAAGTAGGCCGTAGCCTAGACACCATGCCTATACATTCTAATACATCTATACTTATGAGTTATGAGATGAAAAGGTAGATAATTAAACGCAAGAAAAAGTTTATGTACCCGTCCTTGTAGTTTTTTAAGTAAAACTGAAGTATCCGGGAAAAACCTAGAGAGGTGGCCACCCTAGTTGGGATTAATTAATGATTTAGAATAATTCATAAAAGAAGTAAAGTGTTTGATATCTGCTGTGCTATGAGTTAAACAGTTTAACATTTAAAAACATTGAGAACAATTTTGCATTGGAAATCAGTACATAATAGTGATAGTATTTAGAGATGTGCGTGCAGTAAATTTACCAGGTAAAACATTTTACCATGTATTTTACCAATTTACCCAAAAAAATGTAGTGTGGTTCCTCTAACCAAGTGCAATCAAAAACGCCTATCCCGAATTACAAAGAAATTTTTTTTTATCAACTGATAATAAATACCAATACAATAATTATTAATATACTGTTGTTCTATGGTAATAGTTAGAAGTAATTAGAAATTAAAAAATATAAAATATGTTTTGACATTTTAACATAAAAAAATCAAGGAAATGCTGTGTAAATTTTGATAAATTAATTTTAGTTGTATTATGAAATATGAATAATTAAATATTCATAATATGTACTGATACAGGACAATAGATAAATGTAATTTGTCGAGAATACAACAATAATAATAACAATCATATTTACTAATACAAAAGATGGCTCTAAGAAATTTTAATATTTAACCTTAGATTCTATTTTACATTATTGGTATGTTTACCAATATTTTTTTCTTAAATTTTCCATCTCTAACAATATTAATGTAGTTACTTATTGAGTATTTGAAGGAACAGGACTTTTCAAAATACGATAATACGTGCAGGTTTGCGGACAATATGCAATACCTATGCATATCAGGTAGTAAATCTACCTATGGTGGATTGCAGACACAACGATGGGCAACAGAAAGTGAAAATAGTGTTATGCAAAAAGCCATGACAGCATGGGATACATAATTATACAAATGTTATACAAAGGACGTGCCAGGGTCACTTAAAATCAAAAACATCCCTCGATTTGTTATGTAAAACCATCTTGTGTAAGTCTTGAGGTAACGACAAACTTTGGAGGAAGGCTACTCGATTTCTAGGAGTACTCTGGAGTAGAAATAGTCAACTTGATTTAAGCAGTAAGCACTATAATATTGACAACTTTGATTTGCCGCTCTTGGAACTGACTAAATCAACATTTTTCTAACATAAAATTTGATTTCTTCAAATTATTCAAATTAATATAAACTTATCAAGACATTATTTACCTAATTAAAAATACATTTTAGATAGTAGATATAATTAATGTTTGAACTTTATGAAAAACACTTATTCGTGTAACAAAATAAAGTACATGTTTATTATATTCAGAGAACAATCAAAAGTTAAATATTATAAAATAATAATTTAAATGTACAAATCATTTTGCATACATTTAGAAAGAGATTTATTTTTAATCTTGTTGAATTCCATGAAGTGTGATTTTAATAAACAAATTAATTGTTTTGTAGCTAGTAAACAAACTATTATCCTACATTCCTAAAGTAAAATGTTAATCATACCTAAGCACCTAATTCAAAATATTAATTTAATACTCAGTATGTCTTTGATCTAATATAATATATTTAAGTCTGCTAAAATTGTTATTATAATTTTACTTTAAACAATTAAAACATGTATTTATAGTAATAATTGGATAAATAAAAATCGTGATAACTATTAATCAATTTAGATACCTAAATGTCCATATTTGTAATAAAATGATTGCATAGAATAATTATAAAACAATTAAACCAATTCCACAAAGCCTTGGGGAATAAAATGAAAATCAAAACACTACTAAAATCGACATTTCTTTATAACTATTTTGATGAACCTTAATATATTTTTTGTTTATTTAGGAATATAATAGGGTATTAAATGCCATTAAAATATATTCTGTAACTGTAATGATTAAAGCATGTCAGAATGAATAGCAAGGTATTGGAATAAAATAAGGTAGATGTATTCATTGAGAATATCATTGCATAAAATTAAATGAAAAAGGTTAAAAGGTTAACTTTATAAAAAAAAATGGAGAACTATTAATTATTTTTTATTAAATCCTAGAGAAAAACTTGTGGTTATCACAGGGTATCTTATACAATATAATATTATAATTGATAAGTGTGTTTTTTAAGTACCTTATCTTATAGGTTTTATAACATTTCTAATGAAGAATGGATACAATTTATTTTATTGGATTATTTGTAGTCGATATAAATGTACCATTATTTAATTTTATAGTAAATTATATTAATAAAATTAGGCATGTACCTACTGCAATATTTTAAAGTTCAGCTGGTACATGGAAGATCTAAGGGGGGTTAGGGACCGTGGCCCCCTCCTAAGACCATATTTCTAAAAAAATTGTATTGTTATAATTAAAATTACAAAATATAACATATAATACAGACATTTTTCTAAAAATTATACTTAGTCCCCACACACGACTATGTCACTGGAGCCGCCACTGGGCCGACCAGAGATATCAAAAAGGAGATCTGAGCATGATTTTCAGTGTTTTTTTTTTTTTTTTTTTTTTTTTAATAAAAAGTAGTAGAAGTATAGTAAATAAAAAAATCTTTTTGATAAACATGATATATTGAAATCATTCTGTGTTTTTATATTCTCCAACTTTGTTGAGTCATAAGAATGGGTTTATAATAAATTATTTGTTGAAGTATATATTCTTATTCATGTAACACAATAAAATTTAATAACATAAAATAAATTAGTAATTAGCCTTACTATACACTGTAGGTACAGTAATAATTATAAAGTAGGTAATTAAAATTTATTTTTAGTATGAATAAAATATATTATTAGGGCTGTCATACTATGATTATCGCGGCTTCCGTTTCATCTGGATTAGAATACATATGGTTAAATTAATTTATAATATACATAAAGGTACCTACGTCTGATAGTTTATTACTTACCTACAGTTTTACTTTATTAAATTTACTGTGGTTCAATTTCTTGATATTGTTAGAATTATAAAAATTATCAAATTTTTGGACAGATTAAGATAATGAATACGTTGCCCATAGGTACTTTAAGAAATAACAAATAAATAATATTATGAAGTAGGTACCTACCTAACTATTCAAATTGATTAATGGGTTTTCAAGATTTTTCAATAAACTTATACTTAAAGAACGTGAATAGGTACAAGTATAGTATAATTAGGAAGTCTACTGTAAGAAAATAGAAAAAACATTATTCAGTGATGAAATGGTTATTGTAATAAGTACGTCTCACACATATAATTGTTTAACACAAACCTAGCTTGCATCGGAATTGCTTACTTCTCAATAAGTCCCAAATTCTTGATGATGCTCAATGTCTGAAGCACAAGCGAATCGGTCTGTCTGACCGAACCACTGCGGCTACGACGCCTGCCAAATATAAACCGTCTCCGTTCACCGCCATCCTGACCGAACATGTTCGTCACATTCTCGCCGTTCTGACACGATTTACAGTGGAACGCACCCATGAAAACAGCGCTGACAATTACAACAACGGTGGTAGGAGGGATACTCAAAATTAAATCCAAAAAATCGTCACTTTTATTATTGTTGCTAAATCGTCGGTATTATTATTGTACGACCGTCGGGTAGTCGTGTGGACGATCTCCGGACTACGGTGCTCGGCACAGTAGCAGTGTGGTACACTGCGTCGGTTGTTGATGATCAAAATATTATTGAAGTCGATTCTCGTGCAACGAGCAGCGATTGCCACGGTTCAAGTCAAAAAACATTATTAACTCCGTTGGAACCGACTCGAGTCGAGTGCGCCATTAACGCTGCAGAGTGTCGACCGACCGCGCGCGTTCCCGCCCGCTCGTGTGTGCGTGTTCAATATTATTTACGTCAACAACAATAAAAATACATATTATTAAATGCGGAAAACGATAAATCGTGCGCGCGTGTGCGTGTGTGTATCTGGTTTACGTGTAATATTGTATGTTCGTGTGCGTATGTATATAGTACAACATTACGCACCATGTATCGAGATAATTATTTAATGTTTTGTACGTTACATACTGTCATAGACAAGTATATAATATAAAAAATAAACAAATACGTTTAGTGATTTATCGTTAAATAATAATAATAGTAGAAAAAAACTTCCTAGTACAAAAAAATACTTTCAGATTTTCAGCTGGAGCTGATGTTATCAATTTATCATCAGCCATCCGGACGGCGCATTGATATATAATATTAAATATCTATAGGACGGCGTATACGGTGCGAAGGTGACGTAAACAAAGGGTATTTACTCGGTGATAATAAATCGTGGGCCTACACTCCACACCATGTGGCGTGTGTTTCGGCAGTTCGGCAAGGTCAATCGCCGAGACCGGCCTGCCTTCGGATATTAGTCCGCAGTACGCCTGTAGAATATAGATATGAATATACCCGTGGTCCGCAGGCCGCAGAGTTTTTCGCCGCCTGACCGTCCCCGTGAAGCGGAGTGCGGATTAATGAGTATGACTAGTCCGGGACTACCGAAAGCGCAAACGCAACTAGTGTGGAGTGAGGACGATGGAGAATTGGAATGAGTGAGTGAGTGACGACGGGCGGCGGTTGCCACTCGCTACCTCACTTTACAGTTTACATGGTTATTGCCAGTTATTGGTTCTAGTTAGTAACTACTAACTATCACCCAACACTGACGAGTGACGAGTCCAACACCTCTCCGCCGCCCGTCGGTCTCGTACTCGAACTTCGTAGTATAAGTACGAGCGGTCAAACGTGCTCGACCGTTAGTTGTTACTTAGTTGTCGTGGCGTCATCTAACACTACGTTCTGAACGAACAGCAACGTGGCGTGCTCTCATTGTCAACGATAACTTACAAATTTTCTTAACGTCTTCTTTACTTCACTGAACGTCGCAGAGGCGACTCATCGTCATAGGTTTTCATTCCGTTCGAATTGTCATGGATAAGGTCGTGACGTGCGTGGCACCCGTCAACATAGCCACCATTAAATACTGTGAGTTCCCGCGCTTTTCCCCCGTGCCCTTTAATCCAGAATTTATATTTTTTATTTTTTTATTTTCAGGGGGCAAAAGAGACGAACATTTGATATTGCCTCTAAACGATTCGGTCAGTCTGACTTTGGATTGCGATCAAGTGAGTTTATACTTAACACTTGTACCTGTGTATAATACAGTTATATGCGATCACATAATCCCTTAAAAGCAAAAGAACATTCTATTTCCAAATTTACTTCAAAAAAATTTTTTAAATTATCATACCAACCTTTATCTATAGACATAAGTAATGATATAGTACATTATATTTTTATAACGAATAATTGTTCCTGGTGTCAACTTGAATATTTGACCAAAGACCAAAATAATAATTTACCAATATTAAAAAAAAATGTGTACCTATTGAGAAAATATTTATCTGCAGTTTGAAAATACCTTTAAGCTTTCATATTATCATAAATTATATCAAAATCTTGTGTACAATTTATGAACATAGTTTTGTCTGTAATATTTAAATATTCATCAAGGAAGAAGATGTGGGCCCTACTTTCAAAATAGTTTTACTTCATACATACGAGGTAGAATAGGCTATTATATCGTAACTTTTTTTTATAGATGCACGCCAAGACATCTGTTCTTGCAGGACCATTGATAGATGAAGACAGTGTTTGGCTAAATGGGCAGTAAGTGACTCGAGTATTTTATACATTTTCTATAATGTGTTTGTACTAGTTTCTAAATTAAGGCCAGCGACTTGTTGTTGAACAACAATGGATCCTTTAAATTACATCAATCCGCTACTGGTATATAGATTTACTAGAAAGATATACTTAGCCTATTGATAGATTCCTGTTGACTATTATATTACTTTATTTACTCAAAATGTAATGTGTTTGATTATGTTAAAATATGAAATATGATTATCATAACAATAGAGTATTATTTTGCTTTTATACTGCTTTTGTGTTATTATTCGGTATTCCATTAACTATAATATATTTATCTACTAAAATATTAACTGAACTGAACTGTAGGTTAGGTATTTATAATGATAAATATTTCTAGTCCATAAACTAGATTTATTTTTTCAGAACTGAACGCAATTATTTTTACTACCTATCAAATATAATATACATTTTTTATTATAAAATATTATAAAATAATTTAGTTCAAACAATATTTCTTTACACTTCCCATAACATTAACTAACTTTATTAATAATTATATTCATGTTAGGTAATATGTTAATGATGTGATTGATTATTATGAATAATTTTATCTACCTTATATAATTTTAAATAATATATTTTATTCAATATTTGCATAAATGTACATGTGTCTATTTCATTAATATTTCATGATATACATTTATTTATAATTATTAAATACATTATATAATATATTTGTACATTGTACTGTTATAATTATATTTAAATAAATATAAACAATTATGTGAAGCTAATAAAACATTTAATTGATGTAATTTAATAATTTATGAGTTATGGGTTATATTATTTTCTTCTATTAAAAAGTAACTACAAAATTGTAGTTAATTATAATTATTAGTTGATATTTAATCATTAATTCTATCATTGTATTTATGGTTGTATATATTTAGTTAATTATGGGAAACATTCAATATTTATATATATATTTTTATTAATAATTATTCCTATTGAATTGATTTTTAAAAATATGACACTTGTAATTAATATTTATTAATTATTTATAATGTATAAACTGCAATTGTTTATATTTGTAATTTATATAATAAGAATTATTAAGTGTACAGCTGTTGCATTTATCATATCTAAATTTAATTGAGATTATGAAAATCTCAAAATAATAATTTATCAAAATATTGAAATACTTCAATTAACTATATTATTTATTTAATAATATAAGTTATTTTGTACAGTTTAATAAAATATCATATTATGTATGTTTAATCTTTGACTAAATGATAATAAAATTACAGGATTATGTCCATCGAAACAAACGAACGTTTGAAAAAGTGCTTTGCTCTAAGTAAGACAGTATTTTATTAACATTAATTGAAACAGAATTGAAAAGTATTTTTAGTTGATAAAATTAATCCATATTTTTATGATAATTCATACTGTTTCCTTGTAAGACTAATTTATTTTTTTTAAATTAAAACATTATCGTAATGGAAGTACTATATTTTTGTAGAAACTGTAAATTTTTAGTTTATAAACTTTTTTTCAACTACAAATAGTAATATAGAATATTATTTGAAATCATTAAAATTATTAATAGTTTTCTAGGCATTTATGAAAAATAAGAGGCAAAGTTAATGTTTTCTTTTTTCAGTAAGAAATTTAATCAGAATACGTAAAGGTGAAAATAGTCAAGAAGCAAAATGGAATATAAGGGTTTGTTCTGAAAATAATTTCCCTACTGCGGCAGGACTAGCTTCATCGGCAGCTGGTTATGCTTGTCTTGGTTCGTACATTTTCAAAAATCAGCAACTGAATTTTTAAAAATGTTAAATTATTTTAAATATTTTTTAACAGTATATACATTAGCTAATGCTTTTGGTTTGGTTGACGAAGATTTACCATCTATAGCAAGACAAGGTAGTGGAAGTGCATGTAGAAGTATTTATGGAGGATTTGTTCATTGGAAAGCTGGTCTTGATGACCTAGGTTCAGATTCAACTGCA
The DNA here is from genome assembly GCA_008086715.1 of Sitobion miscanthi. Classification (NCBI taxonomy): domain Eukaryota; kingdom Metazoa; phylum Arthropoda; class Insecta; order Hemiptera; family Aphididae; genus Sitobion; species Sitobion miscanthi. Next base: position 9,508,404 of record CM017802.1, on the reverse strand, counting down.
GTTCAAATTGCTGCCGAAACACACTGGCCAGAAATGAGAATTATCATACTAGTGGTAAAATAGGTTTATGTATAATAATTTAACTATGTTGCATTTACAATATTGTTGTTATACTTTCTGAGTGAAAAATATAATTTAACTATGTTGCATTTACAATATTGTTGTTATACTTTCTGAGTGAAAAATATTAATTTAACTATGCTTTTAAATAATTTTTCTTGAATACTTTTGAATCAAATTGATAGAAAATCAAATGTAGTGGTAAAATAAACAGTTATAACCTTACAGCACACAGAAAAGTTTTTTAATTCTATGGTTTATCGTTGATTCAAAATGTAGTGTCACAACATTAATGTTGCAAAAATAAATAATATTTAAGCTCTTTTTAAAAATTATAATTCATATTTCTAATTATTTTGGATAGGTGAATGATTCTCAAAAAAAAACTAGTAGTACTGTTGGAATGAAACAATCAGTAAAAACTAGTGAATTACTTAAGTACAGAGTTCAAAAGTGTGTACCTGAAAGAACAAAAGAAATCATTCAAGTATAATTATTTTTGAAACATTAAATTATAAATGTATAAATGCTATTTTTTTATTTCAGGCCATTACGGATAAAAATTTTGAAAAATTTGCTGAAATTACAATGCGAGACAGTAACCAATTTCATGCTGTTTGTTTGGATACTTATCCCCCTTGTGTTTATTTGAATCAATTATCACATGAAATAATATCTTTTATTCATGATTATAATGAAGCTGTTGGTCAAATTAAAGTATATGACTATTTTTAACCTTGTTTACCATATTTTAAGTTATTATAAGTGTACTTTAATGGTTTGTACTATTTTAGGTTTCTTATACATTTGATGCTGGTCCAAATGCTTTTTTATTTATTCAACAAAAAGATCTGAGTTTGTTTATGTCAGAATTAGTTAATGTTTTTCCATCACAGCAACCTAATTCTTCATATTTACGAGGAATTGAAACTTTGTTGCCTGCTAAAGTGTGTAATTTAATGAAATATAATTGTGTGTAAGAATTTTGTAATTGTGATTCTGTTATTTGTTTCAGATAAAACCATATGGGTTTAAACCCAAAGATAAGGATCTATTGAAGTATATCATGGTCACTAAATTAGGTAGTGGTCCAAAATGTGTTAATGACCATTTATTAAACAATGATGGTACTTTGAAATCAAACAATTAAATCTGTAATCAAGACATTTTTTAGTTAATTTATTGTTGTATGCCTATTTCAGGAAATATTTGTGTTTAAAAAATGTTGTAACTATAGTTTTATTTTTTATATATATATATTTTATTGGTTTATTATTGGAGTTAAATATTTAAATCTATGTAATTTAAATGGGCAAGAGCTCAAATTAAAGAAAATAAAGTATAATATAGTTTATTTACTATACGTTCATCTAGTATTATATTTTTATAAAAATAAACTTTTGCTCTGAGGTAACATTTACATTTTTTTGATACGTGTATCAAACCACCAGCTTATACGCCTGGAAGTATAGATCTTTGCAAAGGGTTTACACTCGATTAAAATTGTTAAAGTTTTATATTTTTACAGCTTGTTATTGAATAAGTTGATGGGTTGTTTTCTTCCGGTTTATCGATACAGGACTACTTACTAATTTACGTTGGCATGTATCGGAATACATATATGGCAGCTATCATGCAATATGCACTCTACTGGCAGAACCACCTTACAATTTACCATAGGAACAGCGGTGTTGCAAACATGTTCAATTTATAAAAAATTTTCATAACTTGGTACAAAGTACTATGTCAAATATCATAACCAATTATAAAAAATAAATTAAAACTGAAGCCATATTGCTTAAAAATGCATTAAATATGTCCTCCTTGTGCAATATTTCAATGAAATATCTGTTATAATAATATTATACAGTTTGACAAAATGAATAAAATTTTATAGCCAAGGATTGAACATTTAAAACAAGTTTCCACGTAAGTAATTTAATACTTAGACTAAAAAATCTAAATTAATTTAATCTAAAAACAGTTTTTTTAAGTTTAAATTTGGATGAAATTAGATATTTAAAAATATGATTCGTGGGTACTCGAAACTTCTATAGTATAATAATATAATTGTAATTCAACTTACCGGCTTCCGAATTAATAATAACAATTTAAATATAATATAAAATATCCTAGGCTGACAAACCATCTCCGTTCAGAATTGTTTTTCGTATACTCTGAATTTATTATATATCATTGTATTTACATTTAATACCATCTATTTTAGTGACCTACTGTATGTGTGTCATACACTTACCAGCTTTTTTATCATGTAACTTAGGTTCCATTACTGAAGAGCTGAGTAGCAGCATGTGTTAAATTTGTAAATAATGATATTTGAAATAGATAATTTACATATTATGCCAAGATACAAAGATTTAGAAATTACTACAAAAATTAAATATAAATAACTACATTGATCAAAACAATTATTATGGCCACAAGATAATTTAAATTGTAATAAAAAAGATGAATATAAGTATTATTTATAAATAAATAAACGTAACACAATTTTAATATCATATAATCTTACATTTTTATTAAAAAAAGATTTTTTTCAGCTTTACTACATAGGAAAAAAACACCTATTTGTAATGAATTATACATAATAATAAATTCATAACTGATATAAATAGAATTAATGTTTATTTATGAAGTAAATTACATTTAGTTTAACTAAAAAACATATTACATCGAATTTTCCTTAAAACTTTGAAGTGTCATTGTTGTTTAATCGACTATTGGCCTGGCTCTACAAGGGAAAATAAAAAATAAATTAATAAATAAATGTACAAATATACATAGTATTATATTAATTATCTGTAAACTATTTAAAAAAAATCATTCAACTTCAAATTTGAATAAAAACATCTTATACTAAGCGTATTAAATAAATAAAAATGTATTGTTTTTCATAAATTTACTATTATAAACAATTCAAACAACAAACTATAATACAAATGCACACAAATCCATTTTTATAAAAATTATTATTTATTAGTATATTTTGAAATAATCAACCATGCAAGAATTGAAAACACACTATAACTTACTAAAAATGTATAACAATTTTTAAATTGTTTAATTTATATAAGTTCAAGCTTTTTCATCTGAAATTTTTATAAATAGACATAATTTATAAAATCAAAAAAATTACCATATTATAATCAATGAGTTATTTTTTCAAATAATATGTGTTTTTAAATTTAATTATTGATTTTTAGTTTGAAGTAATATATTTTGTTATTTGGTTTTATACTTTGATTGAAAATCTGTAAAATCTCTGCACTATTTATTGGTTTAAACGTTATTGCCAGTACACAATTACATGTAGATTTCAGCCTGATGCTATGTGGAATCACTTGAGATATTATAATATTTCGATAGAATTTTTTAATTGGGCTAATCAAATTTATAACATGATGATTTTGTACCGAATAATTGATAATAATAATTTTTGGCCCATTAAGTTTTCTAGAAGGTACCTATATATTTTTGGTATAATTCACTTAAATTAGGTAGGAAAATAAGCTAACATACACGTGTGAAAAAAATTACAATATGAAAGGTACCAACTAGATTTGATCATGTTCTTAGATTTTATATTGAAAATGAATTATGTAGGTAATTTAACTAGATACTTACTGGATGGCTTTCCCTTGACCCATGGGGTGAATTTTACATGTGTTTCATCGCGTTTGGCTGCGTTGGCTTGGAGATCTGGTTTTAACACCCTCCTTACGACTTTAGCAGCAATGTTGGAATAATTAACATAGCTAAAACCAACAAGGGAAGTTAATTTAATGGCCAAGTTTAAAGTGAACTTTGTCATCTGTTAAATGGTCATGGTGTTGAATATTGAATATATAAGGACAAATACATGAAAAAACTAGCACCCAATAATTTATACCCGGGTACCAAATTCAAATATTTATATTGAGTTAATTATTATGTGGCACAGTGAAATATTGGCAGAGAAAATATTTATTGTGTTTAAATACAGTTTTGACAAAGTGAAAATGATGACAAAACTTTTGGTAGATGTTTCATGCAGATGTTAGGTAATTGGAACACCGATATATCGGCTTTTGCTGCCAACCACATGTCATAAGCGATACAGCCCATTATCCCGCAGTTGGACATAGTGGGAGATTGAGTCGCACAGTATTCGTACTGAAGTGTTGGTTGGTAGTGTTGCAAATTGGTTGCTATAGTGCTTGTACATTGATTTACTAGTATTGCCAGCAGAGTTCAAAATAATGAAAACAACATTTGACAAATGGATTTTTCCTCATACTGAAAATGCTCTTTTAAATGAATGCAACAGCAGTTAGGATATTAATTAAATAAATATTAAATCTATTTCATGTTTGGTGGTGGCTCACTCATATCATTGATTGTAGGTACTAAAAATTTTTTATGTTGAGCTTATACACAGATTGAAATTGATACGAATACAGCAAACCTGTACATGGGCATACAAAATAATTCTAAATATAGGTACCTAGGTCAAAATTGGAAATGGTGAAGCCAAAGCTATAATAAATTAATGGCCGGAAAAGATCGATTTTTATATTAACATGGAAAGGCGTAAAAACCGCGGACCGCAAAGTGGCGGGACCTACAGTTCGACGCCTATGTAGACGTACACCACAGCGCAGTAATAATAAGCAAAATATATCATTACTTCAATCCAGCGGCCCTCCAGTAACTCATGATGATGGCAGTCCGCGGTGAATGTCGACTATCGAGTGACTAGCAAAACGGAAAAATGTCCGGAGTAGGAAGTCGGATCACAGAATAAATGCGCCGAATCGAACTATAATTTTTTTACCCAATATCTATTAGGAATTCCAAAGGACGTAGGAAGTTAAAACTACTTGAAAGATTAAACATATGTACAAGCCACAAGGTGATAATATCGCTGGTCGAGATCACCTTCGTACAGTGTAGCCATATAACGGCGTACGTAAGGCTCCTTGGCCAACACGGTGGTCCGTTCTCCTTCTGTTTTCTTTCATTTTTGGGAAGCACTGTTGATAAAAAATTAAACAAAAACGATTTCCATTATGGCGGTTGTCGGGTTGATCAAGAAAATGGAATGCGATTTTTGTCATCACGTGATTTGTTCCAACTGACTCAACTGAGCCGTCGCCGCCTCGGCACTCGAGTCGCATCTCTGCCGTAGTGCACACACACACGCACCGCGCGCGCATACTTTTACCGATACCGAATACCAATTTAGTTTGCTACGTGTGCGCATCGTAACAACGTACCCGGTTAGTCGGAACTCGGAAACGACTCCGCCGCCGTTGTTCAAAGCTGCAGCACTACCGTCACTGCCGCAATGGACCTCGATAAACTCGCCAGTTTGCTGAATGCCACGCTCTACCAGCCGCATAGGAGCGAGGCAGAGGAACAGCTTCAGCGTGTAAGCATGCTTTTTGGCTGCACCCGGCCCGTGCACCCATATTAATAATAATAATAATAATAATAATATACCCACATGCGTCATGCACACTGTTGAAGGTTATGTGATTTATCGCATTAATTATAATGAATTTTTTACCTTAAACATTTTTTCGTTTGGTTTTTCGATGTATGGGTTTTGCCTCCGGGTCAGGATCGTTGTCGGCCGGCGGAACCACCCGCCAAAACCGAAAACCGCCATCACGGTCCCGTCCGTATCCCGCCGTCAGCCACGTTTTTCGTATTCGTGTATAGTAGTCTCCTCTAAGTGCAACGATGCTATATAATGGTTCATTATAATATTTTTTCCACCATGTGCAATTACATCATTGATATTATTGTCACACGGGCGTTTAATTATGACAAGCAATTTGCCAGGCGGTAGATTGGATCAATTGACGTCGAACGGAAAAAAAAATTAAAACCATAACCAAATGCATTTAAAATGTCTTGTCAGTCAACATGTTATATGTTAACTGTAAATTTGAACTACCCGAAATTTAATATACCGTGGACTATCAAATGATTTTAAACCTTACATTACATTAAGTAATTCATTTAAAATAGATACTGTAATCAACATATTTTAAATGTGTTTAAAAACAAATCTAAGTATCATTAGTATTTATTGCTGCTTGAAATAACACTTATCCTTACTAAACTTACCTTATTAAATATTTAAAAACGAATTGTACATACTTTTTATATTTTACATTAGAAATGTATATATATCCTACCTGTTGATATCAAATTTATGTCAACAACATTTTTGTAGTATTGTCTTTTTAGTTCTTTAATTTTTGACTTTATTTATTACATTGAAATAACAAATATGGTGTGTATAATTTCAGAACTGCATACTGATCAAAGCATTACCCACCTAAGACATAAACATTATGAACCTACCTAACTACATTTTATTTATTTTTAGATACACAAAATTGCTGGATTTGGTCCAGCTCTACTACAAATTGTTGTTTCTTCTGATACTGAAATGTCTACAAGACAAGCAAGTAAGGAATATGAAAATAAGGGTTAACGGTATTAAAATTAGTGTTAGATATTGTATCATAAATGGAAATACTCATTAAAAGTTTTGACACATAATATAACATACAATTTTAAGATATGATAATATGAATCATGGTTTCAAAATCCTAATCTTATCCGACAACGTTTTTGGCTGTTTCATGTACTATCTAAACCAAAAACTAAAAAAAGCTAGTCTTTTTTAATATACTTTAGTACATATTATAAATACTAAAATATTTGGTATTTTATAGTATGCTGGAAATCTGTTAACTCTAATATAAAAAAATTGCTTGTAATTATGTGTTTATTTAAGGTGCTATTTATTTGAAAAATTTATTGTACCAAAGTTGGGCAACTCGTGAAGATGAACCAAATAAATTTACAGTTCACGAACAAGATCGAATAATAATTAGAGACACCATTTTAGATGTTATAGTTCAAGTACCAGAATTATTACGGTAAATAATGATCCTTTCCATTATATTAAATTTATATACCTCTTAAAAAAATTGTATCAATTTTAGAGCACAGCTAACTGTATGTTTGGTAACAATGTTGAAACACGATTTTCCTGGACGTTGGACTAATGTGGTTGAAAAGATTGATGTATATTTAAAAAGTGATAATTCATCTTACTGGATGGCTGGTATAATTGGTTTTTCAGCTTTAATAAAAGCCTTTGAATATCATAAGGCAGATAAATCGCCTATACACGCTGCAGTCAAAGTACTGTTACCAGATGTATATAATGTCATGGTTCTTATAGTTAGTAATTCCACTGCTGAATCTGTTGCATTGCAGAAAACTGTAATTAAAAGTTATTTCAAACTTGTTCAAGTAAGAATAAGCCCATTAATTACCTCATAAGTTACATTTTTTTATGTTAGATATGTGTCTTAATAAAATTACTTAACAGTTTACAATAAGTCCTGATCTAATGGAAAGAAATACCTTTACTAAATGGATGGAATTATTAAGCATAATTGCATGTAATCCAGTACCAGAAGAAGTGAGTCGTTGTGAGCATAGTGAGATAGATCAGTTACCTTGGTGGAAGATTAAAAAATGGGCATTACATACTATGTATAGAATTTTTGAGAGGTAAATATAAAAAATAATTATACTAATTTTTGCATTGTCTAATACTAATTTTATAAACTTCAGATATGGAAGTCCTGGCAGTGTTTCCCAAGAATATCAGCAATTTGCCATATTTTATGTTAAAACTTTTTCTGCTGGAGTTATAGAAATAATTTTAAGAATTTTAGATCAATATCGAAACAAAGTTTATATTCCTCCTAGAGTCATGCAAATGTGTATGCACTATTTGAACCAATGGTAATTACTTGTATACTAGCTTGATACCAAAATTATTATTCCTTATAAATGAAGATGAAAATATACAATATTTTAAAATGTACATATAATATTATATCATTATTTTCTATTGTCGCTTCAGTGTTAGTATTGGACATACATGGAAAATGATTAAACCACATATTGCTGCAATTATTCAAGATGTAATATTTCCTCTCATGTGTCATTCAGAATGTGATCAAGAATTGTGGGAATCTGATCCACAAGAATACATTTCTCAGAAATTTGGTACCATTAAAATGTTTTTAAATTAATTTATTTTAACTAACAATAATTAAATCATATAATTTTATAATAGACATTTTTGAGGATTTAATATCTCCTGTAATGGCTGGTCAAACAGTGTTACATTCAGCATGTAAAAAACGTAAAGACATATTACCCAAAGCTGTTCAATTCATTGTTGGTGTTATAACTTCAAATGATGCTACTCCGTCTCAAAAAGATGGAGCTCTCTATATGGTAAATACAATATTTTTTTATTTTCACAGCTTAAAACCATTTAGAAATGTATTAATTGTGGTTATTTCATAGCTTGGAGCATTAGCTGATGTCATATTTAAAAAAGATATGTACAAGGATCAAGTAGGTAGTATGCTATACCAACACGTGTTTCCAGTTTTTCATAGTCCACATGGACATTTAAGAGCTAGAGTATGTATTTTAATTTCTATGCAATATACACATGTTGAATAATTTTTTGTGATTTACTTATTGTTTAGGCTTCTTGGTTTATACAACACATCTGCGAAATAAAAATTAATAATGATAATGTTTGGAAAGATTTAGCAACACTATGTTCTAATGCTTTATTAACCGATAAAGAACTTCCTGTTAAGGTTCAAGCTGGACTTGCAATCCAAGCATTATTAATTGCTGAAAACAAAGTTGAACAACTTTTAGAGCCTAGAGTATGTAAATTTTAAATTTTAAAATGTATATATTTGTATTAAGTAGATATTTAATGCTAGTATTCTCTCCACAGATTAAAGAAATTACACTTGAACTTTTAAAAGTACTGCAACAAACTGAGAATGATGATATTACTAGTGTTGTGCAAAAAGTTATTGCAACTTATTTTGATACGCTTGCACCAATTATGTATGACATCTGTCAGAATTTGGTTTGTATTTTAATTATTATTAATAAATTACTAATCATTCATCAACTCTCTAAAGTGTAATAGATGAAAAAATAAAATTGTTGTATATTATCAAAATATTATACATATACTATCTTTTTAATAATACTGCATAGGAAATGTATTGATTTTGACAATGAATCACTATAGATTCTATATAACTTGGTCTCTTGAATAAAACTCATTATTCTACTATCTTTTATTTTGATTAACGAAAAATAAATATTTTTTCTTTACCGTAGGCAACAACCTTCCTGCAAGTTCTTCAGTCAGATGATATGAACGATAAGAAAGAAATTACTGGTATGAGTATTTTAAGTTGTATAGAAACCATATTGAGTGTAAATGATGAACAACCACAGACATTAGCAGCCCTTGAACCCGTTGTTTCAGAAGTCATAATACATATATTTAATACACCTGAATCTGGTATTGGTAAATAAATAAATAACAAGTGTAAATATAATTTCTTTAAAAAAATCATTTTGTTGTAGAGTATTACGAAGAAGCTTTAAATTTAGTATGTGACTTAACCAACCTACAAGTGTCGGAAAACATGTGGAATATTTTGCAATTAATTTATTCAGTAAGTTCTTTAAATATTTCTAAGTGGATTATAAATTAGGATAAATATATAAAGAATTTTGGTCTTAAAGACTACTAAAGATTTTACTTGATATTAAGATTATTTTGAATTGTAACATAATGTAAAAATATTTATTTTTAAATTTTTAAATTGTGTTTTAAATAACTTAATCGTTAATTGTCTGTACAGGTTTTCCAAAATGACGGAATTGATTATTTTGTTGATATGATGCCTTGTCTTCACAATTATGTTACCGTTGGTATGGAGACATTAATTAAAAATCAAAATTACATGATAATTATATTTAACATGTGCAAAACTGTACGTAGCATATGAATTTTTTTTATTTTTAAATCATAATTGTAATATATAATTTAATTTTAGGTTTTGTCATCGGAGTCTGGTGAAGAGGCTGAATGTCATGCTGGGAAATTATTAGAGGTTATAGTTTTGCAATGTAAAGGCCGAATCGATAATGTAATTGTTAACTTTATTTTAATATTTTTTATTAAAATAAACAAGGTTAAAATATATTTATTTATTTTTTAGTGTATACCATCTATTGTGGAGGTAGTTTTGCAGAGACTTGTTAGAGAAATTAAATCATCAGAATTACGAGCAATGTGTCTTCAAGTGATTGTGGCTGCTATCTATTACAACCCGCATTTATTATTCGAAACACTTGATAAATTACAAATGTCTATGTCAACAAATGAATCTATTTCTGCGCATTTTATCCGACAATGGTTACAGGATACAGACTGCTTTTTCGGGTTAGTCTAATACTAAAATATGTCTAGTTTTGGTGGGTACTATGATTTTAATTTTGTTTTTATAGTATTCATGATCGTAAGCTATGTGTTATGGGTTTGCTCACGTTAATGGCGTTATCTCCAAATCGACCCATTGCTGTAAATGAACACGCCACTCAAATTGTACCTTCAATGCTCATGCTGTTTGATGGACTTAATCGTGCATATACAAGTGAGTATAATAACTTTTTTTTTTATTTTATTAAACTGGTAAAAAAAGACTAGATTTCTTATGAATTTATCATATATTTTTCTTATAACATTGAGAAAATGTTTGATATATATAATTTAATAATTTGTTTTATGCAACCAGTATTAATATTTCATTTTTTAAAGAGGAAAAAATAATAAGTTTCATATTAATAAACATTGAATGAATACTTTTTTATGATGATAAAATGGCAAAAATCTACCCAAAATATTTAACTCTTCATCACCTGAAAATCCTCTTTTATAAAAATTTATTTTTCAATTCTGATACATGTAAATACTGCTGCTTCATAATATGAAGTAAAAAGTTATCCAAATTTGACTGTACTTCAGCCCGTAATGGCTACCACTAAGGTGGGCGGAAAAAGTATATTTATAGGGCGTCAACTATATTTTTATATATCCACTTCAAATTAAAAAAATGGTGTCTACCCATGTTTGTTTTATTTACAATCACCTAAACAGTCCACATATTTTAACCAACATATTAGGTAATAATTCATTTTTTCTTATATCGTCGAACCTTAGAGGATCAAAATATTCTAAATCTGTATATAAAATCTCATGAGTTAAAAATTGTACATTTAATCTATTTATAATAGTGTCCATTGTACTTATTTTTAATTAACAAATGTGGTTCTAAAACCTTCAGAAGACATGCAGGTAAAACAGTAAAAAATGTCAGCTGTATCGGTTCAGTAGTTTTCTCGATTAGTGCGGTCGTAGAAAATTGCTTATAATTTTATATAGTAGTACCTAAAGATTATATAAAAAAAAGGGGGAGAGGGGCGCTAATTGATTATGGGACGCACTGGAAAAATTCCTGGTGGACCAGTACGGGCCTACTGTATTTTATGTATAATTAAAACACAAATAAATATTCTATGCAGTTTCTATTGAAGTAATATGTCACATATTTTAGTCCAGTAAACGAAATAATGATAAATTACTTCATACTTTCATAAAAGGACTTATTAAGAATTATTATGGTTTAATTAATTCATTGATTTACAAATTACAATACACTAAATTAACTATCATTAATATTTTTATTAGTAAAAATACCAAAAGAATATTATTTAAAAATTATTGTTTGGTGAAGATATATTTTTGTTATAAAAAAGTCATATTAATAATTTTATAATTGTTATGTTATACCATACTTCAAAATTGCTGTTACTTAAGTCTATATAAGGAAGACTCAATCTATTGCCTAACTTAACATATCACTATAATAGTGGCATAATAATTCAATGCTAACTGAATTTCAGGAATGTTTACTTTTAAATTTAAGACTGCTCTGTTCCTCATGTTAAGAAATGTAATCTGCGGTGAATAGTTTTAGCCAGGCTACAGTCAAGCAACACCCGCTGTAGTATCATAGCCTATGTTTCTTAACTTAGTAGACACAGTGTAGATGTTAAAAAAACATGTCCTAAGACAGCCATAATTTGAAACGGTTTTGTTTGTATGCCTCTTTATTGTGTAAGTTAATCCTTGTCCTTTGCATAGAAACACTTTCTATAGACTACTGTTTACTTTATAGATAGGATTTGTTAACATACCTTAAAAATTTCTTAAAAACCCTTTAAAATATTAAATTTAGATCGAGAAAATCAGCCTGAAGATGAAACTAGTGATGAAGAAGAATTAGATACTGAAAATGGTAAGCCATTCATTTTTTTTTTTTTTTTTTGAAATAATTATTAATAAGTAATAACTTTGAATCATAGAACTAGCAACTGATGAAGATGAAATTGATGAAACTTTAGCTTTTGCATCTGACAAGAGAAAACCTTTATTTATGACGGTTGTATATTCAATTTAACCTGTTAAAAATTATTTTGATTGATTTTTTCATTTCATATTTGTGTAGAATTCTGAAAATGCTGATGATGACAGCGATAGTGATGATGATGATGAATATGAACCTCCTGAAGAAACGATACTTGAAGTTTACACAACACCACTGGATTCTGACCATAATAATGTTGATGAATCAATTGATGTATACATCTTATTTAAGACAGTTTTGTTAGGCATCCAACAAAATGACCCTGCCTGGTATCTAGCACTCACTAACCATTTAAATAGTGATCAACAAAAATCTATTAATGAATTAATGGTAGTAGCAGAACAGCGACGTGTTGAAGTTGAAAACAAAAAGAAAGAAAAACTAGCAGGTATTGTTATTAATTTATCGTTAATCACATGTTATCAATGAGCTGATGGTTTTTATAATTTTAAATTTCTGTACACTATTTTAAATTATACTGTCATAAGTAAAGCAAGAAAACTGAGTTTATTTTAGTTACTGAAAACGTTCATTGGTGCCAGTACTCTAGAAGATTCCAAGGAAAATCGGTCATAATAACTGAAAGTCATAACTACTGATAAAATGTTACATATATAACTTACCTTAGCATTTTTCCAGACATTTTTCAAAGATCTTAAAATCAAGTTACTACAACTGGTATCATTAAAACAATTTCTATTGTATATGATATACTGATATATTAAAGTATTTCGTAACATTAATTTACTTCATATAATATGATTTATAACTTGTTATTGAAATTTAAAAAAATTTATGAATTCCACTCAGAGTTGGCTCCAGTGATGTGGTTGGGGGTTGGCTAAGTCATAACTTTCAGAAAACTTGATTTTTTTGTTTGCGTTTGAAACAAAAAAAATATTCTTTAATAATTTAGTTACCAAATTTAGCTGAATGAATTAACAGTGATCGTATTCTCAACTGTAACCAATATTATATTAGTATAAATTAATAAAGCGAAAGAGGTGTTTTAGGATTTGTTGAGTTGACGTGTTCATGAATTAATTCAAATTTTATTTTGTTTCAGGTTTCAAATTTGATCAAGCTACTGTTCCAGCCACATTTAGTTTTAGTAACAGCAATAATTCACCTTTTGCATTCGGCCGGTAACTGGATTATTATATTTTGACAAATAATATTTGCTTTTACTATTCATTATTATTATTGTATGTTCAAACTATATACAAAATCATCTAAACCAATTAAACAACATGTTGTTATCATAATTTTAAATATCATTGTGTTGAAATTAATATATTATTACCAACTTATACCTAAGACAGTTTTGTTACTTAAATTAGTGTAAAAATTATTACTATGATCTAGAATTACTTTTATCAACTTAAAAAAAAAAATTTGAGAAAAAAAAATGAATATTACGATATAAGAATTACATTATTTATTTCATACAAAGTTTGCACGAAAAAGATCAATCCTTATTATAGCATAAACGTATTGCAACGTTGTCCGAGTAGGATCACATCTATTTTTGTTATTTCAAGCACTTTTCAAAGTATGTATTGCCAATAACTCCACCTCTCATTGCTTTTTGTACATTCATATCAAACAACCTTTTGTTATTCTGCAAAACATCTGCGGCTTCTTTATTCAGAGGATCCTCTGGATTAGGTTCCTAAAAAAACGAATTGTGACATTTACATTATTTGTCATAAAACTGAAACAACTTTAATTACCAGGAACAAATACTGCAAGCCATAAATAACACTGTTAATGGTCAATACTGGCTTCCAATCTTCGCGTAGTATGTTTAAACACACATTGCCATCGAGATCTATATTTGGATGGTAAACTGTTGTTTCACATTTTACTTTAGGCGGTTCATGCGGATAGTTGACTCCAACTTTAAAACTAAAATTGAACTTTCCACCTTTGTATGATCCCTAGGAACAAAAATAATAAAGTTAGAACACAATATTCTATATAATAAGTATGTTGTTCACCCACTTCATCTGGGCAGATGGTCAATTTGAAATTTAATAAATCATCCGGATCAGGAAATTCAGTAGTGCATGTTTTTGGTAAAGTAAGTTCGTTTAAATCTGTATCAAATAAATAAATCAATTAAGGTCTGATCAAAATGTGTATTATTTTATACTAATATTAGTTATGTTTATTATTAAAGTAGAAATTAATGAACAAAGATGAGCTAATTATGGTTTTTTAGCATTTAACATTGATGGATATTATTTATTGACAAGAGTTCACGATACCACATCCTTTATAATATTCTATGAAAATCACTGGGGGATAAATTAGAATAAACAAATTAAATATAAGTAAGAAAGAAATTATGGTTTTGTGAAGTTGCATAGATAATTGTTGCAATACTTACAGTGTTTTTTTAAATAGATAACTTTAATATAAGAATTGTAACACACTCCTATATTAGTGTGTCTTACGATTCAATTGGGCGCTGTAATGAATGTGTTAAATTTGAATTCAATGATAAATCATTGACTTAACAATGATTATGTTAATAGGAATCTGGTGTAGGACAGTCTCTATTTCTTTGGATAGTTTGTCTTATGTAATATTTATATAATTATTATTTTCTTAATTAGGTAAGTGGATTGATCTGATTTTTGGCAAGAACATTGCATTTAAATTATAAGCTAATATAAATGTACCATAAAATCATAAGATTAATTGATAACTTACTATCCTCTATTACAAGTTATGGTTATTAGGGAGGTGTCAATATGTTAACTTTTTTTAAATAAATACCCATGTGTTATGTTGTTATTGATAAATACAATTATTATTATTACCTATATAGATTAATTTAATAAATACCTTAAACTGATTATAATTATTTTGAAAATGTCTTTGTGCAAAGGACAATAATAATAAAAAAATAATATTAATATTAAACTCAATTCAGAAAATAATATTGTATCAACTTCCAGTTTCGTAAAAATCACATCAAACCCTAATCAAAAAGGGGGACTAAAGAGCCTAATATTTTTAAATTGCTGAAAGAAACGAAGAAAAACTTATAAGGAACCTATTAAAACATCATTATCAGTTAGCTAAATATATTTCAAAAGATATAATATTAATATAATTCATACTTCATTTTAATTTCAACAAAATAACTAATGAACCAATCCTTAACTTATACAAAACAAACATACTACATAATAGTTATAATTTATATATATAACAATAATCTGTAATGTCTAGACATTATCTCTTATTCAGAAATGAAATTAATATGTTATTTTCCAGAAATAAACGTCTAATAAGTTATTACTTATTATGTATATGAATATATCAGGTGTTTCCAGTTCAATCGTACCAAGCCAATAATGAGGTTATCTATTAAATGTCTTCCATTTATTTTATGAAATTAATGGTTCGAAAAGCTTTAAACATATTGATTGATTGTAAAACAAAAATATTATTGGACATTTACCTTTTGTTATTCTAAGATGAGCAGCAGATGCTTTCCTTTGATTTCCCGACTTTGGAGTTTCCCCGTCTTTTTTATGTTGCTTTAAAGAATAAAGTTTAATCATAATTGTGTTATTTATGTAAATTGGATTATTAGACGATTGGTTGTTATGTTATACCGACGGGTTTGACTAGCTTAGATGAAACAAAAAATTTCGAGTTGAAATAAAACTAGGTATTCAATAAAATTTAGTTGAATAATATACGTCTTCTACAACTACTAAGTGTTGAAGAAAGTTAGGAATTTAGAATATCCAAATGATAAAGAGCCTTATCATTGGTTCAACAAAAGAACAACCAAGCGCCATCTGTGCGTATATATGAAGTCTACTATTTAGTAAATATTTAAATGGTAGATTCTCAACCGAATTAAAATGCGATTTTTATTAAATCGTTAATTTAATATGTGATTTAAGTATAATCATAGAAGTATAGTGTTGCTATTTAATATTTATGCATGATTTAAATTTTAAGATATATTATAATATTATATCTTAAATCATGTATTTAAGTTATTTTGGTATAACTGGTATACAGCCTGCTGATCGTAACTAAATAAATAGGTATGATTACAAAAAAAACTGTTTTCGTCCGGTTTGCGCATCTCTCCACTATTCAACACACAAAACCATTACTCGTCGTTCTCCGCATTTCATTGGTTGGTAATATAGACTCTAAATGGACAGCGTATTCCACTCTAATGCACATTGCACGGGAATCATAAAAGAGCAAGAACATAAATTGGGGTAAACATAGACCTATGAAAGTACGAAACTTACACATATTCCCCCACGTTCTATTTTCTCTCTTACTCTATATCGTATCCCTGACCTCTCTCTCTCTAAGCGCTGTTCATTAGTTTATTGGTCTATGCCATTACCATTACAAAACATTAAAGAAACGACACTCGATCACCTGGTCGGGTTTCTGTATCTATTCGGCATGAAGACGTATTGGACTCAGAACATAGTAATGTGTCCCATAATTTGATAAGATGTTGGTTGCGTGTATCCCTATTTGTGACAATATTATAAAAACCGAAACGATCCATTGACCACGCGACGTGAAACGGACGACGGCCATTTTAATTAATTTATTTATTCTAAGTTTTTTTATATTGTATGGTATTGTCAATTTCAGTATTGTATATAGTGTTGCCCTAATAATATCGATATATTGGGGAAACAGATTAACAATCCACGCTCTGGTGGAAACAATTTGTACCTTCCAATTCGGGATGTATAGATATAGTTTTATATTGGTTATTTTACTTTTTATAATAAATTTATGCTGGTATCGAAACTTTATACGCTTTTATAGGTAACTGTATACGTTGGTAAGTTCAATTTCTACTAATATTATCAAATACATTCAAATACACTTCACCTAAAGCAAAATATATGCGAAATGTCGGGAAAATACATACAATCTCCCGACTCCGCGTAGGGGGGAACCCGCCTAACCATCAGTACGATAGGCGTCGACAGCACTCCCAGTGTTAATCTGTCTTCCCAATATCAAATAACGATATTGGTTAATGGTTATTGTGATATATCGATGCATTGATATATCAAAATTAAATTCGGTTTGGGCATCCCTAAATTTGTATACACTAAACTACGCATTAATATTATCATATTAATATTATAATATTTTTATTTGACATTTTTCAAATAATTTATAATATTGATATGAAATATTTAATTGATAACGTATAACACGTTTCCCGGAGACCGACTTCAAGGTCACAACCACGATTAAAGATAGCCGTAGCCATAATACCACAGAACAATACACAAAAACCACGGACCAAGAGAGTGATAAGCACTTGTCCGAAAAATGATAAGGACCGATAAGAGTGGTTGTACGGTGACCAACTTGAGGTGGTGTTGCACAGCAAGTCGGGGGATATTTTCGATTTGCGTAGCGGAGCGACGAGTGCCGCTAGCAAGGCATCACTGTACGATGTTTTTTTCATATTGGTGTCACTGTAATATGCTGGTATCGTATTGTGGTATAAGCTACCTTATCATTTTTCGGACAACTGCCCCCAATCCTCATTATATCTTAGTTCGTGGTCCGTGACAAAAACTAATGATAACACCAAATTCCACAATCTTCATATCTAGTGATATCTGCTGTCTGGTTTTCACGTGGTTATTTTGCTCAAATATTCAATATTTACGTGTATTCATATATTTTAACTTCAAAATCAGAAGGTTCCTAATATTTTACGTGTAAGTATTATTAACCTTTAGTCTATAAATGGTTTAGTTATAGTTCATTATCAGATTGTAGAATTTTCAGTTCCATTGAAACTGAAGCCGTAGGTTAGTTTATATGAAATTTACCTATAGGTTTACATTGTTTTTGTTTATGATCCAAATGTACCATACATGCATTATAAAAATATAATATTAACATTTCTGAACTGCCCAAGTGTTCAACAGTATTAAATTTGAATGCATAATTTAATAGACATAATACGTTGCTCAATTGTAGATTCACCCCTCATAAGCTTTAGATAATATAATGCTTTTTAATATAATATAATACATTTAGTTTTTAAACTTTCCTGCATATTTATAATTTACGGTATATTATATATATATAACTTGCTAAATACAAACACATAATATTCTTACCATCAAGTTTCATTATAGGTCAATTCACTCTAATTTTTAAACTAATGAAGCTACACATGTTTTTTGGTAAGCATAAATTTGCTATGTTATGCACTTGTAAGACAGACAACCAATACCACGGTTACGTCCTCTTAAGTGGATATCAGCGCACTATTTGTTTTCTCTTTCTGGCCCACGTGCAACATACACTAAATGCATTAACGCAGAATCATTTTTTCTACGTTTTCTAAGTAATCTTGGAGTAAAATCACCCATTACAAAAAAGATAGAGAATAATATTATTGAGGAAATGACATCAATTTTATATTTTATTGTTATTTGACTTTCAAAATAAACAAAAAAAATTTGTAAATTTAAATTATGTTTAAATTGTTTTGAGACAATATTTAAACAAATCGATATGTCATTTGTTCAAAAATATTAGGCACTGGTCCAATGTGCGACCTACAACTGATAATTGACCTATCCTTATCTTTGCTAGGCCAATGTGCAACCTACGGTCAATGTGTGTAATTTACGGCCAAAAGTAAGAATACAGTTGTCGATTTGTTTAATTTATGTCGCAATGTGACTGTTAATACATTTTACTAGTGATCAAAATTATGATAGTTCAAATCCATGAGTCATTATTCAAAGGAAAACACAAACACAACCGTGGTCGTCTTCGATGTGGTGATATTTGACCAAATGAGGAAAGTTAAAGTTATAGTGATGATACTGAAGGGCGAAGAAGATAATAATACAGTGGGCACAAAAAAATTATGGAACACGTGTATCTTGACCGTGGGTTTTTGTACTTTATTGCAAAAAAAAATATTTTGGAACAACGTTTATTCATTGTAGAAAAACGTGACAAAGTAACCTTACTTCCTATAGTTAAAAAGGAGTAGAACTAGGAAGTATTATCCATAGTGATGAATGGAGAGCTTATTCATCATTAAACAATGCACAATACATACACTATACTGTGAATCATATATAATTGTTAATAACTATTAAAAATATAGTATAGGTCAATAACTATATGTGGGTTGTACACTGGACTGAAAATGAATATGTAGGTCGCACATTGGACTGGTGTCAAATATTACTCTATCTTTTTTGTAATGGGTGATATTACTCTATGATTACTTAAAAATATAGAAAAAATGATTCAGCGTAAATACGTTTTGTCTATGTTGGCCAGAGTGAGAAAATAAATAGTGCGCTGACATCCTCTTAAGTTGTTTCTTTCTTAGATTTTATAAACAATATAATTATTAAGTTAAAATTCCATTATTTTGTAAATACTATCAACATAGGCGCAAATAGTGGAAAGGGCTAACCAACATTTTATATTCTCCCCACAATAAGAACCTCAAGAAAAACCTGAAGATACACCACATGGAGTATATGAAAATAATGTTCATCTCTATATAAAAACCTTCAGCCTCCCAAATAGTTTCATAATATAATCACATTTTTCTTATAGTTGGGATCTTAATGCATCTTACAATTTGAAATGTAAAATTACATTCAAAGTACCTATTTAGGAGATAAAATTATCTTTTACTTTTTAAAATCAAAAATTGCTTTATCTAATTTCAACTAATAAATTTTTTTTTTTTGTTAATCAAAATTTCCTTGACATTTTCATCTAAACTTATTGCTAACAAAAATACATATTTTTGGCATTTGGAAAATAGATAACAATAATATTATCATAAGTCATTAGGTAATGATGAAAATATTCAATGTTTAACAATGTACTGTAATTAGTGTAATTAACTACAATATTACTAATAAAATATTTTTTATAACCTACTAAATTTTAATGTATTTACAATTAAAAAGATAAAAAAAAAAAGAAAATGTCTAAACACAACTTATTTCATAATAATGTAGGTAATAGTATTTAGTATTTACCTTATTTTTATCCACTTATCTTTATTGCTAACATAAACCATAGGTATAAGTTCAAATATACCCATTTGTATTTTTTTAGGTAAATAAGTTTTTACTATTTTTAAATTTTTATATTTTTGTTTCAGATATTTATCAAACCGCTTGTAATTCCATTGTTCAAGTACCAATATTTAATTCAAATTGTTTGAATTATTAATTTTGTAAGTATTTGAATTAATCTCGTATTACAACAGAGGTTATTGATTTTAGTCAGTTATGGCATCAACATCTCTTGCAAAACAGTTACAAAAATTAAGTGCTCCCCAAACATCAATATTGAGTTTGGGCCACAAAAAAACATCATTGCTTATTCAACCACAAGATATAGGAAATCATGATTTGTCATCATTTTTCGAAGTTGGCCTGAAAGGTCTTAATGAGCTGTGTGGTATCAATACAAAGTTTATCAAATTTAAATCAACATTATTTAGCCATTTATGGCAGACTAAGCAAAGGGCAATTTTGAATCTATCGGAAAACCAAAAAATTGATTCTTTGATTGATGAATTTTTGTGTTTGTTATCTCCTTATTTTAATTCAAAACCAGCATTATATGCACTTGAGTGGTTAGTACATCGATTTAATATTGAACAATACAATACAGACATTTTACTTGGCTATGCTTTACCATATGTCTCAACCCAAGTGTTTACAAGGTTAATACAAGTGATTCCTCTTAAGAATAACACTGAAGTTGCAAAAAATTGGTGGTGGTTAACCAGATCTAGAAAAACTGGTGTTCAAATTAATGAACAAAGTTTTATTGCGGAAGCAATTAATGATACGAGGTTATTAAAACTAATTTGTTCTATTATTATTAAAGTGATTGATGAACATAAAGCTAATGAGGAATTAGTAACAGTTTGGACTAATTTTTATGCCAAACTTTTAGTTGCTGCTTTTACATCATCCTCTATTTCAAAGAATAATTTAATAACAATATTTCTTCCATCAATAGTTGCTGGGCTTGAATCTGACGCGCGGCCATTCACAGTTTCTTCTTTAATAGTTATTGGTGTTATGTCCAAGTATATAACATACACAGAAAAATTACGATCAAGTCTAGTTAAAAAAATTTTAATGGTTAAACATGAACAGCTATATTATAATTGTACTTTGTTATTGAGTGTTATTTTCAAATCAACAAGAAATTCATCAATCGTCAAAATTCCCAATTCTTGTATTAAATATATGGCTGAACATTCCAATTTACAAATTGAGGCTTTTAAAAAACTTTTAAAATTTGACAAAAGCATATTCTATTTATTAACTGTTCGAGATAGTATAATGCTTTCAAAAAAAGAAAAATCTATTTGTTCATTTGCTTCTGATTTAATAAATTTAATAGATTTGAATGAAGATGACTATACAATTGAATTAGTAAAACTAATAATGGACTCTTCTAATGATGAACCCTGGTATTTAGAAATAGCTAAGAATGTTAAAAATAAATACAAAACTGCTTGGAAGGATTCAATTAAGTTGTTACATGATTCACCTTCTGTAGAAAAAAACAAATTCATAAGTACATTAAAGGTTGATGATGTCACCTCATACGATGATGAGAAAATGGACGTTGATGTAATTATTGAAGAACCGAAAGATAATAAAATGGAAATTGAAGATAGTATATTTACTAAACAGTATTCAAGTGATGAAGAACGTATTCAAGTATACTGTGAAAATTTATGGATTGGAAACATTAAGATTACTCAAATTTGCAATAGTCTTAACTCACTAATCAATAAAAATGTTTTGTTTTTAGTATCATTAACCCCCGAGAACATTGTAATTCCAACGTTATTGTGTTGTTTGGCTTCTGATGCACAACATATTAGAAAAACAACAATAACTTTCCTCAAAAAGTTGAATAGAACCTACAAAGATACAAGCTCTTCATCTTATATGTGGTTAATAAAAAATATCATTAGTAAACGTCAAAATATCCTAGTAGATGGTGATCAAATTCGCCTTATTTTAATGATTGCATTACAATCTGATAACATTGATGCTAAAAATACGTTAGAAATGTTATTTAAAACCGCATGCAATTTTGATATATCTTCTGCATTACGACTTAAAATATTTGATGTTTTTTCAGCACTCAATTCATCAAGTGTGTGTCTAAGTGTGATGACCCATGGTCTTGAATTATTACAAAAAACACAAATTGATATAGCTGAATCACATATTTTTAAATTTGCTCTCAACAAACTTCATCCTAGTGTCATAGATTGGTTTAGCATATGGCCTATATGTGAAAAATATTTAAAGGAAACAACTCCTGTATTAAACTTTGGAACAGGAAAATTGATATGTCCAGTCACAATTTTTGTTCAAAGTCTAACAACAGAAATGTTTAACACAATGTCTGATGATTTGAAATTGAAGTTAATAAAGACTCTACTTGATTTGCAAGCAAAAGTTGAAGATAATGATATTATAGACTCCATTAAAAGTTTTATTCACGAAGTTAGCTTTGACAGTATAATGTTCATTTCTCATCTTGAAAAAATGTATGATGATTCACCCAACAGTGTGCTATGGAAAAATGGAATTGCCTTATTGGAATTAATTCAAAATAAAAACAGTTTAGAAAATGTTACTAGATTGACCCCAGTTTTATTTCATATACTAAAAAAATGCTTAGAGTTTGAAGATCAGTCTAGTTTACTTGAGTACACTAAACAATTGTGTTTAAGTTGTATACTAAATTGCTGTACAATGACTAAAAATGAGACTGAAAAATCTAAAGTTTCTGAACATCTTAACCTTGAACTAATAGTCTCAACCATGCGTTTATCTCCAAATCAACAAACTCAACATCACGCATTAATTCTATTGTCAAACTGTGCTCAAATGGTACCAGACCAGATTATTTTACATGTAATGACTATATTCACTTTTATGGGTAATTCCGTTATGCGCCAAGATGATGAGTATACATTTAAAATTACTTGTCAAGTACTCAATACAATAATTCCTATTTTATTAAAGGAAGGCCAAGTTGTGACTAGAAAAGCATTATCAGTATTTGCTCGTAGTATTTTGGATATACCTGAGCATAGACGAGGGACATTATTGAGATACCTTGTTCAAGCTTTGAATACCAACAGTTATTTATGGGAACTAATTGTACTTGTACATAAAGAATACATATCTGGTACAATCGGTACTAAAAATAAGGTGTCTAGTAATACTATTTGTTTGGATATCTGTGCTGAATGTCCAATAAATGTTTTACTTGATATGTGTAATAATATTTTAAATTACTGTAAATTTATAGAACTTAAAAAAGGAGAATCTGATCAAGAAACATTAATTGACATTTCTAACTATTCTGTAAACAAATTACATAAATTAAAATATTGTTTGGTATCTTTTATTACAAACCTACTATCATCATATACATTTGTTTCCAAAGTTATGTATTGTACATCTAATGATACATTAAAAGAAGGTTTCACTGAAATAATTAAAAATACTTTATGGTTTGTACAACGCCAAAGCAGCTGTTCAAAAAACTTTATGCCTATCAAATATTATAGCATTTTAGACAAAGTAAATGCTTTACTTCCATTGGATATATTTGTTGATGCTATAAATTATATATTAACATTTGTCGACCTCAAATCTACACAACACAGAACTATGGATTTACTGAACAAAAGATTATTGGAATCTAAGTCATTAACCCAATATCAAACATTAAAATTACTTGAACCTTTGTCCGAAATAGTCAATATGTCTAGCTTTAATACAAAAGAAGATTTGAATGTTAAACAAACTGCTCTTATTTCTATTACATTGGTCACCAAGTGCTCAAATATTAATGAAAATGTAGATGTATTTAAGGAAATTCTTCAGAAAGTTACTAAATCTGTACAAGATGTATCTGTTGGTCCATTGCTTGGAACATTTGTGCTATGTATTGCAGAGTTGGTTTCTAATTTAAAAACTAAAGCCATCTCAAGTTTTGCATCAATAATACCAACAGTAATATCTGTTCTCCATAAATTGAATGACATTAGTGTTATGTCTGATGGAGCTTTATTACCAAGTATTCTGACCGGTTTGCTAAGAATAATATCAGAACTAAAAAATTTTTTGAGTCCTTATCTGGTACCTTTAATCTACGAACTATCATTATTGTCAGCTACCTGTGATGACAGTTCAGAAGATGAAAATGATAATTACAAATCTATAATAAGAACTAAATTTCAACAGTTGGGTGAAAAGTTGTCTGAAATACCAGGACGAATTTTAGAACCAGTACTAAGTAATACTTTGGTAGAAATTGTGAGGAACCTTAAATTTACTGCATTCCAATATGTATTGAATATAGCAAAAAATAGTTTTAAAAATTCCATGACTGAAGAATTTACAACGTTCCTGTTAAAATCTCTAGATTTTTGTTGTTTTACTCATGAATCCGAAAATATAAAATCAAGTATGGTGGAGGGTTCAGTTATATCTGCAATAAGTGAAGTAGCATTAAAATGTTCTGAATCAACATTCCGTACATTTTATCATAAATTAAATGAATGGAAAAATGGTAAAAATAATGAACTTCGTGTATTAATCTATTTTAAATTATTAAATACATTATCTAGTGAGCTTAAAGGTTTGTATCTTTTATTTGCTGGAAATTTAATACCAACAGCTAATTTGATTCTGACACAATGTAAATCCAACACTAAAATTGAAAAAACATTGCTTATTCAATCTATAGTGTCAACATTATCCAATGTTTTTAAGTATGATACAATCAATTTTACAACCAAAGATCGTTTTGAAATAATTATGAACCCACTAGTTGATATTTTGGAAGCTGTAGATTTGGAAGATTACAACAATATATGTAAGAATTATGTAATACCATGTATATCTAATTTAATAGCTGCTGTAACAGATGACACTTTATGGAAAGATATAAATTGCCAGATTATGCTTAAAGCTAGACATCGTTTGCCTGAAGTCCGATCAATATGTATTGATACTACATTAGCTGTAGCAGAGAGATTGGGAGAAAATTTCTTACCACTACTTCCAGATTCAATACCATTTTTAGCTGAATTGATGGAAGATGAACAGGAAGATATTGAACAAAAAACAAGGAAAGCTATTCAACAAATGGAAAAATATGTTAATGAGCCCATTGAAAGTTATTTTTGTTAAAACTGTATACAATTGGTTAAATATATACTGCTATAAGTATTTATTTTTAGATGTACTTTATTTATTGCACAAGTTATAAATCCAAAAAATAGTTTTTAATCTGATACATAAAATTAAATTAACGACAACAAATGTGCACATTACGACTAGGTTTACCAACAGGCTAACGAGTAGCCACCTTGTGTTATTTTGTATTTGTCACTTAACAATTTGCTTTTCCTGACAGATTTTTCCTCATATAACAATATTGTAGAAACATATAAACATCCATATTCCATGTGTATTAATATATATATATAACAAGACTTGTCAGTGTTCAGTCTCATCAAGTAACGTAACTTAAAAATGTAGAACAGGATATTATTGAATGTGCTATAAAAAGAATAATTTTATTTTACTAATGTGGATTTAACCACAACATGAATAAGTTTTCTTTAAATTAATTAATAGTACAAATATAATGTATTATATTCGATAATAATGCGCTATTATCTATCAAAATGAGATAAATATGCAAGTGGAATTTAAATAAGCGGGTAAGTGGATGTCGCTCTGCTGTACAGTAGGTTACAATATTGCGTCAATGTATAATGGATTGTATTAAACTTGAATTCAATGATATTATATCATTGTTTAAGAAAAATCGATTCTGAGCAGACGGTTTATCAGTCTGAATTTTTAAATTTGTATTATTTATTATAGCCTTTAAGTTGAATTAATATTTTAATATTATAATTTTTTATTCGTTGCTACGGTGATAAACACATTAAAATCTCATTTGAGGTGGTTTTTCGTAATTTGTCAGTAGTTTTTCCCGTGGCTTGAAATAATTTTTGAAAAAATCGAAAAATGACCTCTTTAAAGTACCATCTTGATCCGATTTGCTAAAAGATAAGGTACTATATGTTGAAAACGAAGCACCCCTTCTGGTAAAACTTTAGTATACAGGATATTTAAAAAAAAAAACACCATTGTAAAACCACTAGCTTTCCTTGCTCCGCTCAGAATTTAAAATAAATCGTTTTCAAAGACAAAAAATAAATTTTCATATTTGTAAGTGTATAGACATAGAGTTCAGATACTTAAACAAGGTAAAATACAAGTTAAATAAGAATATTACCTATTACGTAATTATAAAAATCAATATTGGATTTTTAGCTGACTTATTTATCCCTTTGTCCTCCTAAAACGATCAGACTAGTTATTATATTTTTTCCTACTGGTGTCGCGCATTGAGGTATTGGCGAATGGTTGTAAAACTGCTGTTAGGACCACGAAATCATACATTTCACATTACATTATAGTGGCCACTGATGCAGTTGGTAATTATTTCTAGCTGGTGAAGAGCTAAAGGAAAATATCACATAAAAATAAATAATGGTAAATACTTTACATTACATATTATAAATTGTTTACATTTTTCACACAAAGTAGTCAGTACCATGGACCAATGCTTAAAGAATTTTAATTACATTTCGAAATAATAATAAGAAAATACTCTATACTCGGTCGGTAGCACATTGGTAGTCACAAATCAGTTGTAGTCAGTAGTTACTCGATACAGCTGATATACCTATTACCTATTATTCTATTCTGTGCTATTACCTATATCGTAGAACAATATATTATGGCTAGTTATATACTAACTACTAACTAAATAGGTATTAACTTTAAACTTAAATCTGCCAATCTGTGATAGTCGATAGTTGTGTCTGTATACTTGCCAGTAAGGTTGTCCCTACGATTACAGAATAAAGATAGAATATTTTTAATCGTCCACTCGTGCTTGCCACTTTGCGCCGTCTTGTAGATTGCACTTTGCAATCAGTTCACGATTGTCGTAAATTGCATATTGCATAACCACAACACGGTTCGTGGTTACAAGAAAGTTTATCAGTTTATCAGGAAAAATATAAAACGACAAGTTGACAACCGTCCTACGTTCATCAATAATTTTACTGAACTAAACAACCAAATTTTTAATTATGCATGACCAAACACTTAGATTAGATATTATAATAAGTATACAACTCATAAGAGTATTAAGTACCTTTTTAAACGTAGCAGAATTTTACTCATACTGTTAGCGATTTCGTTACAATGTTTTTCTAGTCATTATTTATAAGTATTTTTTTTTTCAATACAACTGAAAACTGATCTCAACTCTTCTGTTATGACCAATCTGTGAGTTATAAAAATGAATAAACAAAATATTTCACCTAAAAAAAAATCGAGCTTGTTAAGTATACTACATTTAAGGAAAAAAAAAACAACAACGCCCGAAATTGATACATCAAAACAAACATTTTATCAATTAGATGGTCCGTATCGTAATGTTTCTAATCCACTCAATAGAAGCACAAATGTCTCTTTATGTTGTGCAATTACTGAGACAACAAAGACACCATCTGATTTCCAAAATGGAGAAAACTCAAATGAACCTGATGTGTGTTCATGTACAGTGGAACCCAATACTTCTCATAAACGGTCTTTGAGTCTTGGCTTACATTCATCTACCAACGGTGTGAATCCAGAATATAAAGATACTGAAACAAATGAACCATCAACTCCTTCTTCGGAAAAATGTGACAGGTTACGGAAAATGTTTAGCAATGTACAACATGTGTCTGCCGATAGTATCATTATTCCAAAAACCCCTACTATAAATACAGCAGATTCAAAGCCAATTCGTCCATCGTCTACAACTACTTTAACAGCATCTGAATATATAAAAAAAACTGAAACTAAAAATAACTCAATGGATAGTTTAGCCAGACAGGCTTTATTTGCAGTACAAGTATTACATCTTATTCCCACGTCTGATGTTAAAGAACGGTAAAACATATAAAATTATTTATTTTAACATACTTATATACTTAAATGTATTTATTTTATTTTTTTACAGAAATTATTTACATGGACGTATTGCAGGAAATTCTTTACTAGGAGCTATGGAATTGGAGCGAGTTTTACATAATCGTGAAGTTCGTATATATGTTGGAACCTGGAACATGAATGGCCAAGTAAATATAATAATTAATAAAGTTAATGTTTTTATGTAACTAAATTAATTTTATAGGCGCCTCCACCTGAACTTAATGAACTACTACTACCAGATACTGTTCCTCATTTGCCAGATATTCTTGCTATAGGTACCCAAGAAAGTTACCCTGATAAATTTGAATGGGAAGTAAATATTCAAGAAACTATTGGTCCATCACACATTCTTTTTCATTCTGCTTCACTAGGCACATTACATTTAGCCATTTATATTCGAAGAGATCTAATATGGTTTTGCTCTGGTAAGAATTTTTAATTATTCCAATGTTTTAAAGAGGCTTAAGAATATTAAGTGTATTTATTTTTAGTTCCCGAAGAATCAAGTTTTAGCACTCGACCGGGAACAGCATTTCGAACAAAAGGCGCTGTTGCAATTTCGTTTTCTTTATTTGGTTCGTCAATATTATTTATAACATCGCATCTTACTGCACATGTAGAAAAAGTTAAAGAACGTTTACAAGATGTGCGTAGAATTATTAAATCTTTGGAACTTCCAAAACTTTTGCCTGTTAAACATAAAACAAAAGGTACATGATTTTTTTAAAGTTAATTCATATAAATACAACAATTTTTTTTTGTTTTAGATGTTACAAATAATTTTGATTATGTATTTTGGTGCGGAGATCTAAATTTCAGATTAGCCCATTCACGACCCGAAGTCATGAAATGGGTTACACAGCATAGGTTTCCTTTAGTATCACCTATGCATCAAACACTTTCAGATCAACTGAATGACTGTATTTCAAATGGTAAGTCCAGTTATGTTTATTTAATTATGTAAATAATTAATATTAAACTAGTTTTAATTTATATTTTATAGTATAAATTGTTGGTGTAATAGTCATATATAGTCCTATAGATACATTTTAAGTATTAATTATAGTTTTTCCCAAATCAAGACTAAAGAAAAAAAAGCAAATTATAAGTTAATATTATTTTAATACGTAATAAACCACCCTCTTATGAATTCGGCACCAAAAGATTAGCAACTACGTTTTTGGTATATGTGAAGTGGTTGTGTCTTAGCTTGGACCGGTGTAAATATTATATAAGATATGGTCATTATGTTTTTTTATATGGGATTTATAGAACAGTTAATTTTAACAACTATTTTGTTTCTTTGATTTATTTTAAGCAATTTCTGAGGTAATGATTTTAATAGCTGGTTCAAATTTTGGCCATCAAATACCGTTAGTTTGGGTTATTTTTTATTATCATACTATTTTCAGTAGTCTACTGTAGATCTCTCTAATTTACCCCTGGGTCGTGAACTTGTTAAATCAATCAAAAAATTTAAACTAATATACAAATTTTATATAGATGTTAACCTTTAAAATTACTCTTTATATTATTGACACATCTTCATGAACTTTAATAATATTTTCCTTGTATGAGAGAGCAATATTTGATGTTACATCTCTAACAAAAAAGAACTAACATTGAGTTAAATCTGTATTAATTATAGGTTTAGTATTTCGTGGATTCCAAGAAGGCCCATTAACATTTGCACCAACATATAAGTATGATCCAGGAACTGAAATGTTTGATACAACTGCTAAACAAAGAACACCTTCATATACAGATAGAATTCTTTTCAAATGTGGAAAACAACAGGTTCTACCAAGTCCTACAGGTAAATATGAAATTTGTATACCATGTAACAGTGGCTAATACAAGTGATACTCAACTCGCAGGCACTATTGTGCTATAGCCCTGAGTTATTTTTAAATTTAATTAATATATAAATGAAAATAAATATCTAATTAAATTCAAAGTACATTTTTTTACGGTTAATGGCATGATTGTGGTTGTAGTAGGGGGCTGAAAAGTGGACACTTGCCTCCCTGATATTTTTCGGAAGGTACTAAATATATGGGTATGTTATTATATACTGTATAACATTTTAAAATCTAAAAAGAATAAAAACATTACCTATGCACCATAGTGGCTAAATAAAATAGCCTATATAAATACATTTTTCTCATGTAACTTGCAAAGCAAAAATATTGAGTAACCTTACTATATATATAACAAAAAAATGCTTTAATGTGCCCCTAAATTTATTTATAAAGCATGGTCATACTCCCTGGGTAGATTAAATATCTTTAAAGTTGGACATTGGTTCATAAACCATGTCTAGACAATTTTTGGTAGGTAACAAGGTTGTTCATTGTGTATCATTTTTAAAGTCAGCAGTCAAAGTTATGATTCAAAACTTTAAAGACCTAATCTAAGACCAGTTTTATCCTTCTATTTTGTATATTCTTATTTGAAACAGAATTTATCACATTTTAAAATATAAATTTTTATTAAAATTACAATTCCATTACATTATGTATTTTACTGTGTTGGGTAAATTACTTTTAAAAAGTAATGACATTACATTACCCGTTACTCCAAATGTTTTTATTTAAATTACATTTTCGTTACCTAAAATTATTTTTATCACGTTACATTACTTTTTCATTAATAAAGTTGTGCGTTACTTACTAATTATTATATATATATTTTACAATCATAGACCTATAATGATTAAAGACCTACCTATTATGTACAAATTAGTGATGAGAGTAAAATCACGTCTGTTACTTTGTCACCACGACAACAGTGTCGCTGTTAGTCACTGCGATAATTGTGAAAATTAATGGTGACTAGTGTTTTTAGAGGTTGACACGACACGGTGTAGTGTGAAACCGGCTGTTGTCGCGGTGACAAACTAAACAGCGACGTGTTTTTACGATCATCGCTAAATTCTAGTATACTCTAGCTATGATGGTTATTGGTTACTGAGTAACTTAAATATATATTATGCAAAACAAATGGTGACCATTCACCATTAAAAGTCACGGTGACTTTAAAGTAGCTGTCACCATTGTCACGGCGACCACCAAATTTTGTTACCATTAACCATCCCTAGTACAAATGTACAATCATCTCACCTATATATGGCTATATAGTCACAAGTCGTAAATCATAATTAATTTTAATTAAATTTTATTTTTAAACCTAACTGTTTTCTTTCTGCTAATAAAGTGATAACATTTATTCCTGGAATGTTTAATAATATTGTTAACTATTATCAGAATCAAAAATAAATATAATTGATTTTTTATTTTTCCTGGGATATCCTATCAACTTGTTTTTGTAATACATTAAAAACTATTATTTTATTAACGTGAGAAATAACGTATTAGTGCGTTGCTTCTTAGAAATTACTTTTCAAAAGTAATTTTGTTACAATTGCGTTACTTTAAGTAAAATGTAATGAAATTACTGCTGTGTTACTGAAAAAGTAATTGCGTTACAGTAATTTATAATTTGCGTTACGTTACTACACAACACTGCTATTTTATTAGTATTAACTACAATAATTAATATTTAAATTATTTCCCTATTTTTTTAAATCAGTTATCATTTATTTTTTATTTTATCATAAGAAAATGTATTTTTGCAGGATCCACTTGTACTTCATCTAGTATTGAATGTTTAACTTACTGTTCAGTTCCAACAGTATGTACATCTGACCATAAACCAGTTTGGGGTCTTTACAAGTGTTCAATTCGGCCTGGTATTGATACGTAAGAATTAAAATATATTTAAAAAATCTGTAATTTGTGTATGTTTAATATATATAAATATATTTCAGTATGCCTTTAGCCGCTGGACAGTTTAATCGTGATGTTTACTTGGAAGCAATCAAAAGACGAGCCGCAAGTATGGACAAACGTGTTGGAACATCCGCTGTTTGTAATGTACAATAACAAAAAACTGATAACTAACCTAAAAATTTGGCAAAAAGTGATAAAATCTTCTTAAAAGGGTACTATATATTTAGTTTGTAGAATAATATCTAAAGGGGGATCAAATAATTAATCATTTGTATTAATCAAAAATGATTAACTATTAAGAAGTCAAATGACATATAAATCACGCACTAAAAGACTGCATGTAAAAGGTAAAACTATCAGCTATATTAAATTTGCTTGACTGTCTGTGGTGCTTTAATTTTAATATTGTTTTGTAATTAATTTTTTTGAATTTTATAGATATTTAACCCTTACTAAAGTAATTTTGTCTAGTCAAAATAAAATGTAAATGTGCAATTTTTAATACCACTTACCACTTATTATAATCCTTGTCCTACTGTTAATTTAATTTTTACCTATTTACCTTACTACACCTAGTTTTAATTCTTTATCTAATTTTTGTTTAACCACAATTCATACAGTTAAAATTAATGTTTTTTATTTTTAATTTGTATTGTTATTATTATTATTATTATACCAGTACAGTCAATTCAGTATTCTTATACTATTCTGATATTACCAAGAAAAAGATGATAATAAATATATTGAAGATATAAAAATATTAATTATTATATACTTTTTTAATGACAGTTAATTTTATTGTTTTATATATTACTAGTTTATGTTATATTAACAATATTTATTAAAGTATAGATTAACTATAACTACACAGATATTTTCATTATTATTTTTACCTACTTAAAAAGGTAGAAAAAATTTTAATTACTGTGATATTTTATAGCTCCAGTGTTATGCAAGTTTGTATAAATAATTATAATTTTAATTATTTTGTTTATTAGTTTTAGTTATTAAATATTATTGATGTGATTATAATATTATATTGACAGGTATGGATTTCAGACGTTTATAATGAATGTTTTAATATTTTAAGTACTTTACTATTTCTCATTCATTTTTATACCTTTTTTTTGTACCTAATATTTTATTTTAATTTAGTTTTTTGCTATTTTGCAATCCTCAATAACTAAGCCTATTTATTATAATTTATCAATCAAACATACTCTAAAGACAATATAGCGAGTTTTAATCTACATTATTTAATTATAGTTTATTATTTTTTAAATTCTGATTGATATTCGTGCTATGTGTATTTTAAATAAACCATGATGAATAATAGAAAAGTAATATTTATTTTTCTTAATTCTTTTATTCTAGGAGTAAGTTACAGTCCGACAATACTATAGTATACATGATGGTTTTTTACTGACCACGGTTAAATATATACTATATATCTTTAATCGTGTTACTGACTTACTTATTATTATTTAAATATAATCATTTGCTATTTCAAATTCAAACATAATACTAATTACTTATCCAAATAAAATTACTACCTGGTTCCTAAACTAAACAAATTATTATATCAGTGTTTTAATCTTTATGAGAAACTTAATATCACTTTTTAAAAAAAAAATAAAAATAACATTAATATATCATCATGAAATTAATATATTACAATACTTCTGTAATAGTATTCTCTGTCTATATTTGGTACTTATGAGCAGTAGTCGGGAGTAACGCGCTAATTGTAGCGATTGACGTAGTGTCGCTACATTATGCCTTAGATAGCGAAATACTAAAGCGCGCTAAACATTTCCGGTTAGCGTAGTGAAAATTATCATTATTTTGTCCCTACCTACAATCTAATTGGTAATTTTTAAAACATCAATTATGATTATATTTGTTTATTTATACTATGATAATGATGTGTGTATTAGTGAAGTTTTTGTCATGGCCCCTGGCTCCGGTCCAGTGACTAAATGTCAAATCAGTACAAACTACTAACACTAGTCTTCAATAAGAATATTTTGAAAAATGTAGCAAAAAAGTAACACCCTACATTTAGACAATAGCATTAGTCTATAGAAGCACAATTTAATAAATATAGATATACTAAATATCTTAAATCGTGGTTAGAAGCAGCGCGCTACATTTAAAAAAAAGTAGTGATAGCGAACTACTTTTTTTGGGGAGTAGCTGTAGCGTACTAGCGTTAGCGGGCAACAAAAAACTAGTAACGTCCTTACCACTGCTTATGAGTTGAATCTAGGAAAAAAAGCCCCGGACAACATTCATTGGAAAAAAAAACCCCTGTACATACAAAATACATTATTCTTTTTTATTATGATTTACATAATTAAATATAATCATAATTCATAATATAATCATAACATTTATCAATGTACCTAACACTTCTTTAATATAATATCTATAACCACAAAATATATAATATTCTAAAATACTAGTTTAGTTACAATTGTTTTTTATTAATTATTATATTATTAGGTATGTATCTAATTTAATATTTATTATACTAGACAAAACATTTATTTTATTAAAAGGTAACTATAAAAAAAATTACATCTAGTATATGACATTAAACAATAACTAATTATATCACAGTAATAAAATCATATAACATAAACCATAAATCAAAATATGTATAATAAATAGTTCAATAACATATTATATATTATGTATTACTTATTAATTATTATGAAGTATACAAGTTTAGCTGCAATCTTTTATCTTGCAATTACTTTTATTACCCTACTATATTTATGTATTTAGTTAGTACGGGGCATTTTTTTTCCTATAGGTGGGGCTTTTTTTCCGAATACCTGAGTTATGTCTTATGTGTTAACGAATTGTGGAATAAAAATTCCCCGGCAAAATCATCATTGCCCTAGAAAAAAATATTTTCAGACAATAATATTACTCATAAGTCATAACGCACAAGTCACCACCCCGTGAAATTGATTGGACAACAATTATTGGACACTTATTATTTTAAACCACATTATTAATATTTAATCTCTGTGGCAAGAGTGCATGACGCAAAAACTTCGTCATGTTCTGTTCCCCGTGGTACACAAATACACAATACACATCAAGATATGGATAAGATTACCAGTGCTTGTACAGCTTTTAAATAGACACGTATAAGGCAGTGTCTAGACAGTATTATTAGTATAGTAAGTAAAGTTGTAACCATGACAAAATACAGCAGATACGCTTGGTCATGGTTGTAAGTTACAACTTGAAATTTGTCGCAGAAGACACCTAATTTGTCATGAAAATTAATTTCATTAAGTTCATCATGCATTGATATTTTATATTATCTAAGTTCGTGGTTCGTCATCCACAGTCTACAATAGACACTAGTACTACTACACTCTACTTGAGACTTGAGTCTACAACTATTCACATTGCTACCGTCCACGGACCAACCCCACCAGTCGTTATCACAGCCGTTTTGGGGCGCACTGGCACTGTCCGTTCCAATGCACCGTCTGGACGACTGACATGATGTACGGCACGGTGTTGATGCTCGCGTACGGCCATCTTGTTTGTTATTCCGTTTCCGCACCGAATCCGTGTAACGTGAACGAACGTCCGCCGCCGTCGTTACCGACGCGAAATTGGAACTGCATATCCGCGGTGTCCGCGGTATTTAATGGTCTCTATTTTGTAGTCAGTTACTGACGGTCTACGCCATCCGAAAAATCGCTGTATACAACATTCGACGCACGTGCCGTTGTGACTGACGGTCGCAGAAATTGGGCGTACACTGAGCAAGCCAGTCAAGTTCGTTTTGGCCGACAAAAAATCGGAACACAAGCGCACCGCCACGCCATTTGGCAAACGAAACAAGAACCGAAAGTCAAAAACGAGTCCTTTGCCCCGTATTATGAACCACATGGTCGAACGGGACAGTCAGAATGACGTTCCGGAAGAAATGGACATCACTGAAGGTATGAAGCCGCAGCCGTTTGTCGAGCAGCTACTATTGTTATATTTTGTTTATTAACTTATCCATATATCGGGTATTATCCGTTTCGTAAGCCCCCGATAACTTCAATGACATGATTTCCTCTATTCGTTTCGGTTAGTCGACTCGAGTCAATAGTAATTATAATTATTGTCCCCGCCGTTTTATGCATTTTCCGGGTGTTAGTCAATTTTTTTCGTTCAATTGAACGGTGGCAATCGTGACAACGCATTAATGCTTTTGTGTTACAAACGAAGTATTCATAGGAGCCAACAAAATACTCGTTTGGTTGACGATGAATTGATAACCTATCTATTAAAAATTATTTACAACACTCGATTTCATGTAGATAGGTACTAGGCAGTCATCGTTTTAATATTTCTGATTTCAGTCGCTTGTTCTTAGTGTTTTATCGTTTTTTTAAAAATACATTAAGTTTTAGAGCTTCTTTAATTTTATACTGTAGTGTAATCACTAATTACTGAATCAGCATTATATAGAATAATCTCAAATTACAAAAGCCATTTCTATTACAGTGTACATATGTATTGGTCGGCTTTATTTTATTACAGTAATGTATAAAAACAATGAACTTAGCTGTAGAATTTAGAAAAGTGTTTTGAACAATAGACATTTGAAAATTATTTAGCTAATTTCATTAATTGTAGGAGTTTCAATCATATGTTCAATAATAATGACTTATTTTTGTCTGTTATCATTAGGTATGATAACTTAATAGAAATTAGTATTAGTATTTGTCTGTTGATGAAAATAACACTAAGTGAAAGAAACATTTATACTTGTAACATATTTTATTTTAAATCCTGTTGGTTTCCTAAATTAATAATATAGTCAGTATTAAGTCAGTAAGAACATAACATACATATTAAAATGTATTTCAGTATGATTTTATTTTAAGAATATGGATGAATTTTTGTTTATAGTAAGTACCTAAATTTTAAAGCAGCACACAACACAAAAAAAAATATTGTTCAAATTATGATTAAATGCTAAATCATTGTAATCAGAACTACTAAAAACGATTTGTCAAGTCCAATCTAAAAAAAATATTAATTAAGGAGGTATTGGGATATCTAGAATAATTGCCTATATAACACATGTAGCATTGCTCGCTTTACACAATGATTTACCAATCTAATCATTCTATTTTTCATGTTAGATGAATGTAGAAATTTGTGATTTTCTGTGCTAAAGATGATAGAAGTATCAGAATTTAAAGTTTGATTCTTTTTTAATATTAAAAATACTAAAAGAGATATTTTTGTTGCATACTTAAGTAGTTACAACAACGCAGCACAAAGATTATTTTTTATACACATTTTACATATTAGAAAAAACAACACTTTAGAACAATTCTGGTTCCACAAACATTTTTAGTACATAAAACACACACTACATACATACAACAAAAATCAGAAAATATACTTTAAAGGTAGGTAAATTATTGTGTGAGTAGAAATTTCCACCATTATTCTTGGAATTGATCCTTCTTTCAAATTACCTAAAATAAAATATTTTTTGTGTTTTGTTCTCCTTTAAATACTATGGACTTGTTTTCATATTATAAGTTTACGGTTTTTTTTTTTTTGATAATATATTAAAGTAACCTTTTATTGATTATTAAAACAAAAATAATACTTTAAATTTTTTTTTTAAAAATACTTGTACTGAATTGAATGTTTTAATGTTAAGAACTTACATTATTGATGAATCATTACTTTTATCAACATACTTACTTTTAATAATTTGTACTTCCATACTGTTGTGTTTTAAGAGTAATGAGTAATATGAAAAAAAATGTTGTGGTATTGTACCTAATTTTAAACTTATTTTAGTTAAGTTCTAATATAACATTTAATAAATCATGATAAAATATAAACAATTTGATTAATGTTGTATATTTTGTTTTTTTTTGTAGCGCTAACCAATGAAGTATCACCTTTGATGTTGGGCAACGCTCAGGAGATGCCAATCATTAATGATCTAGTAGTACCTGAAGCAATCATTTCAACTGATGTAGAGATGGAAGAAGGTAACTAATAATTAGTATTAATTTTTTATTAATAATTTAACACTTATTTAAGTCAGTTAATTTTCTACCTACTTAGCCTATTTTCTTACTTGGTGGTGAAATGTTAAGTACCTGATATTATAACAATTTTAAATTTTAATTTTGTTGATGACTTCTCTCACAGTAAAATAATTAATTTTAATTAGATTTTATCGTTTATAAAATATAATTATATTATTGTAAATTTAAATGATCTACTGACTAAACGTATAATAAACTAACTCGGGATTACAATTATTTTATTTTTAGACAATGCACGACCAGAAGCAACTTTTAGATTTGAAATTGAAAATTTCAGTAAATCTAAAGAACAAAGACTATCACCCCCTTGTTATGTTCGTGATCTTCCATGGAAAATAATGATAATGCATAGAGTAAGCCAAGACAATCGATCTGCTAAACCTGCTCAGCCTTCTGTTGGTTTTTTTCTTCAAGTATGTATATATTTTTTATTGTCTTATTCACAATTAGTAGTATTGATCTTTATTTATTATACTTATAGTTATTACCACAAAATCCATAATCACTTTTATTTTTTAATTAGTGTAATGGTGACTCAGAAAATACCTCCTGGAGCGTTAATGCAAGTGCTGAACTTCGTGTTATATCGCAAAAAGAGGGTATCAGTAATGTTGAACGTAAAATTCAACATCTGTTTTACCCAAAAGAGAATGACTGGGGATTTAGTTTTTTCATGTCTTGGGAAGATATAACAGACGAAGCCAAAGGATTTATTAAAAATGATACAGTTACATTTGAAGTGAGTTTAATATACTGTTTATATTATCAAATATTTGACTATTAGATTCTGAGCGGAGTGATAAAATATTCACCCTGACAAATCGTATCCGCCAGAATCGTTTTTCGTATACAATGATATTATATCATTGAAATCAAATTTAATTCCATTCATTACACACTATACAGTTACCCACTTGTAACCACTTACTGTATAGCAGATCGACATCCATTTACCCACTTTTTTTACTTTGCTTTTGTTTTTATTTATTAAAGTTAAATTTGTTATGTATATATTATAAAAAAGTAAATAGATACTAATGAACTACTGAATTTTAAGCAAGTCCTCACATTGATATTCAAATCGCTCCAATAATCCAATCCAGAGAATGTAATAATGTAGTTGGTAATGGTAATACTACTATAATATAGTCTGGTAATTAATTTTTTTCCAACCACATTTTTAATTATGATTTAGAATATATTTATATAAATATTGACGAATACATATTGTAATGTTATATACTATAGTTTTTTATTTATAGTTTTCAAAAGAATACATCTTGAAAACATTGATTAATTTCTTCCCTCACTTAAAAAAAAACAACTTTTTTTTAGTTTAAAACATTTATAAATCTTAATTTTTTTACTTTTCTAATGAAAACTGTACTAATAGTGAACTCACCTTTAATAGGTATCTGTAACAGCTGATGCACCACATGGTGTAAGTTGGGATTCGAAAAAACATACTGGATATGTAGGTCTGAAAAACCAAGGTGCCACATGCTATATGAACTCACTTTTACAAGCGTTATATTTCACTAATCAACTACGTAAGGTAAATATAATCTTCAATTTTATAATTATTTTATATTTTTCTTATTATATTTTGATAACATTTGATCACAAATACATTTTTTTAGGCTGTATATAAAATGCCTACTGAAAGTGATGATAGCAATAAAAGTGTTGCATTAGCATTACAAAGGGTATTTCATGAGCTTCAATTTTATGATAAACCTGTTGGAACAAAAAAACTAACTAAAAGTTTTGGATGGGAAACACTTGATTCATTTATGCAACATGATGTTCAAGAATTTTTGAGAGTCGTATGTATAATATTTTTAATCAAAAAATGTATTTAATTTATATTAAATTTTTCTGATTTATTTATTTAAGTTGCTCGATAAATTAGAAAATAAAATGAAAGGCACATGTGTTGAGGGCACTATACCTAAGTTATTCGAGGGTAAAATGATTGTAAGTTAAAAAAAACTTTTCTATACATTTAAAATATATTAAACAGAAACGCTTATGTTATATTTATTTCAGTCGTACATAAATTGTAAAAATGTCGATTACTCTTCAAAGCGAACTGAAACATTTTATGATATTCAGCTCAATATAAAAGGAAAAAAAAACAGTAAGTTATTTACAATTATCTCCTTATAGGCTTATTTCACAGATGCATGTATGATGAAATGCTTGACTGGCGATCCAGGTGTATAAGGCTTAGGTTTTAAACAAATAGAAGAATATCTAAACAACAGTTGTGGCTTGAAATGGGCATTATATCGTAATTATTGATAACAAAATTTATATTTTTTTTTAATTTTTATTTCTTAAATTATATGAATAGATTTTTATTTTATTTTTTAATTCAATTTTTATTTTCAAAGTTGATAAATACATAGACCTGGCTGCAAAGAATCCAGGACAAAATACCTGAATTCAATAACCAAGGAAAATGTTTTCTGTTTTTAATTCAAATAGTTAACAAACATTAATAATTAAAATACGGGACAGATATTTTGTAATGTTATAGTCAATAGACTACAATGTATTTAATAAAATTAGCAATAACATATAGTAAATTGAGAATATTTCAACAACCATCATTCTAATACTCACAGAGATGTTGTAACTTATTTATTCTACTACTACTTTTGATCTGTGATGGATGGTTATCCAATAGCAGAAAATTTACTTTTATCTCGTCAGTTGTATTTTGCAATCAATGTCCACATTTTCAAATCTTTCTGAATGACCTAAATCTATTTTATTATCGAATATAATGCATTTTTAATAATAATAAATATTATTACTAAGTTTGAATATTAATAGTTCCATCAATATAAAAATATACAATGCTTGTTCTACATTATTAAATAATATAAAGGAACTTAATTGTATCGATTCAGATTTAAAATATACTAATTTTTACTAATATGGATTGCTTTAAGTTCCAAGTTCTGGGTTAGTTGCTATTACACATATCACATTATATATTATGTAAGCTGAACTTTGTGAACTTAATATATTTAAAAGATGAAATTATTTTTGTTTGGATATTTTGATTCAATACTGGGTAGTTACAGGTCGTGCACTTACACTGCTAGCAAAATTTTATTAAACGAGAAAACAATTGCGGCGCCTTTTAAATACTATTTTTTTTTTAAATTTATTTCCCATTAATAAATACTATTTAATATTTAATACTAACAGTAAGGTTCAAACTTTATCCCCTTTTATATAATTACTTAAAATTAAACATCTGATATTCATTATTATTAATTGGTTTGTTGTTTTTCTTAGCTAAGGTTTTAACTTTTTAATGAAAATAATATCCCTATACTATTTAATATTTTTATGTTCTTAAAGTTTATGAGTCATTCAAAGATTATATACAAGTTGAGATACTAGATGGTGATAACAGATATGATGCTGGAGAGTATGGTTTACAAGATGCTGAAAAAGGAGTTATATTTGCATCATTCCCGCCTGTTTTTTATTTACACCTTATGCGATTTCAATATGATCCAGTTACAGATAGTTCTGTTAAATTCAATGATAGGTAATTGAATGTTATTATTATGTTTTATTCAAAATCATTGCATTTTAATATTATTAATTCAAACATTAATGTTCTAGATTTGAGTTTTATGATAAAATTAATTTGGATCAGTATTTAAAAGTAAAAGAAGATACCCCAGCTGATTACAT
This sequence comes from Sitobion miscanthi, assembly GCA_008086715.1. Lineage (NCBI taxonomy): Eukaryota > Metazoa > Arthropoda > Insecta > Hemiptera > Aphididae > Sitobion > Sitobion miscanthi. The sequence continues at coordinate 9,466,150 of CM017802.1, read as the reverse complement.
ATTGCATGCAGTTCTTGTTCATAGTGGGGATAATCATGGTGGACATTATGTTGTTTTCATTAATCCTAAAGGCGATGGAAAGGTAATTTTACAGTATAATATTAAATTTATTACAAAATATCACGTGTTAATAATTTTTTTATCAGTGGTGTAAATTTGATGATGATGTTGTCTCAAGATGCCCTAAAGAAGAAGCTATTGAACATAATTTTGGTGGGAATGATGGGGATGAGAATATGATGCCGATAAAGCAATGTACAAATGCATATATGTTGGTTTATATTCGTGATTCTGAATTAAAAAATGTGCTACAGGAAGTTACAATTAATGATATACCAAAAGAGGTTAGTAAAAGTATTAATTAATGATTATCTAATGTAAATTAGTTAATGAAAATGATGTTATGTGCTGTATTTAGGGTATTATGTTGATGATTTTGTATGTGTTTAGTTGGTAGAACGATTGCAAGATGAAAAACGTATTGAAACAATAAGAAGAAAAGAGCGAAATGATTTACATATATATACCAATATACAAGTTTTTTTGGAAGATTGTTTTGATAGTTATTTGGGAATAGACTTATTTGATTTGGAGCAACCTACCTTCCGAACAGTCAAAGTAAAAAAAAACAATAATTTAGAAGAAGTCCATCAATTATTAGCAGAAACTTTTGTAAGTAAATTAAATATATTTTTCAATTTATATATTCAAAAACCTAAAATTTGTTAAATTTTTTTAGAAATATCAATCAAATCAAATAAGAATTTGGCCACTTATTGCCAGTAAACATGAATCTTTGAGACCTATGTATCTTGATGGAGAAGCGAATGCTTTAAAAACTATTCAAGATTTACATGATACTTCATCAACTACTTGGAATATTTGGTTAGAGTTAGTAGAGCCAGGCGTTAGTTCGTTAATACCTTTTGATAGAAGTAATCAGTCCCTGATTTTCTTCAAATTGTTTATACCAGAAGAGAGGCTGTTAGTTTATTGTGGTTACCATTTTGCTAACTTTGAAACACCATTAGGTAAATAATTTTTGTTATAAAAAAGATCAATCGTAACATAACCAAATAATTGTATTTATTTTAAAGATTCTCTTATTAACATCATGAACAAACGAGCTGGTTTTGAGGAAGATACCAAACTTGCAATTTATAAAGAAACTAACAAAAATGAAATAGAAAAGATAACTAAACTTGATGATCCAATTTGTGAAGTAAGAATGCCAATTTTATATTTTATTTTAACAATTATATGTTTTAACAAATATATTTTTACATGAAGATAATTCAGACTTCAACTTATGGAGAGATATTAATCTACCAAAAAGAAGAACTTGTGAAAACTTATCCTTCTGTTACAGATCATTTTAAGTAAGTTTAATTAATAATATAAAAAAAATTAACATAAAATTATATAATTTTTTATTCATTTAGAAATATTTGTTCTCAAGTGTATATAACATTTTGTGATAAACTTATTCCGAATGATCCTGGATTTACCTTGGGATTACCTATGTGGATGTTGTACCACGATATGTTACAAGCAGTTGCTGAAAGAGTATCTGTTGATCAACGCAAATTACAGATTTATTTTAGTGTTAAGTATGTGCAAAAATTATATATTCTTGTATCCTTCGATATTTCATATTTCTTGTTTAAGCAGTGGTCAAAAGGAATGTCCTGGTGAACCAATTAAAAACTCTTATAATGGACCAATTCGAGACCTCATAACAAATAACAGTTATGGTAAACGATATCCTAAGAAATTCTTTTATCAGGAAATGCATATGCCAGTTGATGAGTTAGAAAGCAAGAAACCTGTTAAAGTAAGTTCAACATAATTTGTGAAAAAAGAAGTCTCTTTTATAAAATATTTTTTAAAATTTATTTTGCAGATAATTTGGTGTGGCCCCAAATTAAAAGACGAAAGAGAAATAATTTTATATCTTAATAAGAATGATACCTCATGTTCTCATTTTTATGAAGTATTACATGATAGTGTAGAATTGTCACCTGAAGGATCTGGAAAATTCAGGTATTGTTATTTGAAACATAAATTTAGTGATGGGCAGTACCGAATAGTTTGTACTATTGATTGTCATTTGATTGAATAGATATTATTAACCATTGATTTTTTGAAAAATGATCGAGTTATACACTATAGTTTTATTTCAGTAGTTGCACACATCTTGCACCGACTAGTTTTAACTTGATAATTTTCATTCGGTAGTAAATAGTTATACATGTCCGGGACCAACTAGTATTGACTATTGAGTTTAAAAAAAACAATCGAGTAATTTTTCTATATTATCAACCAAATTTGATAGCTTATAAAATAATTGAATAATTAGATAGTTCGATATTTTTAACTTAATAGTGCCCATCACTAAACATAATGTTACCTTAATATTGTCAATAAAATACATAATAAACGTTTTAGAACGCTAGAAATTATGTCAGCTAAAATAAGTAAATGGTTCAATCCTGGAGTGAAAATGCCCGACATTGCAACAGTTTTCCCAGCAAAATACTATAGGTAAATTATAAAATAAATTAAAAATATCATGTTTCTGATATTGTTAGATTAATTTATTATTATTAATTTTATTTTTGTATACAGAGTAGAAGAAGTACCAACAGATGAAATGGAACTCAGTGAAAATGAATTATTAGTTCCTGTTAATCATTTTTCAAAAGAAGTATACTCCACTTTTGGTACTCCTTTTCTTATTAAAATTATACATGTAAGTGAAAGGCCAATTTAATTAATATTGAAATATATATTAATAAATTCATATATTAATGATATTATTTAGGAGGAGACTTTAGCAGATGTAAAAGAGCGAATTGTTAACAAGACTGGTATTCTAGACAAAGAGCTGGAAAAAGTGAGTTCATTTTATTAAAATTTAAAAAAAAGTTATTCTAATTTGAATTTTTATTTTTAGTATAAATTTGCAATTTGTCAAGGAGTCAGAGCAAATTTTATTCCTGATACTCATATTATGAGCTTACAAGATTTTAAAGCACCTCCTACCTGTAAGTTTTATAATACTATTTATGATGGGCAGGAATTATATATGACAACAACCATGACATACATATATTGAGAATGATTTAATCTAAAATAAAACATAACATATTATGAAAAATTTGCTTTTGCAAAAGCTATATGTTTTTAAATATTGTACAGATTTAAAACTATATCATATTAAGTAGTATTTGAAGTCTTTATGATTAAAAAAATTTATAAGAAGAGTGTCCTCGGGTGGCAACTGCTTTCATCTGGTTTGGTCAGACTACACCACTTTATAAATTGGTTTTGGTCGTAAGCTTTCATTTTTAATAATTTGCTGTCGCTGTAAGATCACTCGTGTTATTTAATCTTAGCAAAATAAAGCAACTATGCAGTTAGAATAATAAAGTGACACTAGTGTAAGTACAGCATTCATTGCATGTCCACTAAATCTAATGCCATCTCTCCCCCCCCCCTATTAAACACTCTTTTGAGACAAGATATCTCACTGCCGGGAGATCAAGATGTGCCTGTATTACTCAGGCTTATAGGAGGGCAGGTGCTGATCCGCACATTTCCTTCGCTCAAAATCATTTTTGTATACTAAGCTTAATCATTAAATTAAATGTTATAGTGACCTACCCAGTACCCAATAATAGTTATGCTCAAACCACCCTACTATTCTTTAAAAGCAAGAAGTTTCATGATTTTTATTAGTATTGGTGAGTCATTGGAGACTAAAATATATTGTAGAACCTTGAATAAATAACCACTCCCTGGTTTTTATGATTTAAATTTATCTCACAGCTACTTTTTTATTGTATATTTAAACAAACATTATTGCAAAGTTGTTTTCAAGAATCTAAAACAATTTAATTTCATACACCTATTGACCATTACTATTATCATAATAGTAGCATAATCTGGGTTTGTGGAATGTAGTCAATTTAGTCATTATAAGTATATTGTACTGGTTAAATAAATAATTGAATTAATGACTAAAAACATGTATTTATTATATTTCTTAACAAGTTGACTGAACCTACCAATTGCGCTGGTCTTGCAATGAACGCATTGTGTGTCATATATGCACTCAGTAGTTTTATATACACTGGCTGAGTGTCATTTGATAATCGTATGTTTGAGTTTCTGGCTTGAGAAATTCCCTAAGTATAAATTAATAAATAATCTCAAAAAAAGTATCATCCATGATATAAGACAACGTTGTCAAGTATAAGTAAAATATTAAGGGGGACAATTGAAAGTTTGAGGTGTATTAAGACACACAAGGCTGTCAACCTGTAATTTAACTAAATCTAGAAGATGAAAGTCAGGTCTACCTACTAATTATTTTAAAATCCCCAACTTAAATGTATGCGACTAGAAGATACTTTTTTCTTTAAGTTTTAAATTAATCTTTTTTACATGGAAAAATCAATATCTTAATATAAAAAATGTATTGTAAATATTATTTTTCTATGAATTTCAGCTCAAGGACAAGGCCAACGACCATGGTTGGGCATGGAACATCCAAATAAGACTAAACGCACACGGTTAAATTATTTAGAAAAAGCTATTAAAATCTATAACTGAAAATGTATTCATACACATTAAGTATCTTGAATAATTTTTAAATTAAATACAGTGTGTGATAGTAATGGCAAGATGATATACTGGTGATAAACCTTTTTACCTATGTGTGTTTTTGCGTTTGATTAAAATTGCTATTCTATTTTATGTATAATTCTGCTTGAATTTAAAACAATTTTAAATGTTTTAAAGGGTACTTACTATATTTTTATTTTTTATTCTACGGATCATAGTACTTTATAAATACTACTATATTCATATTAAATATAAAATATATATGTGGTATATTTACAAACTCAATTTTACTGTAAAGTATATTTTATAAAAACCTTCACTCAGACATTCAAAACAATATTCAATGTTGCTAATTTTACTATAAAATATTAATACCTGTAAATGTTGAATAATAGTCTTTAACATTCAGTAAGTGTGTTTAAGTGACAGATTTACATCATGACTATTCAATATTGTCCTATTTTTGCAAATTAAGTATTGATTTAATTTCTGTGTTTTTAATATTTTGGCAGTTATTTTTAAAAAGAATTTGACTTAACATAATACTTAAAATATAATCGACAAGACAAAAAATTGACTTTAAACATATAATTTCAATTGATATATTGCTGCCACCATTACAATGTAAATCCGTTACTTTTAGGTGTAACATATTTTGTTAACCTTCACTAATTAGACCTATTTATTACATCATTTTTAAATATAGAATCAGAATGTTTATTTATTTTTAAAGGCAATGTAATTGTGTAAATAAATTCAATTATTTGTTTTTATATTTTTTTTTTGTTCATTTATTTTTAAATTATATTAGTGATATTACTAACAAAATTTTAGAATTAAAATGACAAATCATTGTTAGCCAACAGAATTGTTTTTATTTCTCATCGTTTCCAGTCATAAATTCAAGTTTATATTAATATATTAATATATTCAAGTCTGTAATATACACTAGCTATATAATCAAAAATAAAAGATTAAAATGTTTTTAGGTATAAATTAATGCATACATTTTGAAACTCAATATCCAATTTTGTGCTATGAACTGAATTACACTGGGAATTCACTGTTATTGTATTTTAACTTTATTTTTTTTCAAATAAAAACTATATAATATTAAACTCAACAAATAAAATAAAAATATGACTTCCAGCTCCTTTAAGCTTGACTCTTGGAATAGGTTCAGAGTTACAAAAGCATTTATTTTTAATAAATTTACACTAATAATATATTATAATTAAAAGTAAATAGTACTATATGAACAATTATTTTACGATTTAACAGAGTTGAACAATATTATTTAAGCAGCCTGCACGTGACCTATTTTCTAGAAAAATACTAAACAAAGGTTGAAAATTTCATACATCTATAAATAGAACAAACAACAAAATGAACCAAAATATACAAAATTTGAAAACAGTTTAATTCATTGTTCCTACTTTCGAAGAATCAACAAATTGGGGAGAGTGTGATAAGTTGCCGAGAAGGGTAAGATGATGAATTGATTATACTTCTTGACAAATTATGGTAATAATCTCCCCTGTATGATAGTTGAAGATGAAGATTCATTGGAATTAAACTTGTATAGTTATGAAAAGATCATATTATGGGAGAAGATTTGGTAAAGGTAACAGTGAATCATTAAATAGTACTTGAGAATTATTCAACTATTTTGTTTAACTATAGTAACAAATATATTTTTTTAATGATATTTACTTACTGTAACATAGAATGTATATTTTCTAAATTAAAACTTATTAAATCAAATTTATACGTATTGGTTGGAAGATGGAAGTAAGAGGAGAGTTTAAAAATAATAGTGGGTGGTATTATTTTGTGACAGTTTTCAATTAAGGGTGGGTGGGTGATTTATGGTGATCTTTGCCATACATATAATATTGTACTTCGACACCACTACAGTTAGTTTAGGTAAAAATTAAAAATTCTCAGTACTTTTTAAACAAAATCAGTAATAAAAAATGTTTGTAACCTTAGTTAGACACTTAGACCGTCTTCGCTTAGATTATTGTCTTTGATTAATTTTAGTTATTCTTCTAAAAATATTGAAAAATAATCAATCGTTCGGTCAAAAAGCTCAAAAATGTAACAAGGTACATAAAATATACAATTGACAAATTGATAAATAATGTAAATAAATAAATAGATATATATCTGCGGTGTTGTAGAAAGATCACATGTTGTGAAAAATAAACCATAAAAATGACTGTATACAGGCTGTATACTGACAAAAAATCATTGCGGATAAAAAAAATGTTACCCCCTCTCGAATAAGTTATTGCGTGAACACTGAAATCTATACCACGGTCCTTACAAAAACATAAGCATCAGGTTACATCTTATATAGTTATATTCATATTATACAGAATTGGGTAAAATACTTTTTAAAAGTATTTCAAATATATTCCTTATACTTAGGAAAAAGTATTCAGAATATGTATTCGAATACTTTTTTTTAGTAGATTTAAATTTCAATAACAAAAATATTACTTTTTTCAATTCTGTGTTAATAAATTAACATTATTATAATCTCGAGAATACACACCTATCTGGCTATCTGTTAGTTATAAATTATATTCAAATTAATTTAGTTAATAAATATTAATTAGTAATATATAAGAATATACCTATATAAGAAAAAAAGTATTCCGAATATTGTACTTGGAATACTTGTAAAAAGTATTCAAAATATCGTATTGAATATTTTCAAAAAAAAGTATTCGGAATACTACCTAAGTCTAATATTGTATAACCTCCTTGCATGACGAACAAACAATTTTCTTTCATGAAACTGTTTTCGTAGAATAGTCTGATACTCTGGTTGTTGCATAGATCCCTGCATAGTGCATTACCTTTGTCGTGATCGATGAACGCAGAGGCGTGACAAATAATAGTATGTGTGGCTAGTGCGGGAAGGCAATTTTTTTTTTTTTTTTTTGTGAAATGCGGACCTCGACTGCAGCTCGCTACAGACGTCGCCCGCGACTGTAATTGCTCAATTCCAAGCCTTGGCACACAATATTGAATATACCTACTACTCATCGGCGTAACTAGGGGGGGCTTAGCCCCCCCTCCCCATATAAGTATTAAGCCCCCCTAAAAGGTTTTATTTTTCAACCCCTCCTTATAGGCTCGTAGTTAAAACCCAAATCCTTACGAAGAAAAAAAAATGTTTAAAATAATTAATAGGTAATGATTATTATATTATAATAACATAAAATATAATATACGTGGATGTACCAAGTATGAATTTATCGTAATATTGGTCATAGTTTTCGCAGTTATTGTTATGTATTTTACATTTTGGTTTTCTAGGACTCTAGCCCCTGTAACTATTCAATCCTAGTTACGCCCATGTTACTATTGCAGTGTATACCCACTACAAATATACCTACTAATATTAATTTTTATTATTATATTATTATGACGTATAAACAGAATAAACTTTATGTCGTATATAAAATTGAAATTATAGTGTGTTGGCTAGTATTGTTTATTGTTGACGACGATTGTGCCTATACACTGTTTAATCGAACAGAATTATTATATTGTAATATTTCGATGGTAAATTGTTATCCAATAAGCTTTTAACTTTTTTTAAGTTTGGTATTTTTATACAGTGTTCAAAGTAAAGTAAAGCAAAGTAATTTTTTCAATTAATTGAATTATTTTCCCTCAACGTAAAATAGCTGCCAACACAGTACTTAGCGTGCTAAGTTTCACGCTTGAAGTGATATTCCGTCAACCAATACTAAGATGTGGCTTCAGGTCGTAGCTTAGATCGCAGTAATTAAAATTAGTTATACAATTATTGGTGCACTTAGGATAGATTTGATAAGCCAGATTTATTCAAAAATGTATTCAAAATAATTTATCAGTGAAATGCCAATCAGCCATGGGCTTAATAACATAGTATAACAAATCGTTATATTATGTTTAAAATGTATACGAGACTAAATTCCTTTCAAAATTCAAATCCTAAGACTACCTATAGGTTGTTATATATGGTTATCGTAGTAAATATTAGAACTCATATTCTTCTTGTCGAGTCCGGTTGTATAAAATGCCAATAATAATAGTTCTAATATAATATATAATACATTTATTATAAAAACACAAACATAATAAAAAAAGGTGGGTAAGTGGGTCACTGTAATGGATGGTGTTAAATTTGAATTCAATGATATAATATCATTGTATAAGAAAAACGATTCTGAGCGAAAACGGTCAGTCAGCCTATGATATTACCAAGCAGTCTTGTTAAGTACCTATTCGAATACTTGTATTTAAATACTTTTAGATTCTGAGCGGAGCGATGAATGTATTGATTTTACAATGATGTGTGTGTTTTTTATTTTTATGTCTATGTAGTATAAACATGATTATATACTATATAGTAGTCGAAATAATGCTTTGATTTTCAACTTCAATATCTTGTTCTATGGAAAAATGAATCTAGTTAGTACTTTTGGGAGGTCAAAAAATGCCCAATAACTTTCAAAAGCCCCGAAAAAAAAATGCAAATTAAGGAAAAGCAGGAATTTCTACGAAAAATCGGTTTTTGACAATATCGAATATTAGTTTCTGGTGTAACCTTAAAACAAATGAACGTATATACATGCATTTTTCACTGGTTGTTTATATTTGCATTTTCTATAAACGGTAAAATTTTCAAAATATTTTTATTTGTTTTGAACTGTTTAGAAACATTTTCTGGTTTCCAATTTTATTAGTCTTTTTTTCTAGGAATGTCAATAAAATTTTATTTGTTGGTTATAAAAGCTTGAAAATTTAATAGAAAGCTCTTAGGTTATTGTTTCAAAGGCAGATGAAAAAAATTAAAAATCCATAGTCACAGTTTTTATTTATAAGCATTTAAAGTTCAAATCTTGACAAAATACGGAAAAATCACGAAAATTAGCAAATTATTTTGAGTTGAGAATTCATAAAAATTTTTCTTTTTAAATCTAATATTTGAAAATGTAATACAAGATTATCCATAAGTTTGTCTACCTTTATCAAAAAAAAAAAAATGTCTACTAGAAAGTCAAATTAAATTTTTATGAGTATTTGAAATTCATATTTTTACAACATTTGATATTCACTTGATTTCTCATGTAACAATTTTCTTATTTTGTTGTAATTAAAAACCGTATGAATGTAGATACTTGAAAATTTCACAGAATGTTTTTATCAACATTTTCTATACACGATATCATATTGAAAATAATTTGACTTTTTGAACTGTTAACAGACATTGTCAGTTTTCTTTTTTTTTAGTTTTTTTTTTTTTATAAATATCAATAAAATTTTATTTGTTGTGTAAAAAAGCGTGAAAATGTAATGCATATATTGTTACAATAGCAGTTAGTTGAAAAATATTAAAAATACACAGGCATTTTTTTTTACAAGCATTTTAGGTTCAAATGTTAACAAAATTTATCAAATTTAAAGTTTAATAATTATTTTGTAGTTAAAAATTTATAAAATGTTCAACTTTTATAGCTAAGGATTGAAAATTGAAAACAAGGCTCCACTTAATAAGTTATATATAAATTACTTTATTCACAATAATATCATCAAATATACTTGGTAATATTATAGGCTGACTGACCGTTTTCTTTTAGAAGCGTTTTTCTTATACAATGATATTATATCATTGAATTCAAATTTAACACCGTCCATTACAGTAACCCTCATGAAACCTACTGTACAACAGAGTGACATCGGCTTACCCATCTTTTTTTTTGTATTTTAAATACTTAAAAAATACTTTTTATTTGTATTTTTATTCTAGAATACTACCTAAATACTTATTTTAATTCTCGTGGTCCGATCCAAATTCCAATTACTAATATTTTGGAATGTACTATTTTAAATTTTGTCTCTACAAAATTATTTAAAAATTTTTCTAACTTCTGATAATTTATAAATAATTTTCTGAATTCTCAACTCAAAATAATTTTCTAATTTTCGTGACTTTTTCGTATTTTGTCAAGATTTGAACTTTAAATGCTTATAAATAATAACTGTGACTAAGGATTTTTAATATTTTTCAAATGTCATTGTAACAATATAGAAGGATCCTTATATTAAATTTTCAAGCTTTTTTACCCTACAAATAAAGTTTTATTAATATTTATGGAAAAAAAAATAAAAAAATTGAAAACTGACAATGGCCGTAAACAGCCCAATTCGAGTATGATGCATAGAAAATGCTAATATAAACATTCAGTAAAACTGTCTTGTATCTACAGTTATTCGTTTTTGAATAACCTTAAAATAACAAAACCGCTACATGAGAAATCGAGTGAATATCTAATATTGTAAAATTATGAATTTCAAACGCTCATAAAAATTAGAGGATTAGTTTGAAATTAGAGGATTTGAGTGTTTGAAAGTGTTTTTGTGAAATAATTTATAGTAGTGGGTGGCAAGTATATGAATGGTTTGGATTTTGAGGTCAGAGTGGAGGGAGAGATTGCTGACGTACCTGGGGGCTTTTGTAATGAGGTGAAGGCAATTGACTGAAATTATTGGAAAATTTTTGTATTTGTATTGTGGCCAAACCCAAAGCTGAATACCGTAGGTCATTGATGGGCGATTAATCTGTTTGTAAATTAAAAGTTTGGTGTTGTGTGGAAGATTTGATTTGATAGACTTGAGAGATTTTCTCTTAGTTTATATATGAGTGACCCAAGTAAGTTTTGTTTTTAAGGTGGACTCCAAGATAATGAGTTGATCCTTTAAAGGGAATTAAGTCATCATTAATAGTCATGGGGGGGGGGGGGGGAGACGTTGAGAGAAAGTTGTAGGTATTTATTTATTTGTTAGGATTTATTTTAATGCTCCAGAGGTTGAACCAGTTTTGAAGTTCGTTAAGGTGTGTTTGGAGTGCCTCTGGTTAGATCGACGTTTGTTTAAATAATGGCTGTATCATCAGCGAAGGTAGCAATAGTAGTGTTTTCAGAGTGTGGAATATCGGTTGTAAAAATTTTGAATAGTGTTGGAGCTAAGATGCTACCCTGAAGAACTCCTGCTTTAGGGAAGTGGATTTGAGAGAGTTTGTCCTCGCAACGAACAGCAAAGGAACGATTAGATGGGAATGATTTAATTGTTAGAAATAAGGGTGCCGGAAGAAAGCGAATTTTGTGGAGGAGACCTTCGTGCCAGACGCGGTCGAACGTTTAGGCGGCGTCGAGGAAAACACCTGTGGAGTAGAGCTTATTTTCAAGTGATTAAAATATTATATCGATTATTCTGTGAACTTGATGGAGTGACAAGTGTTTGTTCTTGAATCCGAATTAGGTGTTAGGAATTATGTTAAGACTTGATAGAATAGGATTGATTCGCAACAGTAATATTTCTTCCAGAATTTTTGAGAAAGAAGGTAAGAGACCGTTATGGTTGATGATTCAAGGGCGACGGTTTTTATAATTTGAAGAATGGTATAATGGTTTTTCATCCATATTAAATGCTGTTCACCCTAACATTTGGAAATTTATAAGAGCCCTACAAAAAGAAGAAAAGCTAAACCGTCTGAAAATGGTCCAATACTGGAGCAGAAACCCCTAGGAAACGAAAAAAATATAATGACACCGTTGAGAGGATAAATACAATATATAAAACATTTTATAATAGAACATTTGATAAATATATATCTGGGATAGCTCATAACTTATAATTATTATTTATTTTTTATCACATATTATTTTACGAAAACTGACGACCAAATATTATTTTTTACTCATATTATTTTACATATTTATTATTTTCACACATATTATTACATATATTATTAATTTACGAAAAGAAGGAGTTGAAGTCGGTGACTGAACGAATAAATATTGGTGGAGCCGGTGGAGGAGATGGATTTGTTAAGATGGTGGTTGGTTCGTTTAGTGTAGAATCAAGACCTATGTCGTTTGGGTTGTTGACCGGATTTTCGAGGTTTTGATTTATAAGTGGTGAAAAACAATTGTTTGAAACATATTTTGTTTGTTTTTGATAGTGATTGAGATGGTGATTGAACACGTTTGTTTGTTGTGGTGATGAGAACGTTATTTTGAGTGGAGTGCGTTGGCGAAGAATGAGAGTGATTTGACACACTCTGTATGCGTGTTTTCGGAATAATTAGTGGAGGGACGGTTTTAGAAGTGTTTTTTCGGCATGTTATCGCAATGTATGACTTCTAAGTTCTAGTAGTATTCCGCGTTACTCGTAATAATCATAATAAACCAGACTTATTTTAGATTCTGAGTGGAACGATGAATATATTGATTTTACAATGATGTGTGTGGTTTTTTTTTTTAATTTTTTCCAAATTTGGGCAATGAAAAAATATCTAATAACCGGTGCACATTTGATCCCTAGCGATCATTAGGTAATAATTGAAAATAATAGGACATATTTAATTTTCTTTTTTTTTCATATATACCGTCACATTTTATAGTTTGTATATACGTTTTAAGAATATACATAATTATTAATTTGAATGTTTACATGGATTTTTAAACATTTAAATTATATTTAACTATGATCATACCTAGTTTATTTCAATGACAAACGTTTTAACTATTTAAGTCTTGCTAATACCAAATAACATGACGTATTAAGATAGTCCCAATATATTTTTACTATATTTCTGAAACCATAATTTTCTAAAATATACAATTATCTATATTAAATCACCTTTTAATTATGACAGTAAATTTAATTAAATATTTGATTTTGTCTATGTGGCAACGACCAACAACTGATTCAATATACACTAACCTGTATACACCATTATATATTTTACTACTATCAGTACTCTTAGTATATTAAATATTGTAATATTGTATACCTATATACAATTTGTTAAGAGGACGTGATACTGGTATGTGTTGTCTCCGTCTTACAAATACGTACCATACCAAATTTTACGCTCAGCAGAGTACGTGTATCTCCGTTTGTAGGTATATGATCTAAGCTATTATAAAACTTATTATCAGTTAGGGACTATGAACGTTTTTTCGTTAGTACCAATGAATAAATTATAACCAATTTTAATGGTTTTCATTTTATCATTTTCATTTTTATTGAAAATATTTATTATTTTTTTTTAGTTGATATAAGTAATATATAATTTAATATAAAATAATATATTGTATAGGTATATATTTTGCATGTATAACTCAAGGTCCTTTGAAATTTCCTGCTGCTGGTGGTCTACCTGCATAGTAGGCATTATTACACATTTCACAGTATCCTGGCGAACCCTGAGGTCCAGGATAACCACTTGGACCAATTGGACCTGTTTACAAAAAATGCAAGTTGTCGATCAGATCAAGATCAAATTTAGCAAGTATGTAAACAAAAATTATTAATTTTTATAGCTTAAATTAATTAACATTAAAAAAGAATTATGTAAACGTTTGTAATAAACGAAATTTATACCCGGTCTTCCTGGTTCACCTCTATCGCCTGGTCTGCCATGTGCTCCACTTGGACCTAAAAATAAATTGTAATACATTAGAAAAAAACGTTAGGCTTAATATATATTAAATATTAATACCTGGTTGACCGGGTGGTCCAGGTGGTCCTTCATATGCAACAGCTTCGGTTCCACGATCTCCTTTATCTCCTTTTGGCCCAACTGGTCCTTCAGAACCTACCAATAAATATTTATCAGTACTAGAATAAAAAAAGGTGGGCAAGTGGGTGTCGCTCTGCTGTACAGAAGGTTACAAGTGGTTCACTGTATTGGATGGTGTTAAATTTGAATTCAATGATATAATATCATTGTAAAAAAACGATTCTGAGCGAAAACGGTCTGTCAGTTATGATATTACTATATTGGTAAGTATATTTGATGATATTATTGTGAATGAAGTACCTAATTTATATATAACAATATAACATATTTACGTGAAGCCTTGTTTGAAATTTTCAATCCTTAGCTATAAAAGTTTATAAACAACATTTTATAAATTTACTATTGGCTTTTTTACCCAACAAATAAAATGTTATTGATATTTATAGAAAAAAAACTGAAAATGTTCCTAAACAGTTCAAAACAAATCACGATATTTTGAAAATGTTATCGCGTAGGTAGGTACTTATAGAAAATGCAAATATAAACAACCCGTAAAAATTTCATGTACGTTCATTTGTTTTAGAGTTACATCAACAACCAAAATCTATTTTGTGGAAAACCGATGTTGCGTAAAAATTCCCGTTTTTCTTTAATTTTTTTGTTCTTTTTCCCGGTGCTTTTGAAAACAATTGAGAATTTTAAAATTTGACCTCCCAAATGCACCAACTAGATTCACTTTCCTATCGAACCAGATACTGTTGAAGAAAATCGAAGCAGTCTTACTGCCCCAAACCGTGATGACAGACACAAAAAAAAAAAAAAAAAAAAATAAACCACACATCATTGCAAAATCAATACATACATTGCTCCACTCAGAATCTAAAATGTCATTATATGTATTCATATTTACTCATATTGCATAAAAAATAATAATATACTCTAAAAGTTTCAAGTACCCACGAATAATATTTTTAAATTACTACAATATAACTAAAATCATTATTCATGGTTTTAAAATGTAATTTTAATACTTGTAATAGCACCCAGTGTGCTGAAACATTTTAAAGTTAAATAAACGAAAAAAATATGTAATTTTATAATATGTTCATTTTTGAGAAATAGCGAAGAATGAGGATTTGTATAGGTATAGACTTTATATACCAACCTATAATATATTAAAAAAATTATCCGTTCCACAAAACAAAATCATAACTAAGCCACTGGTACTATCTGCATGTAGATATATTAACTAGATTATATGTCTATAATATGGTCCTACCTCCTATACCTTACTCAGTTAAGCCAAGGTCAGAACTCACAGCTATACGTCGTCTGCCGTGTCGTGTTCAAAACTTAAGCTTGGCTCTATTCTAAAAATTGTATTGTTTAGATCATGGTTAATGAGTAATTTTATGAATACAACAGTCAATAGCCAACAGCCAATCAGAATACGATAAAAGGTATACGATATGACAGACGACTTAGTTGTGATTTCCGGCTTTACATGAAATTCTTAGTATTTCTCACGTACCTACTTAATAATATATTATACCATGTTTAATAAACCTCTACCGAGACTGTGAAGGGTACTTCTATATGTATATAACCTCTTTATCTAGATAGAAATTTTCTTTTATGAAAATAGGCATAAAAAATAATAATAATATACCTAATTAATAACAAATTTATCCAAATTATAACTTTTATTTTCTACGCTGAGCGTTATTATTCTCCTTAGTCATAATAATTTAACAATTAAAAACTTACCGGTTGACCCTTGCATACCAGGAGATCCTGGAAAACCTCTTTCGCCCGGCATTCCTAAGCCTGGTGACCCAGGCTCCCCTAAAAATAACATATATTAATTTAATTTGTTCACTTTTTACAAACTTTTCATGCTATAAAATTACCTGGTGGACCTTGGGTACCTGGTGGACCTGGTTTACCTATAATTGATCGACCTGGAGGCCCAGGTGGACCAATGAAGGTGTTTGTTAGTTCTGCTAATTGTTCTAGGAATGATCATCAAAATATTATTAGAATCTGTACATTCAAAATATGGTTGGAGCAAAGCATGCTAGAGTGCAAATTCCGGAAGGAATATTATTTAAGATATAAAAAGGATCAAGTAAATTTTAGGTATATATGCTGGAAATCTATTTTTATAAAATTTTAACAAGTCAATTTTTAAATCAACTAAAATATTAATATTGGAAACCAAGGAAACTATTTTTGTTTAAATAAATTTCTTTCACTACATTTCGATTTTTGATGTTTATCTAACTTTTTTTAAGACACATTTAAATACGAATATTTTGAGACTTAATATTAGTATAGCACTAAAGTATAGTCACTTTACTATATAGTAGGTACTCTATAGTATTGAGTCTGCACTCTACTTAACGTAACTTAGTTTAAAAAATAATAAATTTACCTTTCAAAATTGATTTACACATTTCTTTTATCTCATTTTCAGTAAAACCATTTCCCTAATAAAAAAAATGTAACTGTGCAATTATAATACTATACGACATACGTTCATACGCAGTGTTGTAAAGTTACTACTTATCAGAGTAAAAAAATTTAAATAAAAATACTCAATACAAACAAAGAATTCAAGTTATGATTTTTTTTTATTTATATTTATTTCATTATGTAATAAACATGTTTATTTCTAAGTATTTCAGTAAAATGTTATGATTATTGCTCGAATATATTTTGAATAATTGTTTAGCTTTTTTATTCTTTACAACACTACTAAAATCATAAGAAATAATTAATAAATAACATACTGAATAACCTGGCAATCCGGGTTCTCCTCTGTCTCCTTTTTCGCCTGGAGTGCTAAGTGTTCCCTGTGGAAAATATATGGACAAAATATTTTAAAAAATCGGAAAGTAGGTATAGGTAACCATAAACGCTCTGTTGTACTGCAATAAGGTGTCATCATTGCATACGAAAAACAATTCTGAGCGCAGGTCTATCAGCTTACAGCCTATATTAGGTACTTTAAAGTTATAAATATCTAATTGTATCTAATTGCGCAACTGGGCCAATATTGTTAGGGGTGCACAAATTGTAAAGAACTCCCAGACCCCCCCCCACCCTTAAAACAGTTAAAACTGTATATATATTAACAATAATTTCAAATGTATATATTTATTTACTATATTTTTAATACGAGTGAAACAGTAACATTTTAAGAAAACAAAATGTTCACTTATTTTAACATAATTTTTTGGCCAGTAAATTGTATTTAATTAAAATACTGCTATTTCAGACTTCTGGACGACGTGGTCCACCTCCTTTCAACTATACCCAAATCAATAATGCCATTACAGTTATTTTTATTCAGTTGAGTATAGTTACTTTTTAATTCTGGCTGATTTTAACTAGAAGTTGAATAGCTTAAAACAGGAAGACCTAGGTCCTTAATTTCTTGTTAAGTAGTTTAGTTTTTTTTTAATACTATATGTACTAAGGACATAAATAGAGGAGGACTCTGAATTCTGAGTCTAAACTAAATTAATCTAAAATTTAAAGGTGTCGTGAATTTTTATTAGCCCTGCGGGGCCCGCTGGTCCCTTAGGATAGTCTTAGTGAAAAGCTATACATACTTGGTACTAATTTTTAGTATCGTATGTTGCCCACAAACCCAATATAACCTAATATACACACTCAAGTTATTCATATTCAATATTATATCAATAAATAATAGATAGACTGGCTAAATATTATGTTACCTATAGTTATTATTTAATAATTTTCTTATTTATGTTATTATAGGTACAGTTTTAATTATGTTCAAAATACATTTGTATAATATACATTAATTTTTACTTTGTGAACAATATTTATATATTTCCGATTACTGTTGTAATTTTTATTTACTAAACGTTTTCCTATGCTTTTAAACTTTCTTAAGTTTTTTTTAGTTCATGAAGTATACGTTCTTTTTATTTTCAACATAAAACCATTACACTTTTTAGGTTCATAGTCACATGAATGCAATTATTAACGAAGTATTAAATCTCTCTGCAGAGCACAGATCTGAAATAGTTTTATGCACCCACAAATTACAATGTTTCAACACCGTCAAGCTTTAAAGAAAAGTCATTGAGTCCAAGTGACGGTAAGTAATTATTTTGATATAATAAGTCTTGGTCGACGTAGCTAAGCTATAAACTATAGATGCCTAAACCAAGTAAGATGATTTTATGTGTTTTGTAAAATATATTTATTTGATATTGTCGTCCCCTCACCATTTCATCCACACACCTAACACATCACCCACTATCGCTCGCCAGCGTCACACACACAAAGTAAACACTTTATTCCAGGACCATAAAAAAATGTTTATGAATGAGTTTCGCGAAATTTAAGAATTAAACTAAGACAGGTTGAATAGAGAGGTCCAATAGCAATATAGAGTGGTTGGAAACTTAAAAATAGGACTTTGGTCATCTCTAAATAATAATCAACAAAATGTAATATAATATTATTATTTAGGTAGGTAATAAAAATATGATAAACATAATAATAATATAGTTATAGTTATAAGTTATAATATTAGTACAGTGTTGAATTTTAAACAAGTATAATCATCGCAAAACACATAACCCGCTGGTAAATTGACCCACTCTTGTACCCGTAACCCACAAAACAATATTGTACTCGAAACCCCCAAACAATTTCACCCAGTTTTTAACGCAAAACTCATAACTTACGTAGAATTCCACCTTTACTTGTACCTTACGCCCGAAATCCACTATCATTTTTTACCCGGTTTCTAAAACGAAACACGTATAGGTATATACCCGCAATATTTTAAGCAATTTTTAGTCCTCTTGCAGGACTTATAAATCATAATACTATGTGTCTATGTGAGTATGTGAAAAATGTAAAATACAAATCTCTCAGCGCCAGCAGCCTCGCGTTTCCAGAAGCTGAAACACTTACTAAAATTCAGCACTAATAAGCTGAAAATGTGCTAATGCCGTGCTGCGACTTAATTAAAACCTATTTAACAGTTTATATATTTTTATTTATATTAAAATATGTTTTATTGATGTATATAAACGCATATTATTATTTTATACTCGAGAAGTGCAGTCTTCGCTGTACCAAATACCGATCTATATGTGAATTACAATATTAGGCATTATAGTATTGTAGTAACCTATTGTAGTCTATACTCAATAGGCGCAGCGCGGCGTTCGCGTGTTCTCGTTTACGATGTGGATTAGGCCTACACTTGGGGACACCAGTACACCACAACAAAAAAAACGTGCCTCGTGTAATACCTTATGCTTTTAAACAACATGGTCGACAGTGGCGTATCTACGGGGGGATCTATGGGGATCATATCCCCCCCTGAGACCAATTTTTGTACACAATACAACATGTATATAATGATATGAAAATAATATGTGTATACTGAATGTCTATTAAAAATTGGTATATCCCCCCTTGATGGACGCTGGTCGATGTGATATTATGTCATTTAACAAGCATAGGTGGTGTGGAAATTTACGCGACACTGCAGTCATCCTATACATTAAGTACATTTAAGTAATATAAATAACACAAATCATAATAAGATAAAAAAAACCTGTACAACATATATAAGACCGCGGTAGAGATTAAGGGGCCCCCCAGCAGTCCAGCGTATCATGTTTTAAGGAGTAATATTTAAACTATTCACAAGAGATTGAGAGGACGCCACACCCGCTACGTGTCTCCGTCTTACAAATGCATAACATACATATTATGCTCAGAAATTCAAGTTTTATGCCGTTAGCTTAAAAATTAGAGTGAATCGATCTATTATGAAACTTGATGGTAAGAACATTATCTGTGTTTTGTTGGAAGTTTTTTTACGATAATTTAGTTTTTAAGTGAGTTATAGCGTGTATAATAAATGTAAATTAAAAATGCTCATAACTCACTTAAAAACTAAATTATCGTAACAAAACACAGTTAATGTTCTTAGTTCTTATCACCAAGTTTCATTATAGGTCGATTCACTATAATTTTTAAGCTAACGGCACAAAACTTGAATTTCTGAGCGTAAATTTGGTATGTTACGCGTTTGTAAGACGGAGACAACACATAATTCGGGTGTGGCGTCCTCTTAACTTTTGGGCTAAATGTCTATGTGAGAGTAGTAAATGAGCATTAGTGTGTTTTTTCGAGAATCGCTGTGAGGGCAACCACCGCCGTATGAAACTCTTGCACGCGCACACACATGTCAATAATTCACGAAAAATGAAAATATTCTTGTATGCATTACTATAAAAACTACTAAAAACGGTAGTAAATTAAATATATTTCCTGAAAATCGATTGTAATATTGAAAAAATGGTTGTATTTATAAGCTACTATATAGACTATGCTCTTTAGGAATCACTTTTTTGATTTAAAATCAGATGTGCCCAAAATAAATTCAAATGTAAAGCAATTATTTCATGGGATTTTTGAAAAAAAATCTTAATTTTAAGGTCTTTTAAAATTGAAAATTGAAAATCAACTTCCTAAAAAGCCTAGATATTTTGTCAAAGAGTTCATACATGTGTAAAAAATGTATATCGGACATTCTGAAGTAGATATGTGTAATTTACCACCGCTTGTCTAAAACGTATAAAAAATATATGTGCTGCGATCCCCTTATAGAAATATACTTGTGGAGCGATACAGATCACACATGGTTTAAGCGTGAATTTATGAAACCTCGGGGACTAGTAAAATATTCGCACTTAAGTTCATTGAATAATATATCATCTACATTCTTAAGAAATTCATATTTAATTTATCAACTTAGAGTCTTTGTCCTTAGACATTAGCAAATAAATACTTACCGGTCTTATATATTGTGTTTCTGGTTTAGCTGGAATATAAGTTATAGTTCCAGGGAGTCCAGGTTCCCCTCTATTACCTTGAATTCCAGGT
This sequence comes from Sitobion miscanthi, assembly GCA_008086715.1. NCBI lineage: Eukaryota > Metazoa > Arthropoda > Insecta > Hemiptera > Aphididae > Sitobion > Sitobion miscanthi. The sequence continues at coordinate 9,444,981 of CM017802.1, read as the reverse complement.
TCTCCCTGTAATTAATTTGATTCATTGTAAATTAGTATTTTACCAGTTACATAATTTGTATCAGTCAATATTTACTTGTTCTCCTTTTTCTCCTTGTAAAGCGGGCAATGCTGGTATACCTGGTGTACCTGGTAAACCCTGATATCCTCGAGGGCCCTGTAAATAAATTGTACGTAATGATATTTATGGAACGAAGATTAATAAAAAACAAATTATTACATTTATGCCTTTAATTTAATATTAAAAATTAAACCTAACCTATTATAATTTGACTGTACAAAATATACTTAAATACAATTTTTATTACTTCCGTTCCTGGAATTCCTGGTTGACCTGGTGGGCCTTGTGGTCCTGTTAATCCTCGTGGCCCTTCTTGACCTTGGGGTCCCGGTGGTCCCGGTTTACCCTGATTCACAACTGGTGGAAGTTTGTTTGCGCATTGATTTTCTCGGTAAGGACATTTACTACCAGCAGTAGTTACATCTAGCTGCTGAATTTGTACTGTTTCTTCTCTCATCTTTATGACAGTTTTAACTTTTAAATTATTTAAAATTTTTAAATATACATAAGTAAAAATTATTTTCAATTATTACTAGATACAGTTCTGCACATCCTTCCCGTTGAGGTTTCGTTGGGTCACAACTAAGTGTTATCCATTGTACATCCACCTAAATTAAGTTAATTTATAATTTAAAATTAATATTATAGTTTTTAATGCGACTTACTGGTGCTGCTTGGTATTCGTTATTTGTCACTAATGCTGTATTACCAAACATATCCACTGTTCCTCTAGGTTCCAACATTTTAACACCGATTTGTTTACAGTCTATGTAAAGTACTACTCTATCGTAAAACACTCCGAAATGTAATTTGTGCCAATTTCTATCAAAAATCTAAATAGTTTGAAAATATTTTATTTGATTTTCTTGTGGTAAATTAATAAATTAGTTTATTTACTTATTATCTACCTATTTAATATATTTCAAAAAAAGTTAAAACAAAACCATGGTTCAGTTTTTAGTTGATAAATATTTTTCTTAACTAAAATAATAATTATAAATAGAAGATAAAAAATTGTTTAATTGTAAAGAAATGTACCTCTCTGCTGAACTTTTCATTATATAATAGGTAGTAGGTACCTGCATCCAAATAGAATAGTAATAATACTATAATAGAATAAAATTAATATTGTATAACTTCGAGAAAATATATTTTATCATTAAGCAATGCATAGTATGCATTTTAATATGATTATATTAATTATTAGCATATCTAATACTTATGTACAAAATATTAGGGCTGTTTTTATGTTATTTTTATTATTTTATTAGGCTTTAAAAAGGTACCGTAAAATGGGGTAACTTTGATAATTGTTTACTGTCTTATGACAATTTTACTTTTTATTTTATGGATAACTTCTATAGTATTTACGATAAAACTCTCAAAATTAAGTATTAGTTACAGCTAGTTATGATCAATATTTTAACGTTTTAATTTTTAAATTTTTGATGTTATCTTTTGAGATATAAATCTTTTTAATATGCTATCAAAGTTACACAACGTAATGGGCAACATTGATACCTGTGTTTCTTAATGTGATATCAAAGTAACCCCATCATATGAAAAAAAATTTAATCATGGTATTCTGGTGAATAAAAATATATGGGTATCAAAGTTACCCCACGAAATCAATGTTACCCCATTCTACGGTACTTAATTTAATTTTTGAAAACTCTCCCCCTTCTGGGTGACTTCTAGATCCGCTATTGTACTAGTATAAGCCAACAAGTTAGTACACGATGGCTGATGAGTTGTTTCTAATATATGATTTAATTGTTAAATTAATATATTAAAATATTAAAATAACTTACGTAGTTTGCTTCAAATTTAACAGTTTGCAAGTACCCATTGTAATTAACAATAGAGAACTCTACAGCTCCTACAACTTGATTCAGTGTAATTTGTAAATTAGTAGTGTTTTGATGATCAACAATCTTAAGTATGTGCCACTGTGCTCTGGTTACCATTTTTGAGCTGAAGGTAGCAATAAAAGAAAACTGTTGAGGTATGCCCAAGGGAAATATATTTCTGTAAACCCATAAAAAAATATTAACATTATGTGGTACCTTAATATTTCATATTTTAATAATAATATAATATAATATTTTTATTTTTTATTTTTATATTTCTATTAATAATTATAATAGTAATAATTTATAGGTACTTAATAATATTTAAATATAACAGTAATCATGACAAAATAGATAGGTATCATACTATCGTAACAGTTTTTTGATACGCATCATCCACTCTTTACTTCACCTATATTGTAGTTCTCCACTTCTTATTGGCTGTCAATCATACACAAATATAATATTATATAGCATAGAACAAAATCAACCAAAGTGGAGAACTATGATATAGGCCGGGGCTGAAGAGTGAAGGAGATGCGAATACTGAAAATAAGTATTACGATTTTACAACTATTATGAAACCTATCTATTTTGTCATTTGTCATGATAGTAATGACTAATTTTTAATTACCTACTTTATAGTTAAAAACTTAATGGTATTCTCATACAAAACTGAGAACGGTCATAGCCTCATAGCCCATAGGTCATAGATCCTACCTTATCTATCTATAAACCATTTGGAGTTGTTATAGTTTTCAGTCGTATTTCAGAATATAAGTAAAATTCCTATGTAGTTTCACGCCGTTGAAAAATAGATACCTACCTATAAAATATAATAAAAATCCTAAAAATCCTAAAAATGAATGTGTATTTTAAAAATTGGACCATTTTTAGATAAAATATAATATTTTTAAAATATGGTTTCTTTTGGTTTTAAATATATTATTATTTCAACTAAGTTAACCATATAATATTATAGTGTATACTGTATAACAAAAAAAATGCAAAATATATATAGTTTAATATACCTACTATATTAATATTATATAGGTGAATGGTGTATCGTTGAAATCGCATATCAAAAATATTATACAATTCTACACAAAATTCTAAATTTTTTTTTAAAAAAAATACTGGCTGACACAACTTTATACAATACATTTTTTTTATTTCAAAATAATAGTTGTGTATAAAAAAGTACTGTAGATTTTTTTATTTTTAAATGGTAGCCATGTTATTATCTATAACTCGTAAGTATTCACTAATTTATATTTCACTAATCATTATTTTTGTACTATTTAATGTTATAAAGTAAGTATAGACGATATAACTGTATAAGTACATTTATCGTGGATTTTAAAATTGTAATTATTTTTTTAAAATTATTGTAGTCAATAAAATAGTGATAATAATAGCCAATAGGTAAAAAAATGTTTATTAATATTTTAGTAATATCCAGTGGACATAGTAATATTGGTGGATATGCTAATATTAGTAATATTAAACCAGCACACTAGGCCATTAAGTACTTCCTTATAGTTGCGTTAATGCAGATTAGGTATAGGTAATTAAAATAATAAAAGTATTATTATTTATAAGTAGGTACCTACCAACTACCATTGTTGTCTATACTTACTAGTTACTATTTCTATTATACTACTGAATAGTGTAGACTATAATAATATCTATAATATATATTATACATATTAATTACTATAAAATATGTCAGTTTATAATAGACATTATATTAACTCATATAAGTACTATTGTTTTGGGTGTTAGTACTTGTTTAGTACTTATTAATAATTAGTATTCTGTCTAAAAACAGACCCAGATACTCTATAATAGTTGATAACTTTACTGTGTTACATACCTTGTGGGCATTATTAAACGTGCTGTTTTTTCCACCCGATAAGCGGTCTGAAAACGGTTAGATCCTGTCACTTTGGTTACACTTTTTTTGTAAATTTCTTCAGCCGAATCCAATCCAAATTTTCTAATGAAATCGATTATTTGTAGATCGTCTTCTCCAGGCCGGAAGTCCCCGCACGGCACCTGCGCCGATGCTTGGTCTTTAACGGGCTTACTGGTGTCCTCATCATAATCTGTACAAAACATTACCGTTTTTACGGCGTAACGTGTGTACACCCATAATAAATAATTATTATTAATAATATAATAATATGTAAAATACGAGCGTACGATTTTAACAGATGTGTGAATTGTGAACATGTTTATAGCATTTGTATGGGTCTATAAGGTCAATGGCATTTACAATAACGGATATGACGTACTACGGGTTCTGCTTTTTTTTTTTAGAAAATATTACATTACGCTCACCGCATTACTATAACAACTGCTGGGTAAAGTTGTCAACACGGTAGTAGGTAGTGCATTGAGAAAAACCATCGTTGTATAATCTTTTTTTTTTATTTATCTTTCAACTGGATTGAAGGATCAGAAAAAGGAAAAATATTCCTATAATAAGAATAAAAGGTTTGCTTGCTTTGGTTTCACTCGAATATATCTCTAAAGTCTAGATCTAAATTTAGCTTAAGCTTAATATCATAGACCTAATTGGTATTGTCAAAAGATCTATGCACCTATGCTTATATTAACTTCCTAATGAAACTCCTATATTACAGTATAATCCAGATTATTTGAGCCTAAGGCCTCCAAGACGTCCAATGATGGTTACTTTCATCAGTTCATTTAGGTATACTAATGTACTTACAGATGGAGAATTTACGTAAAAAAATATCGGTAAATTTAGTATTTACCAATTAAGTGGTAAAAATGGTAAAATAGAATCTAAGATTAAATAATAAAATATCTTAAAACCATCTTTTTTATTAGTAAATACGATTGTTATTACTATTGTTGTAATCTTGACAAATATAGTTCTTTCTAATAATAATAGGTACTAAAGAAATAAAAATGGATCTATCTATCAGTACATATTATGAAATATGAATATTTAATTATTCATAATACAATAAATTTAATAAATAATAAAAATGACCACAGCATTTCCTTTATTTTTTTATATTCAAAAGTCAAAACACTTATATTTATTTATTTTTAACAATTATATTTATATATTTATTTACAGTGTCAAAAAATAGAAAATATGATTACTGATAAGTATAATAATTATTGTATTGGTATTTACCTATTATCAGTTGACAAAAAATATATCTCTTTATGATTTGGGATAGGCGTTTTTGATTGCATTTGATTAGAGGGGCCGCACAACATTTTTTGGATAAAAAATAACTTACTGGTAAATATACAGCATTCACATCTCTAATTATATATATAATATGTTATATGTAGCTACTTTTTAACTCTGTGTTAACACTCGTGTTACATGTACAGATTATGTATACTTAAAATAAACAAAAAAAATCTTTCAATTACGGGATTTTAAGTTAACTTCGAACTTTGACACTTCGGCAATAGATATAAGTACCTATCTAGTTACAATAAAAGTTTAAAATGACCAACCTCAGTGGCTCATGTCTATTGCCTCGTCCTACTCTACGGTAGGGACTAGCTAAGGACCTAGTCACCTAAGAAATTACATTTCGTAAACTATAAGTGATACACAATACATTGCATGATAATAATTGGTATATTTATATAAAAAAAATGTGTTTTAAAACTAATATAATAATTATTAATACCAGCTGCTTTTAATTATAATTTAATTTGGTAAGGGATCGACTAATTTATTAGTTACCTGTTGAAACTGGGTCGGTGTCCTAATACATATCATAATAGGTAAATCGTACATAAGTACATAACTACATAAGTAGCCAAGTAGGTAATCAAATGTTGGTACAAAAACGTTACCTACCTATACGGTTATACAAGTTGAATATAATATTCAACTAGATACGACACGGTTTGTAGTGAGAACCCATTTTTATTTCCTAATATTAAGTAGGTAGGTAAAATGTATATTTATTATTTACCTAAATAATCGGTAGAATGTCCAGAATGTATCTGAGGTTTATTATCTGTAACCAAAGAAAATAACATTTATGTACATTATAATAAGAAGGTATAGCTTATTTTTAAAATAAATAAAATAAAAAATCCTTTTTTATAGTTTAATAGCGGTAACTGAAATCCATAGGCTATGATCTATTAGTAGGTATATAATATCTAAATATATATATTATACTATACAATATATATACATATAATTGGCATTACAATCGTTTCTTTAATGTATAAGTCATTAGGCGTAGGCGTAGATAGGTATACGGAGTACATACTTGCTGAAGCGTTGATTCTAGTCGGAAATATAATCGTTGCAAATAAAACAATTTGTGTCCATCTTAAATAATTTCTAAAAAAAAAAAAAAATAATTTACAAACCTACTCAAATATATTTTAAGTTATAATAAAAATATATTATACACGATAAAGCCGGCTTTAAAACATGTAATATTTACGAGTTCCGTTAAAGCGTGACATCATGATAGGTTTATTACTTTCGACAAATATCCAGAGACCGACGTGTTAAATTTAGAAAGATTAGAGAACGTTAGGTCTTGTGCCAAATATATTATATTAGATATTTAGACGAATTCAAGTTTAAAAAAACAAACTATTGAATTAAAATATAAAATGTTAATTTCGTATTTTATTTTTTTTTTATAAATTCAATCAAATTTACAAATTAATACAATTAATACATTTAAGTATTATTGTATTAGGTATCCGTGTCACTTTGCTATATGACGATATGTTATGTACAAAAAAATGTATTAATATTCAAAACAAATTGCAATCAGGGAATTCAAAATGTTATAATATAACCAGGTACCTAGTTTGAAGAATTTATGATTTAATTTTTATCTAATTATTCACCGTGACAAAAAAATCAGTATTGTATGATTTTTAATTTTGTTAATGAAACTAATATTTAAACTAAAAAGTTTAGTACTCTTGCCAGTTGCCACTCTTCACATCCATATTTTAAATTCTTAAAAACAAAAAAAAAACTATTTATTTGACACTTGTTATATTATTTTTATTCCTATCATCAAAATGTCTTATAATAGCTTCTGATTTAGAAAATAAATGTAAAATTAAAATATTATAGGTTACTATACAAAAAAATAAAAAAACGTAAGACTTAAACTAAGATTCACCATGGTTATACATTAAGTTTATGTAAATATGTAAAAATTACATTTATATTAATATCGCTTAAAGTACGTAGGTAAGTACGAGTGTGCGATCAATATTTAAAGTGAAAATCCAAAAAATAAAAGGAATCTCACTCAAGATCTAAAAGTACAATACTAAAAAAAAAAATGTTCAATAGATTGCTCTATTTTATTTTTAGTGAATTAGGTACCTATATAATGTAGCACATATTATATATACGTATATTTACTTTATAGTCTATAGGAAGAATTGTATAGATTATAGAACCATAATTGTTTACCACCGTAAATACGATACGTGTCTAGATATCTGGTATAGTCTATGCACAAAAATATTTTAGTTATATACAGTTTACGGTTTACCGAAAATAATTTAACCAAATATATCGATATAATAATATATTTTTCAATATATTAAATCAATATAAGAATACCTACGTGAAATATTAATATTAAAAAATGCTCATAATTTACTTAAAATTTAAAATATCGTTAAACATCAATAAAAGAACACAGATAAGGTTCTTAATTTTAAGTTTGATAATAGGTAAATTTACTCTTATATTAATGCAAATCATACAGAATGGGAACTGCTGAACGTGCATCTTGGTACCTATGACCCATATTAGTAAGATGGAGATAACACACGCGAGTAGTACAACTTCCTCTTAATGCCACGTTTTTCAGTTAACATTTTCACACCTTCATACATTGAAAATTGGTTGCACATTATGGTGACAACAAAGTCAGATATTTTTCAAATATTCATGTAATTTTAAAAATCACAATAAAAGTGAAAACTATACTAAGAAGTAAGAGTTAAGATTACCTATTTAAAACAATTGTACAATTTTGAATAAACCGATTTCAGCTCATGATAGTTTTTTGAAAATAATGCAAAAATGTATCAATATTTTTAACTTCATTTCTATGGGATAATATGTAATTTCTATAAACAGCTGTAAATATGTTTGTGAAGTTAATCTAATAATTGAGAGTACAAATTAGGTACTTGTATCATAAAATTTATAATTTGACAAATACTATAAAACTTATATTATGTTCAATGAAAATTCATTGAACGTAATAATTCATTTTATATTAACCACAAAATGTACATTGTAGAGCTTCATTATTGTTTATTACCATACAAGGACAAGGTAACTTGATATTTTACATTTCACCCTAGTAATATTACCTATAATATTTAACATTTCAAAATTAAAATTTTATTTTTCATCATTTTTTTTTGCAGGGCACAAAGGTATTTTTTTTAACAATATAAAGTATACTTTTTTAATTGATAAAAAAATCTTTATCCCAATTCAATGATTTTAAGGATATTTTTTTTTTTTATATAGGCATTCAATATTCAAAAAATATTATTTAAGTTATTCAATAGTGAAGTAATTTAAATGTAGGACTTACCTCTTTATGTACATCATCTTATGAGATGAAAATGAGAATAAATACTAAACTTTTACACGTTTTATATACATTAGTATTTGAAAATACAACATCAGATTAAACACGCCAGTGGCTTAACTATAACTGAGATAATTTAAGTGGATCAAAACATCTTGAGGTTTACACTGTAGAAAAAAGAGGGGATAGAATATTTTTAATTATATTGAATCCTTTTAATATAGTTTTTATTATTTGTATATATTACATATATATGCATACACAGACACTGTTACATATATTATATATAATAAGTATTTATTTATAAGTATGTACACATAGTATGATTTTAGTAAAAGTTTTAAAATAGATTTATAAATACATACTAAAAAAACATTTAATAAACTATATTTTAATACATAAGTATTTAAATTTTTTAGTGTAAATTTATTAAAGAACTATAATTGTAGCTATCCTTAAAGATAAGCAAAAACCAAAAGTTAAAATTTCAAATGATTGCAGAATATGTTAAATTAAACAAAACAATAAGTATACATTAGTTATATATACACTATTAAGTTTAATACAGCAATGAAATATAAAATTATTTTTTTTTTTATATATTACTATGGGGTTTTCAAGTCGCATTTCAAAAATATAATAACAATAATAATTATTAAAACAGAAATAAATTTCTATATATTATATTTAGTTTAAATTAATTTTTTTTTAATACAAAATAAAAACCCAGTGTTTTTTTGAAAAGTATTTATTTTTTATTAAATCAACGTGAGTTAATCAAGAGGTTCTACATTTATCGGACGCGATGATGATGCACGTGGTTCTCCATCATGATCACAGTCACCCATTAGTGTACTGATCAAATTACCTGAAAAATAAACAAATACAATTGTATGGTTTTTTATTTAAATATAATAATAATATTTTAGTATCATAATTATTTCAGTTAATTAAAATTAAAAAATATTATATTGACAACTCTAAAAATTAGGATTAATAATAACTTTAAGATACAATAAAATGGATAATATACAGATTTTAGATTATATGACTAATTTACAGTTTGTGTCTAAGTTAAGATGATGTGGGTTTTATACCTCCATCTACTATACTAATATTATTATAATATTATACTGGTCTTTGCATTTTAGATTCTAAGTGGAGCGAGGAAGCTAGTGTTTTTACAATGGTGTTTATTTTTTTTTATCCTCTATACAAAATGTCTACCAGAAGAAGTGCTTCGATTTTATCTTATCTTTTAGTAGATTTGATCAGGATGGTACTTTAGACAGGTCATTTTTTGATTTTCTCAGTAGTTATTTAATGCCACGGGAAAAACCACCAACAAATTATGAAAAAACCGCTAAAAATAAAGACAAAAAAGGTGGACAAGTGGATGTCGCTCTGCTGTACAGAATTTAAAAACGAGTCACTGTAATGGATGGTGTTAAATTTGAATTCAATGATATAATATCATTGTATAAGAAAAACGTTTCTGAAAGAAAACGGTCAGTCAGCCTATAATATTACCAAGTATATTCGATGATATTATTGTGAATAAATTAATTTATATACAACCTATTTACATGGAGCCTTGTTTTAAATTTTAAATCCTTAGCAATAAAAGTTGAACATTTTATACATTTTTAACTACAAAATAATTATTAAATTATAAATTTGATAAATGTTGTCAAAACATGAACTTTAAATGCTTATAAAAAAAATTGAGCAAATGTATTTTTTATATTTTTCAACTGCTAATAGAACGATATATCAGGAGCCTTGCATTACATTTTCACGCTTTTTTACCCAACAAATAAAATTTTATTGATATTTATAGAAAAAAAACTAAAAAAAAAGAAAACTGACAATGTGCGTAAACAGCTAAAAAGAGTCAAATTATTTTTAAAATTTTATCGTGTATAGAAAATACCAATATAAACATTCAGTGAAATTTAGTATCTACAGTCTTTTGTTTTTGAGTTGCACCAAAATAAGAAAATCGTTACATGTGAATATCATACGTTGTACAAATATGAATTTCAAACGCTTATAAAAATTTAACCTGACTTTCTTATAGACATTTTTTTTTTGATAAAGGTAGATAAACTTATGGATAATCTTGTAACACATTTTCAAATCTTAGATTTAAAAAGAAAAATTTTTATGAATTCTCAACTCAAAATAATTTGTTAATTTTCGTGATTTTTCCGTATTTTGTCAAGATTTGAACTTTAAATGCTTATAAATAAAAACTGTGACTAAGGATTTTTAATATTTTTCAAATGTCATTGTAACAATATAGAAGAATCCTTGTATTAAATTTTCAATTTTTTTTACCCAACAAATAAAGTTTTATTGACATCCATAGAAAAAAATACTAATAAAATTGGAAAATGTAAATGTATTTCTAAACAGTTTAAAACAAATAAAAATATTTTAAAAATTTTATCGTATATATAGAAAATGCAAATATTAACAACCAGTGAAAAATTCATGTATATTCATGTTAATTTGTTTTAAAGGTACACTAAAAACTAATTTTTGATTTCGTCAAAAACCGATTTTGTGTAAAAATTCCCGTTTTTCCTTAATTTTTATTTTTATTTTCAGGGCGCTTTTGAAAACTACTGGGAAATTTTGAAAAGTTCAGAACAGTTGCAATTGAAGAAAATTCAATCACTTTTACTGTACTAAAAGGTGATGCCAGACACAAAAAAAAAATAAAAAATAAAAAAACAAAAAAAAACACACATCATTGTAAAATCAATACATTCATCGCTTCGCTCAGAATCTAAAAAGAAATAATATTAATTCAACTTACAGACTATAATAAATAATAATAACAATATAAAATATCCAGACTGACAAACCGCCCCGCTCAGAATCGTTTTTCTTATACAATGATATTCTATCATTGAATTCAAGTTTAATACAATCCTTTAAATATTGACCCACTTGTAACCAACTGAACAGCAGAGCAACATCCATTTACTCAGTTTTTATTTCTTATTTTGTAGTAGAAAGATCAAATTAGCTACTACTAAAATTATTAAGGAAATTATCTATTAGGCCGGGACTATACACGGTGTATTCCATAAAATTCAAAATGCATTGGTTTACATCGAAGCAGCTATACACGTTAAGCTTTATGCGCCGAGCTTTCGGCCGTGGCAGAAAACGCAAGCTATGACATGTATAGCCCCAGGCTTAGGCTATAGAATAGTATAATTTTGATGCATTGGCGCAACCAAGGTTTTTTAACTAGGGATTGGTAGTTTATATAGTACATGGTGTTCTACAGGGCGCATTGGACTTACGTTTTTTGATTTCATTGCTTACAACTAGAGCAAAAACTTTAATATGCACTGAAAAATCATCATATATGCATTAATAATGCATGAAAAAATTAAAAAATATGCAGTTAAATATACCTTAAAAAAAAAAGTCACCCATATAAGGCTAAAAAATTACATTTTTTTCTTTATTTTATTTAAATTTAATTATTTTAGGTACTAATTCAATTATCTATTTACCCCAAATTTATAAATAAAAAAGCTATTCTTCATTCAAATTTAAAATAATTGTTGACCTTGATTCATGAAAAATATTTACTAAAGTGCTTGATTTTCTATTAATTATCAAAAAATGCATTAAAAGTCTAAAAACTTTGAGTATTTAATCATAAGCTGTGAAGAAATGTATAGTGTCAAGTACATGATTAAGCATACGATAAAGTTAACCAGAAAAAAAGCCCTTACTCTACTTAAAACAAAAAAAAAAATCTTATAAAAATTGGTCGTATTCAAATTTATATTGTATGGTGTAGAAATATCATTTTGAAAATTTAAGTCCAATGCGCCCTGAAAGAAGTGTTTCTCTTTCCAAAAATTAAATATATATCAAAATCAGATCACTCTACGAGACTTGAGTTTTTCCTGTAGAGCAAATGAATGTTTCTGAACAAAAAAACAGGTCATGTGCAGGTAGGGGCAGACTGACTTTTTTTTGTCCCAAGTGCAAAATTAGTGGCCTATTTTTTCTTAAACTTACTAAAATTAGGAAAGAGTTAAATTTAAGAATGGGCCCAACTGTGGTAGTTGGGGTCTGGAACATAAATACGAATCGGGGCCCAATAGTACCCTGGATCAGTCTTGCTCTGTGTGCAGGGCCCTTAACATCCCAGGCGTATTCAGCTATAATAACTTTAATACAATTTATTTTATTGAATATAATTAATTACATTTTGTTTCCAACACATGTAACATAGTAATAAATGATAACATTGTTTTGAAATGTACCTCCCCACCCCCTAACCCACCATAATACACATAATACATTTCTAAATACGCCCCTAGTTTTGAGGATAAAAATATTAAGAGCAATTCAACATTTTGAAGTCAACATTTTTAGTAGTTATTATGTTTTGCTGCAACTTTTTGTTAAAAACAAAATTATCTATAACCTAATTTGAACATTTTGACTACAAAATGAGAAATGCAAAGAGCGATTGTACTACAATTTTTATGAGATGTAAAGAGATACAGATGTTAGTAATGTAACTTTTTAAAAAATGTATTTTTACTTACTGATTTTTAAATTAAAATTATCTTAAAGATAACTATATTATCAGTAGTATTCTCTTTAATCAAGATTTCTATGACCTGGCAAGTAGCAACATATATTACATATTTACATCTTATCCCAGGTTGTATTAACAATTACTAAATATTTAATGAATCAATACTGATCTAATGATCTCTTAAGAGGACGCAATACAGACATTGTTGTTTCCGTCTTAGAAGTGTATAACATACCAAATTGTTGACTCAGGAGATCACGTTTAGCTCTGTTACTGTGTTAGTTTGAAAATTTGAAAATTAGAGAAAATTTAACTCTTATAAAATGTATAAGTAAGATTATTACCTAGGGCATCTTATGGGCATTTTGTTATATTTTAATTTTAAAGTGAGTTATGAGTTATTTAAGATGTGAAAACTATTAACAATTTTAAACTACTCACAACTTGCTTTAAAATTAAAATATAATAAAATGTTTTAAGATATTTGTACACACGCATGCCTAATATGTAATATTAAGTATAAATGTATAATTTATCTTATATGCATTATTAAATTTCTGACCCAATTTAAATATTTTGTTAAACAAAATTATCAACATTGTCAATCAGTATTAGACATTTAAGTAATTTCCTACTCATAGTTGTAAATGTGTTAACAAAATATTTGAATTTTACTACTTTGCATATATTATCAGATTGCCTAGGCATCGGCGATATTGACTACTAATGTAAGGAATTTATGATATTGGCTTGGCATTTACGTTATTATCTAATTTACATAATTGATGGTAAAATATACATCTCATAAATAATTTTAAACAAGTATAAGTCAATTAATAAATTCCTTTGTCAATTAATACTGCTACAGTTTAACTATATAGTATATATTAAAAACACTATTCAAAAATCAAAAAGAAAATTATAATTTCCGACAATAATTATTTAAAACGTAAGATTAAAAAATATTATATTTATAGAAATTATTAAATAAAAAATAACATGATTAAAATATAAAATGATAAAAAAAAACCATATTTAAATAATACTTTATAAATACTAGTATAGGTACACCTACCTAAAAATCCATGTTGTTGTCTAGGTCTCCTTTCAAATGGCTTGACGTGGAAGAATAGTTGCCCAATTTTATCCAAATATTCAGTATAGCTCGGATCCCTGGTCAAAGATGACTGATATTGCTCACAAAGTACTATATAAGTTTTTAGCTTTCCACTAAATATAAATAATAATACATTTAGGTATTAAAGTAATTAGTTACTAACCAATTATAAAACAAATAGTAAGTTACTTACCCATCTAATATTTTTAGTAAATAACAAATGAAATTGAGTAAAGGCAAAATGTATGGTGGTTCATCATTTATAGCAGGATGTAACTTAGTATATGACTGAAATGTTGACTGTGCAATTGATATGTTACGCATACACAACCCTCTAAAATAAAAAAATAAAAATATATAAACCGATATTTTATGGAATTCTATAATACATACTGCAGTACAACTTGTGTTATAAATAAATCAACTTCATATTTTAATCCTCGTGTTTTATGCATTTCTACCAACATAGCTGCAAATGCCAAACCATCTGTTGATCTCAAATAATGATGCTGTGCTAACTCAAAGTTAGCCTCTAAATATGTATACATTTCGTACATTAATTTTTTAAACACAAAACTGTATTAGAATGAATGACCAAATACCTGACCAATAGATATATCCTATACGTTTATGTAAACCTGGGTGTCCCATTGAGTAGTCTGGACAATGTTCAATTGTCCACTGTATGATTGGATTCAACATGGAATCTCGTTCTGCAGATAGTGACGGACCAAATTTTCTGAATATACTAAATAAAAATTGCAATTTAAGCACATAGGTTTTAAAAAGCAATTAAGTATCAAACTTACTCTCTTATGAAATCAAACATTTGTTCAGAAGGAATAATATGCTGCGCTGACAAGGATTTTGCAAATAGTTGTGCTAAATCGGTAGCAATTCCAACCTAAAATATGTATGTGTTAAGTTAAATAACAAATTTTACGTATTCTATGTATATTTAATAATTACTTGATGATTATCGTACAAGACAATAATTCCTTCCTGAAGTGTCATTATGGCAGCGTCTTTGTTATGCATGCTTATGTATCTGCAAGCATACAATAATATGGTTGGTGATGGTATTATATAGACAACCAATGTACAGTTGGACACTTGAAGCAGTATTGTGATTTGTGAAATAGTAAATAATATTATTATTATTTCTCCGTGACGTACCTGGAATAGAGCGACTTGTACAATTGATGAGCCATGTAGAAGTTCTCGTCCCTGATCGCGTTGTTCAGGGTCCGGCGCACGCGATTGACCATGTTCATTGGATCCGGTCTGACCATCATTTTGAGTATGTGTGCTTGTATGTGCGGGTGCGAGTAAGTAACACGATAGGTTCTCGCTTTCCGTCGCAACGCTTGTGTGCGCAATCGATATTTTAATAGGATTTTTCTACGAGGCAGAGGTCGGCAACTACAAGCATTTTTAAACGGTACGAACAATCACGTCGACGTTTTGCACGTAGTTCAAATTGCAAATAATTGATAATCGTATAACATTCAACATAATATAATATTATGGCCAGAACACAATATTATATTGTAGAGACACGCATGATACAATTTGTTGTTCTCTTTTTCGTTTTCCTTATAGTGTTGGTGAGTAATGAATATAGTTGTAGTCCAGTTGTACGCAGTCGTAGAACTGATAGCGCGACGGTGTCACTGTGATAACAGTGATTAGAAGTCTGACATTTTGGAACAGACTATCGATATCGGTCTACCGATATCCGCACGTCATTGGTCCGGACCACGGACTAACATTAATATTAGCATTGTAATTATTAATATTAATCCGTGGTCCGGACCCGGGCCTCCGATGTCGATTGCTAACACTAGGAGGAAAGCGCTTGTAGACTTAAAATATAGGTATAAGGTCCTATTAATATTATTATTAGCATTGTATCAGTGATACCTATTATATTATCCATAATAAGTCTATAACCGCAATTCGGAATTCCCATCACTATATATACTTATACTTACTTATAAATTAGAATCAATGATATTAAAACGTAGGTAGAGTAAACGGACATGACCAGTGTTGCATGTAGGGAAGAGGCGAAGGGCGAAAGGGGCAAATGCCCCAAGTGGCTAATTTTTGGGGGGCGACCAAAAATTATAGTTTTTGCTTTTGTGTTCCTGATTTTTTTAAATTTAAAATTTTTAAACATTTTTCGGTATTGTGTATTTAAAATACATATATACCTACAAATTTTGTATTTTAAAAAATATTATCGAGCCTTTGAGCATCTAATTAGAAATTAAAAAAAAATACGATACCTAGGTACCATAAGATATATTATAATTTATATTATACCTATAATAAGATATAATTATTTGTTCGGTGTTCATACTAGTTTATAACTTTTATCGGTAGGAGTGGGACTTCGAGTTTGGTATCGGAACTATATAGTAGCTATGGGCTTATAGCGAGCGCCTACTGAGTATACTGTCTACTTGTCATACTTTATTAGTATATTATACTACTTATATTATTCTGTGCTGTTCTTAACTCGTTAAAAAAAATTCAATCTTAAAAAAAAATTCAAATTTCGTTAAAGCCACCGGTGCGCGGACATAAACCGCAACATTGTGCGCGTATATGCAAAAACAGAAAATCGAAAACTTCTGAAGGATATAACTTCCAAAATAATGAATTCCGAAAATTGTATGTGCACCGTCGCTCTTAACTACTATTCATGTTTCAAAAATAAAAAGGTGGGTAAGTGGATGTCGCTCTGCTGTACAGTAGGTTACAAGTGGGTCACTGTAATGGATGGTATTAAATTTGAATTCAATGATATAATATCATTGTATAATAAAAATGATTCTAAAAGATAACGGTTAGTCAGCCTATAATATTACCAAGTAAATTTGATGATATTATTGTGAATAAAGTAATTTATATACAACCTATAAAGTGGAGCCTTGTTTTCAATTTTCAATCCTTAGCAATAAAAGTTGAACATTTTATACATTTTTAACAACAAAATAATTATTAAATTATAAATTTGATAAATGTTGTCAAAATATGAACTTTAAATGCTTATAAAAAAAATTGTGCCTATGTATTTTTAATATTTTTCAACTGCTATTAGAACGACATATCAGGAGCCTTATATTACATTTTCACGCTTTTTTACCCAACAAATAAAATTTTATTGACATTTATAGAAAAAAAACTAAAAATAAAAATAAAATTGACAATGTCCGTAAACAGCTCAAAAAGAGTCAAATTATTATAAAAAATACCAAAAAAACATTCAGTGAAATTTTCAAATATCTACAGTCATATGTTTTTTAATTACAACAAAATAAGAAAATCGTTATACGAGAATTCGAGTGAATATCAAATATTGTAAAAATATGAATTTCAAACGCTCATAAAAATTTAATTTAACTATCTTGTAGATATTTTTTTTTTTTTGATAAAGGTAGATAAACTTATGGATAATCTTGTAATACATTTTCAAATCTTAGATTTAAAAAGAAAAATTTTTATGAATTCTTAACTCAAAATAATTTGCTAATTTTCGTGATTTTTCCGTATTTTGTCAAAATTTGAACTTTAAATCCTTATAAATAAAAACTGTGACAAAGGATTTTTAATATTTTTCAAATGTCATTGTAACAATATAGCAGGAGCCTTGTATTAAATTTTCAAGATTTTTTACCAAACAAATAAATTTTATTGATATTTGTAGAAAAAAAAACTAAAAAAAAAGGAAACTGAAAATGTCCGTAAACAGCTCAAAATAAGTCAAAATATTTGGAAAATTTTATGGTGTATAGAAAATGCTAATGTATACATTCAGTCGAAATTTCATGTACCTATGCTCATTTGTTTTAGAGTTACACCAAAACCAAAATCGATTTTCTCGAAAAATTCCCATATTTTCCTTATTTTGTATTTTGTTTTTCACGTCACTTTTGAAAACTACTTGAAATGTTTAATTTTGAGTACCAACTAGATTCACTTTCCTATCAGAAAAGGTACTGTTGAAGAAAATCCAAGCATTTTTACTGTCCTAAAAGGTGATGACAGACACAAAAAAAAAAATACATATCCTTATAAAATCAATACATTCATTGCTTTGCTCAGAATCTAAAAGAAATAATATTAATTCAACTTACCGGCTATAATAATAAATAATAACAATATAAAATATCCAGACTGACAAACCGCTCAGAATTGTTTTTCTTATACAATGATATTCTATCATTGAATTCAAGTTTAATACAATCCATTAAACATTGACCCACTTGTAACCTACTGAACAGCAGAGCAACATCCACTTACTCGGTTTTTATTTCTTATTTTGTAGTAGAAAGATCAAATTAACTACTACTAAAATTATTAAGGAAATTATCTATTAGGCCGGGGCTATACACGGTGTATTCCGTCAAATTCAAAATGCATTGGTTTACATCGAAGCAGCTATAACACGTTAAGCTTTATGCGCCGAGCTTTCGGCCGTGGCAGAAAACGCAAGCTATGACATGTATAGCCCCAGGCTTAGACTATAGAATAGTATAATTTTGATGCATTGGCGCAACCAAGGTTTTTTAACTAGGGATTGGTAATTTATATAGTACATGGTGTTCTACAGGGCGCATTGGACTTACGTTTTTTGATTTCATTGTTTACAACTAGAGCAAAAACTTTAATATGCACTGAAAAATCATCATATATGCATTAATAATGCATGAAAAAATTAAGAAACATGCAGTTAAACATGCTTAAAAAAAAAGAGCCGCCCATATAAGCTAAACACTTATTAGGGACCTTATTCGTAAGAGTTTCTGAATAGACCTCCCGGTCTGAAATCCTAATTCATCCCTAATTGTATTAGTGTATAATGTATTAATAATTAATGTATATATACAATATACCTTAAGGTATATTAGCTTAAAATGGGGATTTATTGATTCCGTCAAAACTACCTGCAGCTTTTGAAAAAGGCTTATATTGATTCCGCGGCAAGTACTATAAATAATATATATATATAAGTACATATCGATTCTGCCAGCTATTGATCCCTCCGTGGCTACCCGTGGATACTGTTATTGATATTAATAGAAGGTAACCTATATTAATTCCACAGTTTTTAAAGTATAAAAATAATAAAATTTGCTGTCAGATATTAAATATTTATATATGTTATGGTTCTATGAAATTATTATCATGAATGCAGAATGACTATTAGTTTCAAAAACTATTTATTTTTTTTTTGAAAATAGTTTTTTTACATAGGTACCCGAAGACGTAAATATAGGGGGCGGGGCTTAGCCCACTCTGGATCATCTTAAATCTAAGATATGTACATAATTTTAATACTACTCATTTTATTATATAGCCAATCTTTATTATAATAACTTATACCAACAATTTATGAGCTGAAAATTCACTATAAACATACTCAACGACTCAAGGAGTCTATTGGAATAACTTTTACCTCAATCGGTCAAGTTGTTTAAAAGTTACAAGATTAATTACAGAATACACTCCAGAATTATATTATATGTAAAGAAGAAGTCAGAATATATTTATATTTTTTATTGCTATATAAAACCATTTTTACTAAATGTATACAATAACACACTACATACGTTTACATTTCATTTTTGATTGTTTTGAATTGTCTCATAGATAAAATTGTATGTAGACTGTAGAGGATGGAAAACAAATCTACCGCACCCTTTTTGTTCTTGAACCCTTTTGCAGGACTCAAGCCCTATGTATTTGAGAACCCTATTTACGTCTAGGGGAACATGGACCAAGATAAGTATACGAATCACGAGGTAAAATGGAGCCGTGTTATTCCTCCATAATTATTAATAATAATCTGTTTGAAACTTTGAAACCTCTTTAGAATATTTTATGGAGGCAAGTTAAATGATTTTTTATAGTAATTACTAATTTTATGATAACTATTATGGCATAATATCAGGGTTTTTTTATTTTCGTCTCAGAATGGCTTATTTTGTTAAAAGTTCTATGCTATTTTAAGGCAAGAATAATTTATTAATTCTTAACGATAAATATTCTAATATATTTATATATTTCTGTAGTTTAGTATTATTATTAAATATTGATTAAGTATTTAATAGTTTAGGATCGATTGAACATAATTAGTCTATCTGGGTCATAATGAAACAAGTCATGCGGGGTTTTGTTAAAGTATTACCAAAGTCTAGGCTATAAAATAAAATATGTTTGGTTAATATTTATGTGTTTTAGATTCTGAGCGGAGCGATGAATGTATTGATTTTACAATGATGTGTGTTTTTTTTTGTCTGTCATCACCTTTTAGGACAGTAAAAATGCTTAGATTTTCTTCAACAGTTTCTTAATTGATAGGAAAGTGAATCTAGTTGGTTCTTTCGGGGGTCAAAAGTAAAAAAATCCTAATAGTTTTCAAAAGCGCTGGGAAAAGAAAAGAAAAATTAAGGAAAAACGAATTTTTACGAAAAATGGTATAACTCTAAAACAGATGACCGTAGATAAATGACATTTTTCACATATTAGCATTTTCTATACACGATAAAAATTCAAAAAATATTAATTTTTATATTAAAATTAAATTTTTATGAGTATTTTAAATTCAAATTTGTACAACATTCACTGGATATTCACTCGATTTTTCATGTAGCGATTTTCTTATTTTATTGTAATTCAAAAACAAATAGCTGTAGACACTTGAGATTTATATCATATGTTTATTTTATCAAATCCCATACTTGATTAAATTTTATAATAGTTTGACTTGTTTTGAGCTGTTTACGGACAATTGCAAATTAAAATTTTTTATTTTTATTTTTTGAGCCAAAAAGCATAAACATTTAATACAAGGCTTGATATATTGCTTAAAAATAGTAGTTGAAAAATATAAAAATACATGGGCTCAATTTTTTTTATAAGTATTTAAAGTTCAATTCTTGACAGCATTTAACAAATTTAAAATTTAAGAATGTATAGTGTTCAAATTGTATAGCTAAGGATAGAAAACTTCCAACAATAGGTTCCAAATAAGTAGGTTATTCTGTAACCAAAAAATCTCAAAAATATAAAAACATGTATTTTTTTTATAGGTATTTTATGTTTGATTTTGTAGGAAATTACCAAGAATAATGATTTTAGTTATTTTGTAGTAATTTTATAATATTAATTCAACTTACCGACTTTCGTATTATTAATAATAAGTAATAATAATATAAAATAAAATATCCACACTGACAAACCGTCACCGCTCAGAATTGTTTTAGATTCTGGGTGGAACGATGAATGTATTGATTTTACAATGTTGTGTATTTTTATATTTTATTTTTTTTTATTTTTTTTTTTTTTGTGCGTAATGTCGAAATAATGCTTCGATTTTCAACTTCAGTATCTTTTTCGATTGGAAAGTGAATATCGTTGGTGCATTGGGAAGGTCAAAATTTAAAATTTCCAGTAATTTTCAAAAGCGCCAAGAAAAACAAAAGAAAAATTAAGGAAAAACGGGACTTTTTACGCGAAATCGATTTTTAACAAAATTGAATTTGGTTTTTGTTGTAACTTTAAAACAAATGACCGTAGATACATGAAATTTTCACTGGTTGTTTATATTTTCATTTTCTATACACATTAAAATTTTCAAAATATTTTGATTTATTTTGATTTGTTAAGGGACATTTTCATTTTCCATTTTTTTTTAGTTTTTTTTCTAAAAATATCAATAAAATTTTATTTGTTGGTTAAAAAAGCTTGAAAATTTAATAGAAGGCTCCTAGTATATTGTTTCAAAAGCAGATGAAAAATATTAAAAATCCTTAGTCACAGTTTTTTTTTATCAGCATTTAAAGTTCAAAAATTGATAAAATATGGAAAAATCACGAAATTTAGCAAATTATTTTGAGTTGAGAATTCATAAAAATTTTTCTTTTTAAATCTAAGATTTGAAAATGTAATACAAGATTATCAATAAGTTTGTCTACCTTTATCAAAAAAAAAATGTCTATAAGAAAGTCAAATTAAATTTTTATGAGCGTTTGAAATTCAAATTTTTACAACTTTGGATATTCATTCGATTTCTCATGTAGCGATTTCCTTAGTTTGTTGTAATTCAAAAACGAATAACTTTAAATACGTACATGAAAATTTCACTGAATGTTTATACTAGCATTTCCTATACACCATACACTCTTTTTGAGCTGTTTGCGCGCATTTTCAGTTTTCAATTTTTTTATTTTTTTTTCTGTAAATATCTATAAAATTTTATTTGTTGAGTGAAAAAGCGTGAAAATTTAATATAAACGCTCCTGATATTTCGTTCTAATAGCAGTTGAAAAATATTAAAAATACATAGGCACAATTTTTTTTTAAGCATTTAAAGTTCAATTTTGACAACATTTATCATTTATTTAATTTAATAATTATTTTGTAGTTAAAATTTATAAAATGTTCAAGTTTTATAACTAAGAATTGAAAATTGAAAACAAGGCTCCACTTAATAGGTTATATATAAATTACTTTCTTCACAATAATATCATCAATATACTTGGTAATATCATAGGCTGACTGACCGTTTTCGCTCAGAATCGTTTTTCTTATACAATGATATTATATCATTGAATTCAAATTTAACACCATCCATTACAGTAACCCACTTGTCACCTACTGTACAGCAGAGCGACATCCACTTACCCACCTTTTTTGTATACAATATGATATTATATGTCGTTATTCAGTGAATAGTGACCCACTTGAAACCTACTGTACCACAGAGCGACATTCACTTACCCACCATATTTATTTTTTTTGTGAAATTCTTATGAATAAGTTCCTATGTTGATATATTTGAAAAACTATCTATAAGGCATTTATATATATCTCATCAATACGACCATATATTTCTCATATTACCCCTTGGTGTAGCTATAAGATGGGACAAATTCCGTTTATTTACATACCTTTTTTTGGTTTTAATAATATTTTTAAATATTTT
Organism: Sitobion miscanthi; assembly: GCA_008086715.1. Lineage (NCBI taxonomy): Eukaryota > Metazoa > Arthropoda > Insecta > Hemiptera > Aphididae > Sitobion > Sitobion miscanthi. Next base: position 9,421,763 of record CM017802.1, on the reverse strand, counting down.
AGCGTGAACAATTTTAAAACTAAGGAACATTAACTTATAAATGGTAGGTACATAAATTCAGAATTTTTCTGAAACATTTAACATACCTACTACAATAACGAGTTAAACAGTTTGTTCGTTATGTGGTGTGCATACATGTAAAGAACATATTACTATACTCCTACTTGTCCGACTTGCAACACCGCGAAAGGAAACTCGGAAAATTCTAACGATGGGTTATAATTTTAAAATTGTTTTTATTTTAATAGATTTTGTTACAAAAAAGTGATTTGTTTAATTTTTATATAATATCATTTTTTTTCCACCAAAAATGATGCTTTTTTATTTATATATCAACAATTTGAATGAAATTTGCTATTAATAAATACATATTATTATTCATTTTGCTATTAAACAATATAATTATTGTAGGATAAAACTAGACAAATATTTTTATCTTTGTTTCACTATTCCGAGTTCAATAAATAATTCACAGAACCGAAAAAATTATAATTTTAGCGTAACACTAACAGCGATACCAATCATGTAACACTATATAGTGATACCAATGACGGGTTAAGGGTCTCGTCTTGCCCCGGATTCCCTTATGCCTTACTTAACTATAAGAAATGAAAAATACAAATCCATTTTTATCGTTATAATTTTTGAAAATTTTTAAAAAAAATTTTTTTATTACAAAAAATGTATGTCTCGGTAGAATCAATACATTCTATTATGAATAGTATCCAGTGGAATCAATAGCCAGCGGGCAGCGGAATCGATATGTTTAAATATTATAATATATGAACAGTAGCAGGCGAAGTAGATACTATAAATAGCATTATAGCCAGAATTGATTAGGTACGTTTCTTAAAATAACCTAAAAATATTTTGTAATTTTGAAAATGTAGGTAGTGTATATAAAATGTAATAATGAACATATACGTAAAAGTTTCTGGACCCCACGAATAAAATTTTTACGTTAAAAGTTTACTATGATTTAACACTTTTTGAGTTACAACAAAAAACTAAAATAGTTTGATGAGAAATCGTCGTTTACAATTTTGTCAAAATTTAATTTTCAGACGTTCATAAAAAATTATATTTTTATAATTTATATTTCTAAGATGCAAAAACTAAATAATGTAAACCAGTAAACCTTATTTAATCTACCATAAATTAAAATAAATAATTTGATAAAACGTTTCTGGTAACTTTAATCTATAATGTACAATATATTTATATTATATAATATTATGAAATATGAATAATATTATACTAATTTATTTGTTGTATTTTAAAGTGAAATTAACAAAATGATTAATGGGCAACTAGAGGACGCTAAAATATAATTTATTGTATTTATCCAACGTCCATGACAGTCTAATTGGTTCCAAAGAGGTTGTAGTGACGACAATGTGAGAATGTGTGTGCACGAGAGAGAGAGAATTATAGTGATCACATGAACCACAACAACAAAAATGGCTATGGCAGTGACAACTGACAAGTTTTCTGTATGAATTTGTTCAATACTTTAGTGGTAATTGTGACATTTTTTATTAGTTTGATAAATATTTTATTATTTCAATTAGTTTTAATTGTTTTAACTAGTTAACGCATTGTACAATTTTTGATTAAAATTGAACAAATTAACACGTAGGTACGTGTAAAGATGAATGATATAACAATAACAACTGTCGAATAAAATCATCTGATACCTTTCAACTTTTCCAAAAGTGTGTATATATTTATTTTATTTTTATTAATTAACGTTTGGTCAGTGTTGTAAATAATACTAATTTGAATTGCTCTTTTATTAAATAAAATATTTTAAAATGGTTTGGGTACTAAATAGAATAACCTTACAAATATGTTTACATTCCCTAGGGTAACATTTACATTGTGATAACACGAACAATTAATGATTACTCAAAATATTTAATATTAGAAACAAATAATTTTAATCTACATAATTAGCCATATCACCATAAAAAATATATTATTACTTTTATTAATATTGTAGAATAAAAATGTCTGAGGGAAGATTTCCATCTTATCATCATTTACCCCCAGCGGCCCCAGCACCTCAAAGACATCATTTGGCAACTGCTGCAACACCTTCTGTTCCTCATCCACTTACATTCCATCCTCCTGCAATTTCTCATCAGCTATCTTCGTGGTTTACTAAACAAGGTAAATAATTAATTGAATTGTTCTTTGACAAGTGTTAAGTGTTATTACTTATTGTTATCGAATTATAGATATGGCTGCTTACAGAAATACACCATATGCTTCTTTGCACAATATTGCTGCATTACAGATGCACAAACCCCAACATACTCCTGTAATTGATAGGTGGATGGATTCAAGAAATAATATGCCGCCACCATCTAGACCTGATCCACCATCTCCTAGTCCAGCTCATTCCGCAAATGTATCACCTAGTTTTTCATTATCTCGAACTGTTGAGATTGATCTTACTAAACATAAAAAAGAATCTGAGCAAATGTCTATTGACCTGTCTTCAAATAATAAAAATTATGAAAACTTTTCTTTTAAACGAGCAAGAGATCAAGTAAATGGTCAAATAAATTTATCTAAAATAGGAAATATTGAAGAGAAGGCAATAAGTGTTATAGCACCTAACCCTCATAAAGTTATTAAGTCTGAAAACAGATGTGATGCCCCAGATTATATACATATTCAAAAAGTAAAAAATGTTAATAATGAAGGTTATGAAAATAAATGTAGTAAAAATGATATTAAGATTACTTGGGATGTGGTAGATAGTCCTATAAAAATTGAAGTTGAAGATACAAATAATGTTGAAAAAATGTTGGAAAACATGTTTCAAACTAATGAGTCTGAAAAACAATCTGTTATTAAAATTATAAAACCAAGAAAATCACCATCACCATCAATGATGAGGGCAGAATCTGTAGAAAAAATACTTAAATCACCATCTCCTATACCTAGAATAGAACATGATAAATCTGAGGATTCTATAGCATCAGAAAATTCTTCAAAAAAAATTCATGACACACATTCTCAATTCCTCGAAGTAGAAAACAAATTAGAAGAATTATTTGGTGGAGTTATTACATCAACTAGTATACCTGATCAACAAATAGTGATCGAAAATAAATCAAAACCAATAATTTCTACAAAAAGGCCTTATAATAAAAATAAGAAACAATTTAAAAAAGTAAAAAAAAACCTACCCATAGCTGAAAAATTGAAACCGGCTGTTGAACAACCTTTTAAAAAATATAAAGGCCCATTGATAAGAGTCAATGGTGGTAACATAGAAAATCCAAGAAGTTTTGTTATAATTAACCGAAATGTTCAAGATGACGAGGACTCATTAGATGGCCGAAATATTAATCGAAAGACTTATTGTAAGTTATAGTTTAAAAATTTGATAGATCGCTGTTTTTTAAATAACTTGATATTAATTATTTAATTTTTTAAAAGCATATAAGTCTGGTGTTTGCAATGGTGAAGAAAAACCTGATGTGAGCAATTTAGAAAGTAGTGATTGGAAATGTGTATTCTGTTCGCGAGGACCTCACGTAAGAGACATTGGTTATGATCCTACTGGAGATCTTTTTGGTCCTTATTATGTCAGTATACCAAAGGTTGTAAAACCAAATGATAACCCTAAGCGAAAGGTATTTTTAAACCACTTTTTTACTACTGAACATATTATATGGCTAAAATGTAATTTACAGAAATCTAAGCATAATTTAAATGATAATGATACTTCAGAAACATTTATTGAGGTATGGACTCATGAAAATTGTTTAGTTTGGGCGTCTGGTGTTTATATGGTTGGGGATAAAATTGTTGGGTTGGAAGATAGTGTGAGAATTGCAAAAAATACTGTGAGTATTTTTATATAATATTAAAGTATAGAGTATAATGAAAAATTTTTTTTTTTACATAGATCTGTGTTTATTGTGGTGTTATTGGGGCTAGTATTGGATGTACAGCACGTCACTGCAAATCAAGTATACATTATAACTGTGCAATACATGTTGGTTGGCTTCTAGATAGCCAGAATCATATGACTACATGTAATGTTCATAGGGTAACTATATAATTTTAAAATCGGATTAGGCTTTTTAACTAATATATTTATTTTTACAGAATTCTCTCCTTGGAAGTAGTTGTCATTAATGGAGCTTTCTTGCTTCATTTATTATTATATTCAAAAAAAATAGGCTTTCTGAGTTTTTTTATTATCGTATATAATATAATATTGTATTATGGTTAGAAGATCATCAATCTTGTTATGAACTTCCAAGAATTGACCATTAAGTATTTTCTTATGCATATATTATTATATGTATATATTTGTTAATATATTCGTGTATTTTAATCTATTATAATTAAATTGTTTAGTTTTATAAAGTAAAGAAGATGAACTAATGAAATCATTGCAGTAAACAACAAAAAAGTTTATCTAACTAAATAATATTCAATTATGCCTATTATTTTAGAGCTGAAAGAAACAAAATTGCTCTATCATAGTCCATATACTGTGCCACATTTTGGTGCATAAACTATATAAGTACATGAACAAAATAAATCGTGTCCATGAATATATTTTAATCAAGTTTTGTATGTATTGTATTATTTTATTGATTTATTTTTTACATTATCCTTCATTGTTTTGATTTTATATAACTGTATACGTTTGGAGGAAAATACATATTGGTATTTATTAATATTTTTACAGATAATATTATCTATTATATATTATTATAATTGCAGATATTAAGTTAGTATTTAAATTTCTTAAGATATTATGATCTAAATAAATATCTGTTGGACTGTGATGATTGATGAGTAATATCTTGGTTTTGAAAGTAAGAATTAAGGCTGGGGTTTTGATGCACTTAGCATTATTTTCCAATTCTAGCTACACGATGCTCATTTTATAACATATATGTTTAATTTATTTTTGAATCAGTATAAGAAGTTTTTATTTTGCACTTTTTGACAATTTTAAACTGTAAGGTAATTTTTTTCATTTTTAGAGCATTTTAGGATTTTTTAAGTCTTGGAATCCAGAATTTGAATTTAAGATTTTTACATGCTTTTTCAAAAATTTTATATAAATTTAACAAACTAACTATAGGTAAATAAATATATAATCTAAACCTTTAAAAAAAAAATTGTTTTTCCAAATTAAAGAAGTCCAATCAGTATATCTCTTATACTTTTAAATATACTATAATCCTTTAAAACGTATATTGTCGTTCAAACCAAATTTATATCAAAATTATTAAAAAATAAAAAAATGTACAGTCTTTTAGTGCATTATTGAGAATTTCATGGCATTATTTGGGTTTTTTAGGGCATTAAAATCCCAGCCCTAGTCATAATGATATTCGAAAGACAATTTGAAAAATGTCAACTTGAAATAGTAAATTTTAATTTTATCATTGATAAATAATTACTTAAATAATTTCATTGAAAAGCAAGGTGATTAGTTTTTACTTAAAAAATACTGTTATATTCTAAAATGTTATTGTAATTTTATAAAATTAAATAGTTTTGTTAGATTCCTAATTTTATGTACCTACATTAATTAAAGAATAGAATAAAAATTAAATAGTACCTATGCATTATTCTATATTAAATTAATATTACTCCTGATAATTTAGTCTTAATTTTTATCTTGTTTAAATTAAGTTAATATAAGATTATGTTAACTCAGTTTAATATATTTTTAATATTAAGTTAATATTATAAAACTATATTATAGAGTTGATTACATGGGTCTGACACTAACAATATCGGTAGTGGGGTTTAATAGTAGTTATGGAAATACCTAGCACATCTTGGTTGTCAAATGTATGTAATTTATTCTATTTAATCTTAGATCATTTATGTGGTTTAAGAAAAATGTGTTTAACAATGATGTTCTATGTATAACACAATATAAATTATAATATACACATTATATACATAATACATATGTATATAATATATACTATATATTATACTGGTTTAAAAGGTATTAGAAATTGAAATGTAATTTTCTTATTTAATCCTTGTAGATCTATGCTAAGATTGATTGTAATAATTTATTAGTTAAGGGAATTCAATTTTATTGGTAAAACGAACAAAATTTGTGTTAAAATTATTAATTTTTTAAAATGATTACGAGTTCTAAACTTTGAATTGGTATTTGGTGTCACTAGAGTACTAGACACTCTTCCATCCTCCCCTCAACCATAACGTGTCTACTTATTCTAACATAATTTTTACTTATTGTATTTGTACAATAAATTATTATTCCTATATAATACAGATTATAAATATATACTTTTATGATAAAAAAAATTCGTACAATTTGAGGTTAGAAACGTCAGAACTGACTAGTGTAAGACCTTGTGTTTTAGGCTACAAAAATAAAAACAAAATCTTGTTAACAATACTGAAAACTAGCTATTGTTATGTGCTATCTTCCCTAGCGCGTGCGAATGATCTTCCGGCTGCACTGCAGTGGTGTTTGACCGAAACTTGTTCTTAAAAATATATTTATGGGTGCCTATAGCAAGATATGATTATTAATTATCGGTATAGAGATAAAATAGGTATAGGTTTTGACACAATATATACATGGCACATCGACCAAAGATTTAAATAACAAAAATGTACCACAATTCAAAAGTTACACTAACTCAATGAATAATAATCAGATTTTTATTGTTCCTTAACGAGATCGTTGAACAGTATAGCATATTATCAAAAAGAGAAGTTGAAATTGGGTCAACTATACTAAGTGATGAATGGAGGGCCTTTCTAAATTGCAAAATTATGGATAGGTCATGGATAGGTACATTCACGAGACAGTGAATTATATTGTGAGGAATTATTGATTCTTAAAGAAACAAATAACTATACTAGATGATAATATATCATATATATTCAATTCGTATTTTTAAAACTGAAAAAATAACCCGAAACCACAACTATAAATTTTTTATAGTATTTTTCTTAATTGTATACCTGACGATAATTAGTAGGTATATTTGCTGTATTGAAGTACCACATAGTTTAAATTAAAACTAAACAAACTAATTATAGGGTTCTTTTTTACAATTTCTTCAATACAGCAAAAAATACTAATTGTTAGGTATAAAATTAAGAAGAATACTAGTTGTGGTTTTGTGTAATTTTATCCGTTTTAAAAAATATGAGTACCAAATAATCCAGTATATTTATTTGTGTCTAAGGATTTATATGCTGTGCAAACTTATATTTATACAAGTATAGGCCATCTAGCTATATAATGTATAAGTATAGCGATAAATGATGATGTAATAATGAAAAAAATAGTAAAGAAAGACAGTGGGTACTACATAGTAGGTGTATATTAAAATACATCAGTACAATATGTGGGTAATGACTACTCTATGTCTCTATCCAGCGATATATCATATATTCCATCGAGACAAACTCCTCTAAAGCAGGGTGTGAAAGAACCGATTTTCGTTGGACTGCATGGGTGTTCTATAGCTGGGAGGAGGAGTGTGTGTTGGGGATATTTTTGAGTTTTTCATATTTTTTTTTTTAATCATATGCGTTTTAGACCAAGTTATAATTCGTTTCGTATGTTATAGGATCAGATACAATGAATTTTATTTTGTATATGTAAGGGTTATACGGCAATTAAGCGCATATGCAATTTTTTTTTTTAAATACATTTTTTATAAGTTCTTGATTGAAAACCTCAAATAAATTCATAGTATCTAAATATTAATGAAAAATAATATTAAATTTTTTTTTTTTTTTAATTCATTTATTACGGCTTCAACATTATAGTAATTAGCCGGAATATTAAAATTCAATTTATTGTTTTTATAGTAAAAACAAAAGTGAAACAACAAAAGAAGGCACCATCATTGTACAATTTTTTCTCTTAGCATTTTATTATACCTAAGGTCATATTTTATTGTTTTAGGGGCATACACATCGTAACCCTACAGATAATAACTAATTATAATTCTATACATTTAATAATACCTAATTTAAGTATTGCATCGTTCGAATCGACATGACTCAAATCCTCAATAATCTTCAATCAGAACCTCAGAACTGTTTTACCGGAATTGAACAGAATAACTATGTAAGCCGAACTTGGCTAAAGCCCTCCTATAATTGTTTGGAGCCCACTCAAGGTTTTGGGTAAATGTATACGAGCCTGGCCGAGCTATACCGCGCCTAGACCAGAATGAGCGTTCCCACGGCGTGTGTATAGTGCACTAAGCCAGCGTGTTCCACGCGCCATGGGAATCCGCCTATACATTACACTACGCTCGGCATAACACGAGCCTACAATGTCTATATTATCATTCCCACGGCGCGGCGCGTGACTTGGCGAGCCACGTGCTTATACAAGCCAATCAGAGATCCCTTAAAATTATTTAAATTTTACCGCCATATTTCTCAGTTCATAATTTGAAAATATTTGAGAATATTCCTACAATAATTTTTTTATGAGCAGTGAGCGTCTGAAATTAGAATTTTGACTAAACAAGGAATAACCTCCAAACGGGCTGTAAGTTGACAAGTAAATATTGGAAGACAACCTAATGGAGCCAACTGACAAGAACGGGAAACCCTACGAAATACGCAAGAAACAATCGAAACCATCACGGGAGATGCCACAGAAGAAAAACCCATATCACTTTGGAAGAAATCAAGGAATGGTAACAAGATGATCATGAAATAAAACGGATCATAAAAGGGTTACACTCGTGCTTACACACATACTTTTAGCGGGATTTACAGACATTAGAGTGAAAACCCAAACATACAAGATAGAAAACGGTATCCTATAACAGAGAGAACCCAGTGGTAATACACTAATACCCTTCGACCAACGACCATATAAACTAATTATCTACTTACCTTATCCTATTATACTTGTATAGGAATATAGGAACAATTATGTAGTCCACATGTTTAGTGATATAATATGACGTCACGTTTGGGAAGAACAATATTAACAATAACAATTACGAATAATAAGTAATAAGTGCTATACTTTATTCAGAATCAGATTGAACCACTCGGCCGACCAAAAAACGTTTTTCCCGCGTATACCCTCCACAATCCGGACATTGGTGAAAGCGTCGGCACTGCAGGTGCCCGACGACTGACCACGGCCGGCGATGACTTTCGGCCAGTCACAGAACACAACCATCGAGGAGGGTCAGCCAGTCATGCACTGTTCGGTGGCTCAGACTGCATGCGCGAAGAGGTTCACTCTTATTCTGAATAGAGTATAATAACCCGAGTACCCACCCGACTTATTGTAATAATGTTATATACTAATATTGTCCCGTGAGTCGTGACACGTAATAAGTAATTACACTATGTATTAAGTAATAATTAAAAATTTGTTCATTGGTAATAATATGTATAATTAAAATGTAAGTACCTATATATTATTTATATTATTAAAAAAAATGATCATATCTTTCGTGCATGCTATCCTGACAATATGTTCTTTTCTTATGTCTTTCAACTGGTTAGAAACTATAGTGTCTATTGATATGGATCAGACTACCAATGCATTTTATGGTGCTCTGCATTTCTGCGTATTGAACTTTGTTCCCGAGGTTAGTTATAGTCCGTCTACATTCCCTCTGTGGTTTTCTAAAGACCTAAAATCTATAGCCTTTGCTAAAAAGCGTGCTAATGGCAAATATAAAGTGTCCCGTTGTCCCAGAGATTATAAAAAGTTTTCTAACTTCCAGGCATGTTATAAATTTAAATACAAAACTTGTTATAAATCGTTCTTAACTTAAACTGAGTGTAAGCTAAAAACCTATCCTTGATCTTTTTAGACTTAGCCCGGAAGAATTAATCCAGTGACGGGATTTTATATACTGTTCATTTCCATGAAAAGATTAGTTCCGGCTCTGAATCAATTTCTAACCTCTTGTCTTCCTATTTTAGCACTGTATATGTATATCTCTTCCTACGAGATTCCTGATATTTCTTTCTCTCCCTTTATTCTCCCAAGTAACTTTTCCTTTCATTAATGATGACACTTGGTTTATCTGCGTTAAAAAATAAACATTTTTAAATCTCCTGGTCCTGATGGCCAAGGACGTTCCTATTTAACATAAGATCCGCTCTCTGCTTTCTCTTATGGTTGATAGTTGATACTTCATCGCTCCCTTGACACGGGAACTTTGCCAACTATATTAATTAAGATAAGTTCAGTCACGCATGTATATAAGACTGGTGATAAACCTGATATAAAGAATTATAGGTCTATATCGATCCAAAATCATATTGCCAAATTCTTTGAACTGCTTGTTCTTGTTCTGAGGTCTATCAGCCATCGGTTAATTTTATCTTCGTACAATATGGTTTCAGGCCTAGCCGTACTGCCACTGAATTTGATGGTTTTTTATAATTTTATATTGTAGGCCATTGAAAAACAAATTCAGGCGGATGTAATTTTTACGGATTTCTCCAAAGCGTTTGATCGAGTTGATCAATTCCAGTTGATTGTAAGTAAATCACGCCTATGGTTATTTAATAAAGCAACTTTTAAAACGTTATGTTTGTGAAAGATGTTTCACTGCCAAAAAAACCCTCCACCACCCTTAATAGACCGGCGGAAGGGAAATCATTTGTAGACACAGTCCGTTTGGTCCGCTTCCCTGCCATATCAATTAATTATATTGGGACCAATGTTACGATGAGGCAAACTAGAGATGAGAGTCTACTGGTGGAATTCGCCAAGGGTCAAAAGTCACCGACGGCCGCAAAGATAATAGCTTCGGATATTAGTAGTAAGCTAGGAAACCAAATTGGTGAAGTGAACACTTAACTTAGTGTTCAAGTTGAATTTAAGATTTTAGACCTGGACGCTATCTTTACAGTAGAGGAAGTTTAAGCAGCCCTCAGGTTAACCATTTCCGGCGAGGACGACACTGTTGCCAAGGCCTAGCGTGATGCCATCGGAGATGTTCGGATCTAGTTGACACGTGCTGGGCAGCAGATGGTCTCAGCGAAAATGTCGCGGTACGCTGCATCCGCTATCGGAAGGATTCCGTTTGGATGTCAATGTGTAGAGTTCGTACCAGAACCCTACTTCTGGAAAAAAAATTTCAGGTGCCAAGTATTTGAGCATAATGCCAGACATTGTTCCGCTTCAGACCGGATAGGTGCCTACTGCCTACTGGAGATGTGGTATTGCTGGGCATGAAATAAAACATTGCGAGGCGAAGGAAGACAACTGCCTAACGTGTGATCTAGCTGAACTTTCCAAAGTCATCCACTAACCATTGACTGGAGCCTGCGTCATGTCTGTAGGAACAAAAATTGATCCCATTACTTCCGGTTAGGAAGAAACTAAATAATAATATATTTTTGTTTATTGTAAGGTTGCTATTGGTCATGATTGAATAATGAATATAATTTTAGACCTGTAGCTATATAGATTAGTAAAAATGATATTCCCAAGAGTCAAGACTAATTTTTCGATACATGCACATCGTAATATCAACGTGTTAATAAAAGATTCGTAATTACGTACGCACTTCGAGGGGTCTGCAATCCACCGCAGATGGATTGCCTACCTGAAAACATACTGCGTGTCTCACGCATACAAAATATACAAGTGTGTCTCAACTCTCAGTTCTCTCGAGTAATTATATATTCAAGTTGATCGATGAACATTTTTAAGTTTTGAACATCATACACTAAATATTATATAAATGAATTGAACAAAGTTTGAATCACATAGAGTTTGTACATATTTTAACGATCAACGAAGTGAACGGTCAACGGGATCAGATATAATCTATACTCTAAAAGCAAGTCCAGATTCTGTGTCACGGGTTGGCTCCGAAACGGCTTGACCGATTTAACTGATTCTTTTTTTATTATGTTCGTAATTGTTAGGACAAAGTTCTTATGAAAGAAAATTTTAGGAAAATCTACCGGAAAAGTAGGAAATCTGGATGTCAAAAATGCAACAGTGGCGCCATCTGTACAGGAAAAAGATAAACTAAATAATAATATATTTTTGTTTATTGTAAGGTTGCTATTGGTTATGATTGTTGTAATTTTAGTTATTAATTTTGAAGAAATTCATTAAAATAAAAAGAGAAAATCAAACCGTGGCCACTCTACAAATGGTGTTAAGAGGAAAAATTGTCAATAAATATAATAGAAATTAATAAATTATAATTATTTTTTAATAAATTGGTTGATTTTTTCGATCTTATGAAAAAATATCAATAATAAATTGATAAAATATAATATAAATACAAATAAATATAATTTGTATAAATCGGTTGATTTTTTCGATCTTATAAAAAATTTTCAATAATAAATTGTTAAAATATAATATATAGTTCTAAATGTAATAATATCTATTAAGTGTGGCACACAGGTATCTAGGATTTTGGCGCTTTCGTTCTATACTAACTTTTTTTTTTCTTATCTAATTTTGGTGCTAATATCTTCCACCGGTACAAACAGCACGGGGTCCGCGATCTACCGCAAATAGATTGCCTACCTGATAATATACTGCTGCGAATCTCACGGGTTTACGCTGGTCGAGATGGCTATACATTAAAATGTAATATAATCTACACTTAAAAAGATATTGCTTCCACATCATATTACACCCAAAATGAGTTGAACAATCAGAATTTTTTTTTTCCGGGTAACGGAGAAGTTAAGCTAAGTTTTTAACAGTTTTACACTACTCTGCATACAGTTCAATAACTCTTAATATAAAAAAAAAAACGTTGCAAGATTGATAGACAAGATTTGTGGAGTCACGAAACAACCACACAATTTGCAGACAACTATCCACGGGAGAGGAGCATGCGGATGACAGCTAGTATTATACTAAGTATATACCCAGGGGCGGACTGGCCTGGCGGGACACCGGGACAAATCCCGGTGGCCTGATACAATAATAGATTAAATGGCCTGATAATATTTTAGAAATTAAAAATATAGTATACAAATAAACATAAAAATATAAAAAAACATAATGCATATGGTAGTTATTACCATATCAGCTCGTGTGATTTTAAGTATTATATTAATCGATAACAATTTATACGATGTACCGTCTGTAGTCTGTACCCATGTACGAAATATATATACAGATATAAATATATAATATAAGCCGAACAGCTTGTTTAGTGATTTATTTATAAATTATAAACTATTATATTATTATATATTTATATTATACTTGTAATAACTAATAACAATGCCGCCGTCGCGCGTCATGTTGGCGCGTCGCCGCCACACGGCATACATAGAGAGCTGATACTCGCACTAATCGCAGTCCGCAGATAGCAAAAACATAGCTGTAATAGTGTAATGTAATGTAAATAGGTTGTCTCCGTATTTTATTTTATTTTGTTTGTGTTAAATAGTTAAATGAAACTATAGAATTATACAATATTATAGTTTACTGTATTGTCTGTACTTATACTATAATGTTATAGAAACATTATACATTAAAGCAGTGTCGGCCTGGCCATGGCCGCTGGGCCGCAAACGCGTCCGGGGCCCTCGGCCGTATTGTGTCGGGGGGCCCCCACCACCCGATCGTACTGAGAAATATTAATATTGGATAATGAATATTATTATTAATTAATTATTGTACGGTTTTTAATTTATAATATTATTACGTATTAATGCGTTGCCGAAAAAATTAATTTATTTTTTGATGAAGAAGACCTAATCGATATTCAAGAAGATTTTCCTATTAAGCGTATTCCAAAAAAAAAACATTATTTGGAGAAAAGTGTTCAGATGAAGTTAGAATTATAACACCTTATACAAAATTTAAGTCAAATGCTATTCTATTATAGATACTATTCTTAATAGCATAAAATCACGATTTGTACCTAATGAAATGTTATTAAAAGATTTAAATTGGCTTTCATTTGCTTTTATTAATGAACTTGAACAATTTCCCAAGGACTCGTTGAACACAATATGTAAACTAGCAGATTTAGACAAAGAGGTCATTGCAATTGAGCTAAAACAGTTTGCTGGTCAGTATAACAATTTCATACCAGATGTATCTGAAAATGATTTTCACGATAATAAATCTAAATCTTCTAAAATTATAAATATTGATGAAGATGATGCTATTGAAGGTAAACCCACCGAACAAATTAAATGTGACAAATGCACTAAATGTCTTCACTGTGCATTGATTTTGCTCCAAGAGCTATCATGTCAATCTAATTTATTTTGTAATTTGTTCACATTATATAATTTGTGTTGCTATTACCATCAACACAGACTACCTGTGAAAGAGTATTTTCAAAGCTAAAAATAATCAAAACTAAACTTCGGTCTTCTTTACACCAAGAACATCTTAATCATTAATGCTAATGTCCATTGAAAAGGATATTTTGATTGACCCAGATGATTGATTGATACAATTGCTAACTCATCTAGTCAACTAAAAAAATTACTGACATAAAGAAAGTTAAATGCACAAAGTTGTATAATGTGAGAAGGTATTATTTATATTTTGTAATATTGTATATATTTCAGAATAATAAATTATTTATCTAACTTAATTCTTAACTTATTGGATGGTTTATTTTATATATGGTAAAAATATAATATTCCACTACTTATAAGTACATTTTTTATAATTTTATGAAAAAACATTTTTGGGGGCCCTTCTGAAGAAATGCATCCGGGGCCCTTTAGGTACCAGGCCGACACTGCATTAAAGTCTTCCACAAAGGTGTTTTGAATTTATTAAATATTATTTAAAATGAATTCAGAGGATAAAAAACGTGCTGGTGGTGCTGTTAGAGAACGTGAAAAAAAATAAAAATCTTTTTTATGATTCAAACAAGAATTGTAAAAAACTTAATTTATGTTTTAATTCAGTATATTATGAAAAACAAAATATTGAAAATCCCGTTAAAACTGAAGAACTAAGCTCAGGTATGCATAATATATGTATTATGTAGTAAATTTAAATAATTTAATATTGTTTATTAGTTTCTTTTTCCTTTTTCCTATTTATGATTTTTATATGATTGTCTTTGAAAATATTGAAAACATATTAATGTCTGAAAATGAAGACGTAGTTGCTTCTAATTCTGGTTAAAATAACCAATTTTGTTAAAATTTTAATTAATAATAATAATAATAATTAATAAATGTTGTACAAAAGCATTTTTAGCATTAATAGGCTGATGTAAGATCAATTCATGAGGATGTTAGGATATTTTTTCAGAAATAATCTTTTTATAGAAGGTACTTACATAATTTATTGTCGATCAAAAACTATTTACAATGAATGTTAAAAGCTATATAGTTAAGAGCTATTAAGATATCTATTATTTGTGTTTATTTGTAGACTTTAATAAGACTTTAATAATAGTAGTAATTGTTTTCATTTCACATATTGTTTTTTAATTATTCTTAATTGAATTTACATTTATACTTTTGGTATATATCCCAAGTGACCTCTGAATAATCATTTAATGATAAATGTAATAATTATTACATTAATGAGATTATAAATTAGAATAAACTGCAGTTTCTAGCTTCTGAATTCTTGTATAACATTATATTATAATTTTATATTTTTTAAGTTTTTAAAACGCATTTTGTTACCTTTCTCCGGTGACCCTAGGCATAGTATAGTAAAATTAATTCCAGTAATACTTGATTGTTTAGTTAAATTACTTAAACAATTTCAATTATAAAAAATTTATGAAGTATATACATTGAACATTCGCATATATTGTATGATTAAAGCCGCGTCCACACCAAAAAATACTTGTCAGCAACATTTATTTCCGACATTGTCGTCGACAAATATTTATGTTACCGCTTATGAGCGGGAATCAGAAACATAGTCGACGACAATGTCGAAAACACGTGTTTCCGATAAATGTTTCTTTGGTGTGGACCGGGCTTAAGAATGTTTAATTTTATGAGCTACCTAAATAAAATGTATAAAAATTCATCGTTAAATATAATGCATTATACTTATTATGTTTTTCGATAAAACATAAAATAAAACATGTATAACTCCTATTTTATGTCACACTAGCAACTGCTTCAACGATACTGTTCAATTTTTTTTAACCATAATCCGTTTCAAACGTTCAGAAATAAGTACGGGAAAAGAAAGCCACGGAAAAATAAATAAAATAAAAATTAATAAATATATAAAAAAAATAAAATTAAAGTATGAAATTATTATTTTTAATTTTGAACATAGTTGGTCATAAAATTAAAGTTTAGGAAAAAAATCCAATTTATTTATTTAAAAATTTCAGTTGTTGTCAATTATATATTATTACTTTTATAATAATAACAATAGTATTCTATAGTAATGATGTGTTTTTTTATTTTTTGTGTGTCTGCCATCGCCTTTCGGGCAGTAAAAGATTTACACCCATAAAATATATATTTACCTATGACAATATTATCATAGGTGATTTTAGTATGTAGGGGGGTCACCTTTGTCATTCTATAGTTATTTTATGAAAATTTGTTTAATAGACAACATAAAAACTATACTTGGTGTATGGTAAGGTAATTATAACAAGAAGGTATAGGTGTCAACATTTATGTGGAGGTGTCTAATGTCATGGGTAACATTTTGGACTTCGGCGCCACTGTTTACACCTAGATATGTATATTAGTATAATGTATATACTTTGTACAGACTGATTCTTTTTTAAATGTATATGTTGCACTGTTGCAGTATGAACTACAGTATATAATATATTAAGTTATATTATACTTACTGACTTATTAATTAATCAGAAAGACGGTTTGTCAGCAGTCAGCCTAAGATTTATTTTATAGTAGGTATATTTATATTGTTATTATTAATACGGTAGGCGGCAAGGCCGTATTTAAGGGGGGGAGGGCAACGGGGACATTTGCCACAGGCGGCCAATTTTTGACACATTTAGGGGGGGGGTGGCCAGGGGCCGGTGTATATTACATAAATAACATTTTTTTTTTTTTTGGTAAGAATTTGTTTGAGTAATTAATAAATAAGTTATTTAAACCTATACTTGGACTTTTAGCATGGACTATGATACTGCCATTTGGCGTCATTTACTCGTGTTGTCAATCGATGATAACTATTAATTTTTGTAATTTTTTTATAGATTACATTTGTATGTTGTCATACATTTTGACAATAATTAAAATAATTTATCATCGTGATCTGTGTTCTTAACAAAATGTTTATAAATAAAGAACTACAACTAAACAATTAAAAAAGTGGGTAAGTGGATGTCGCTCTGCTGTACAGTAGGTTACACGTTAATTTTGAATTCAATGATATAATACTGGTACCTACATATAACATTATGATCTATATACCTATTGATACACAAATTTAGGAGTACGTTAGCTAAAATGTATAATTTGTTTTTAGTAGGTAGTGCGTGCAATATTACCTATAGGTGGGTACTGGAAATGTTTGAATGACATATTAAGACGTAAATAGGTAGGCACATAACATTAGATATTAAGATGGCATCAACTCGATCAAATTTGATTTGACTTTTGTAAGTAGTACAAAGTACCAAAAAGATCAAATTTTCTCTATTAGAAATCGCTCTCAAAGTTTAAAATCAAAGCATAGGTTTGATTACAGACACAAATAATTTTAACGTTATATCATAATATTATATTGTTATAAATATTAAATTATTATAGGTAGGTACATGACGGAAAATACCTCTAAACAACAATATTGGACATAGTTTTAATATTTTTTACGCATATTAGTACCAACAGCTGTACGCCTATAGTTAGGTACAAATTACACTATGTAGGTATGTCAATGTGAAATGAAGCAAGCGAATATAAAGTCTGTATAATCATGAGTAGGTAATAACCTATAACCACTAATAAGTAATAGGTACACAATTAATACCTACCTACCTGATTTTCTATTGTAAATATTAAATAGCTTGGATTTATACAATTGGATTATTATTATCTGTGCGGTATTTATTTTTTTTGTTCTAATAGTATATTGTGTGGCAAGGGCGGGAAGTGAGCTATTTCAGTCGCGGGCGACGTGTGTGGCACACTGGCACGAGTCGCAAATTGCCTTCCCGCACGAGCCACACATACTATTTTTTGTCAAGCCTCTGCATTCATCGATCACCACAAAGGTAACGCAGGGATCAATGCAACAACTAGACCATAATAGCAAATTTCCAGTGGCGGATCGAGCGGGGGGGAGTTCAGTTGTTCAGCTGACATACAGTTAATATTTGCTGATCAAATTGGCCTCTTTTTCAGATCTTGGGTAATCGGACACTTGGACCACCCTCGGATAAACACACATACAGTATAAATTAATTTTTATGTTTTATATACCTATGTTGGGTTGTATAAACAATTTATTAAATTAAATGGTTCACTAAAAATTTAATGGACCAATCACAGGCCACTAAATCTTGTTTAAGGGACCAATAGCTCACTATTCATTCATTAAATGTTTAGTGCAATCCGGCATTAGTATAGATTTTTAATCTAGTTTTTAATTAGTGGCCTCTTGAAATGTCTTGACCCATAATTTCCTAACTCTGGATCTGCCCCTGCGTGCAGCTCCATTAGTCAAGTGGGGGGGGGGGCTTAAAAATGTTCTTACTTTTCTTACACACAAGTAAACAATTTTTACACATACGTATAGTGTATACGTACGTCCTTATCACTTACTAATTGAATTATTTATCATTTATGTGCAGGCATTTAACGTCTATTATATTTGTGACAATATTCTATAATACCTATATACAAATTAATGTAAAAAAATTTTAAAACCTGGGTGTGCCACTGACATAGGCTTTTTATTATATTTTAATTTTAATGCGAGTTATGAGTATTTTAAAATTGTTAATTGTTTGTACCTCTTAAAATACTCACAACAACTTTAGAATTAAAATATAATAAAAAGCCTATGTGACTGCCTAGATAATATTCTTACTTCTAAATTTTAAAATAGGTCAATTCATTCTAATTTTTAAACCAACAGAGCTAAACGTGATCCGCTAAGCACAAAATTTGCTATGTAAGAAGGAGACCACGCATGCGGGTGTGGCGTCCTCTTAATTAAATATTATATATTGTAATTTTATCATTATTTAATATATTATTGTGTATATTAGTATGCATAAGAGTAATTAAAATTAATTGTATGAAATAGATAATATAGATGATTAGCAAGATGTTCCAAGAAAAATATTTAAAAGGTTATAAGATAAGAAGAGCCAATTTATTTAAATAAATTATCAAAAATATATCTATATAAAAATCACAAATTGAGTATGAATGTGAATATCAGAACATGTGATATTAACTTATTATCAGCAAATTAGTAAATAACAAATTGTATAAATTATATTTTATTTTAATTAAACTAATGATTTTATTAGTTTTAAAACATGGAGTAATAATTCAACAACAAAAAAACATTAATAAAGTATATTATGTTCATGAGTATTTATGTATGAGGCTTATACATTTTTTGAAACAATTTCTTGATCATTTTTTATCAAGGTAATATATTTTTCTAACTGTTGTGTCTTGAGCTTACACCAAACTAAGGGATCTGTCAATCCAATAATACGAGATGCAGCCAAAGCAGCTCCTTCTTCTTCCCGTACAGTTACACACCCCAAACCTAGTTGAGAGTATTTGTTAAAAAAATATTATTTCATACATACAAGGTACAAATATATTATATACAATATTAGAATAGTTATTACCAGATGGAACATTTAATGAAGACCAAATATCCATATTTATATTGGTTGCATTTAAAGGTGGACAGTTTATAACAGGCAAATTAGTATACCCAGCGATTACAGGACCTAAGCCGTTACTACGGCCAGCTACAGCAACTATGACAACAGGAATACGTAAACCTAAAATACATTAAATATTAGTAATTTACAATACTTATTAATTTACTAAATACTACCTTCATATTTATCAATCATTTTCAATACAAATTCAGTACTTTTATGTGCCGACCCAATTCTAATTTCAGTATTGATACCCATTACATTTTTTGTATATTCTGCAATCTTTCTACCAAAACTTTCATCACTAGATGAACCCATGACAACTACAACCTATAATAATTAATTCAAATTAATATTCTTACATAGTATTTAAGTGTTTTTGGCTAAAAAATAAATGCATACCAAACCATTTTGTTGTTTTTGAGAAAAACTTTGAACTTGTTGAGCAACCCATTTAAAATTTGTTTTAATTGTTTCCATATCAGCAGCTGTGACAGTGCTCAAATTTCTGTACACTTGTTTGTCAACCATTAAACGTTTGTCTCCACTTGGCCACAACCTCCATGAATCATTGTCAATAACATCAGCTACTAATATTTGACCTAAAATATATCAAATTAAATAGGTATTTTTAAGTTTTATAAATTATGGAATTGTTCTAATCATATCAATAACAATATACCTTCAGAACTAACACCAAATTCTATTTTCATATCTACTAAAGCAACATCCTTAGATGCCCACAATTTTTCCAATACTTCAAACACACAGATAGTAGTTTTTCTCATTATCTCATACTCAGCGCTTCCAATTGTTATATTTCCAATGTTAAACTCTACGGATAGCAACTGTTGTTCAGACCATTGAGGATCATCATTTTTATCATCCTACTCAAATAAACACAAAAATAAACTAATTTAACAAGGATATTTCAAATTAAATCTTTAATATTAAATATATTTAAATAATCTAACCATTTTTAAATTTAAATAAACAGAATAAAAATATATACTGTTTAATAGGTTAAATGTATGAGGTTGAAACTTCAACTACTAATGGTATTAAGTATAATTTATGAAAATTCATAGAAAAATTATCAAATCATTTAAATATAGTTATATATTTTATTAAGAACGCATACCTTGAAAAAGGTCTCCACCAAAGGTGGAGTAAATCTATAACCTTCTTTTACTCCTGGATTACGTTTCAGAAAAGATCCTGTAGCAATTCGACGAGATACCCATTCAATCGGAATCATACTACATTTTTTGCTAATGAATGTATTATCAGATAAACCGTTTTTTGAAACAAATGCCGTTTTTATTCCTAAAACAGAAAAGTCAATGAGTTGTTATATATAATATATAGGTATTTAAAAATTGTAGTGTTAAGAGAGTACATAATAAATACTTTATTAATATATAATAGTGTGCATTGTACATAACCTACCTAAATCTTGTAAAACTTTAAATATAGCTGTCGTTGTTTCCGTAGATATGGCCGCTTTACCTTGCATTTCATCGCCCTTGGCGCCATTCCAAGCGGTTATCCTGTCTTTACTTACCATCAACACATTGTCCGTGCCGGGTAGATCGTATACAACTTTGGTTTTTCCCTCGATGATCATTTCACCCATACCAATACCTTGACAAACCACAATGTGAAATAAACGTTAGCAAGTCTTTCAAAAATCGAACCAAATAATCTATTTTATAATCACCCTTATTTTGGGGTTTAGCCATTATGAAAACGTCAATATATGAAAATATTAAATGGTCCGTGCAAAAGAGATGCCGGCGAGGTTGTTGCAAGATCAACGATCAACAAGCAAAGCTAACCACAGATTGGCGAATGTGTATCTGCGAGTGCCGAGTGTTCGTGTTGGACAATGGACCTTGAACGACGATGATTACCAGTCCTACTCGACCTCGGCGGCTCGGCCCTATGGTTTTAAAACATTAGTCGAAACAATTTATAACTATAACCCCAACATTTTCCGGATCCCGCCAATTTCCAACTACCAAATATCGACGCGCCGTGGGCTGATAACGACGAACATACTAACCTAAAAATCGTTTATTGCATTCAAACCGGTTTTGAGTTTGGCGGCTTATTAAAAACGTAAACAAAAAACGTGCTTGAAACAATCGAAACGGGTATCAAAAATTTGAAACGCAAATGCGCAATAGACGCATAGCCACACAGTCCACACTGTCGTAGACGAGTGTCGGAGACACGTCTGGAGTCTGGAACAGAGCACCTGACTACTAGACGGCTGAAATTATTGCACTATTGCGCCAGTTCTCTTTGGGCCCATCTCGTCTAAGTGTTTCAGATTCTGAACCTGCCTGTAAGTACCTAGTACCTACCTACATTATTTTATACATTTTGAATTTTTTCTATTTCAATTATATTTTACGACATTAAAAACGTTATGGTTCAGCAGTATATTATTCATAGTTCATTCGTTCATTTTCGATTAAAAATTATAATTGATTTCGTGGTAACTATTTTTAAAAACCATTATCGAGATAAGCTACTTGTTGATTGTTCAGGCATCAGTTCCTTTTTCCTGATAAACTATGATATCTTCACTCTTCAGTTCATGGCCAGATGACCTACAGCCAATCTAATTACAGTGTGTAACAATTATTATTATTGTTATTCCTTCACCTACTGCTACATGGGTCAATATTACAAATATTATATAATAAAATAATATTAGGTATACATATAAAAAAAACCGAAGCCCACTTATGTTTTATGACCACCGATGATAATTTTATTTGTAATTTCTGCTGTTTCAACACATTTTTGTTGTTCACATAAAATACTCTAATTTTTTAAACTTTCTATTTATTTTTACATTTTTATATTTAATGGGTCTCAATATTAATAATTGGTATGCATAACATTAATATGACTAATTATATTTAGTTTAAATTATAAAAACTCATCACAATAACTGAACAATTTTTTTAAAATGTTAATAGGAAATTATTTTTTATTTTATTGTCATAAAAAATGTAGTTGATTTTATTTATTACATACACATAATGTTTATTTGTTACACGCTTTACATATTATGTGATGGTTTCTATTTTATTTTGTTTTAGAGTCAAATATGTCTATTGAAGAAGATGATAGGCAATTGCGCCATGAATGTGGTGTATTTGGTTGCATAGCTTCTGATCCATGGCCAACAGATTTAGATGTAGCCCAAATTATTTCTCTTGGATTATTAGCACTCCAGCACCGGTAATCTCGTGTTTTAATTTTAAATTTATAGTGTGCAGATTTAAGAATTAAATAATAGCCTGCAAACATTTGTGATGGCCCTCGTGCGAAAGTTATCAGTGGCATACCTAATTATAGTAAAACAGCCGATAGCTTATGATTTTGACAACATTCTATCACATAATATTTGTATGTAACTCTTCAATAACAAGACCACCCTTACAATATGTAAAATATTCATTAAATACACAAATACATTTGATAAAAAAATTCTAAATTTTTCATCTTTAGTTAAAATTACTATATTTTACCTTGAAATAAATTACAATATATAATAATATGCTTTGTCCACCTAGAGTTTAGAAGTGTTTCTCACTTACAACTGTGGTAGAAATATCTGGTGTAGGAAGACTATTTGGTGACTGAAGTTTCCTTACAAGTTTTAAATGTACACTTTCTTAAATCGCTTATACAAATAAGTATTTTAATTTTTATAGAGGCCAAGAAAGTGCTGGTATTGCTATGAGTGAAGGTGACAATCATACACACTTTAATGTTAAAAAAGGCATGGGTTTGGTCAGTAATATATTCAATGATGAAGCAACAAAAAATCTCAAAGGTATTAATTATCAATGTATAATAATATGTACTGATCAATTATTATTTACTAAATTATGTTCAACAAGAGAACACACTTATTCTGCTCATCTCTACTCGACACTCTACCATTGGGACCGATTCCACCATGGCAGGGTGTCGCATGGGAACGCGCAGAAGAACCAAATTTTTTTTGGGCTGCCAAGTGTTCTCTCTCTTTACCTAGTGTATTTAAATTGTACCATGTAGGTAATCTTGGAATTGGACATACAAGGTATTCTACCAGTGCTGGTTCTGAAGAAGTCAACTGTCAACCTTTTGTTGTTCACTCTGCTCATGGTGCTTTAGCAGTTGCTCACAATGGTGAATTATTTAACGCGGGGAGATTAAGACGTATGGTAAATATTACTTAATTTTGTTGTACATTAACATTCTGATGTCTGTACGTAATTCATATGTCATGCCTGCCAAGCCGCAGGTCTCAGTCATGTTTTTAAATTGTCATGACGTACTTGACATTAAATGACGACTACACTTTATCATTTCTCATTAGCTTTCCATTTATTAAATGTATATATTCTATATTTAGGTGTTAGCTAGAGGGGTTGGTCTTTCAACTCATTCAGATAGTGAACTAATTACACAAGCATTATGTTTGAATCCTCCTGATATTGAAATTGATGGTCCTGATTGGCCAGCTCGTATTAGACATTTTATGGAACTTACAAAATTATCTTATTCAATTGTTATAATGCAAAAAGATAGGATATTTGGGGTACGTGATCCATATGGTAATAGACCTCTCTGCATTGGAAAACTGATGTCTTTAACTGAACCAAATAAAGGTAATTATTTTTGAAATTTTAATTTAATTATAAACTGTCATTAAAAAAAATAAATAATTGCTCTATTTCTACTTTGTTAAGCAGAAGAAGGTTGGGTTGTATCATCTGAATCATGTGGTTTCCTCTCAATGGGAGCTAAGTATGTGAGAGATGTCTACCCTGGAGAAATTGTAGAGTTTACAAAAGAAGGATTTCATACTGTATCCGTAATGGGTCGCCCTCACGATCGCCCTCAAGCATTTTGTATTTTTGAATATGTATATTTTGCAAGACCTGATAGTATATATGAAGGTGAATATAAAATGAGTTAATTAATTCCCTTATTTAATTTAATTTTCAATGCACCATAAAAATAAATTATGATTAAAATATTGATTCATTATTTAAAATATAAGTGTATAATTATATATATTTTAGGACAAATGGTTTATTCAGTGCGATTGAGGAGTGGTATTGTGTTGGCCAGAGAAAGTTTTGTTGAAGCTGATATTGTAAGCTCAGTTCCAGAATCTGGAACTGCTGCCGCTCATGGGTTTTCAATGAAAGTAAGTATTTACTGTTTCATTATATGGAACTATTGGTTTATTTGGTTAACTCCTATTTTCAGTCCAATATTCCATTTGCTGAAGTGTTATATAAGAATCGGTATGTTGGCCGAACTTTTATTCAACCAAATGCACGATTAAGAAGATTAGGTGTTGCTAAAAAATTTGGTGCTATTGTCGAAAATGTAGCCGGCAAGAGATTGATTCTTATTGATGATTCCATTGTAAGAGGAACCACAATGGGACCAATTATAAAATTACTGAGAGATGCAGGAGCCAAGGAAGTTCATATACGAGTTGCTTCTCCTCCTCTTAAATTCACTTGTAATATGGGAATTAATATACCAACTAAAGCCGAACTTATTGCTAATAAATTAACTATTGAACAATTGGCTAAACATATAGGTAAGTGTATTATGAGGAAACAAATTTGTTGATTCTGCAATGTTATGTTTAATATTAGAGTGAACTGACCTAATATCAAAGTTTAGAATATTATAGACTTTTATTGATATTTAAATGTTTAAATTGTAGTATTTTCGTTGTTATAACTTATAAGTTAAATTTCAATTTAAAATTGACAATAAAAGCCTGAGATGTCCCAGATAATATTCTTACTTTTAAATTTGATAATAGGACAATTTACAAAAAATTGAATATCACAACCTCGGAAAATTTCAAATAATATTTAATAGGAATGATAAAAATGTTCTTTTGTTGAAATACTAAAGTTTGTAATATAGCACCTAATCACACTTCATTTTTTTAAATTTTGATTGCTTTTATATGATTATGATTTAAATTTAAATGTAAAAATATAATATATATTTACTTGAAACTGTTCAGTAATTAATATAAATTGTAGGCGCTGATACCCTTGCTTATTTATCCGTCGAAGGACTCAAAGAAGCAGTTACCGAAAAAATGCCAAACAAAAATGCAGTTGAAGTTGGGCATTGCACAGCATGTCTCACTGGAGAATACCCCGAAGAATTAACTTTTTAAATGTTTAAAATGTCTCTATATCTAAGTATTATTGTAATTCATTTTGTTAGTAAAAACATTATTTAAAGTTTGTATGTCTATAATTGTTAAGCATTTTGAGTTATTTATATAATGATAATAGATTTCTCAAATTTTTAGAAAACGAGGTACTGATAACTTAAGTAAAAAAATTGTTAAAGATCTGCCTTCTAAACAACTATTGTTTGTATTTTATTTAATTCTTCTTAATCTAAAATAGGTATAGATCCAAATGTTATATAGGCATAAATAATATTAAATATGAATAACAAAATATTTACTATACCTACGTCATTATATATATATATTTTTTTTTAATATTGTTTATTAAGAGCTTTATACATAAGTTTTCTTAAAAATATATTTAAGTCTTAAACTTATAAATAAATATTTGTATTAATATTTAGTTATAATTGTATAATATCTTTATCTTCATGATGGTAATATTATTCAAGATTATTTAAGATGTTATGGTAATATTCTGGAGTCAAAGAACCTTTTTTAAAGGAATGGATAAGGCATTGGGAGGATGCCACACCCACGTGTGTTGTTTCGGTCTTGCAAATGTACATCATAGCAAAAACTGTTTTGTGCGGGTTGTATTAAATTTTGAGCAGAGCAATGTATGAATTGAATTTACAAAGTGGGGTTTTTTTTACCTGAAGACACTTTCTAATAGAAATCTAAGCATCATCGAAGGAGGTTTCTGATAACAAATTGGATCTATAATAGGAAATTTCTTAGTAAGTTTTAAAATTATTGGGGAAAACAACAAACAAAAAGGTAAGCAAGTGGGTACATTTCTGCTGTATGTTAGGTGTCTTGTAGATCACTGTAATGACTAATGGATGCGTTAAATTTGAATTTAATGATATAAAATCATTGTAATATATGAAAAACGATTCTGAGTGAATATCCTCAGCCTATATTTTATTGTAAATTTTATGATATTTAATGATATTATTGCTAATAAATTAGTTTATTTAACTATTATACTATAGAATTATACTCGACTATACAGTAGGTTCAATTATTTTTTGCCGAAAACACTACACATGAAAATGTCATTGTTTGTACCTAATAAAATTGTTATCTTCTTAAAATTACGATTCTCAGCAGTCAGCCTATAATAAGTATATTTTATGACATACTTCAATTGCTATTTTACGACTGGAACCCGATTGAGCACAGATACCTATAATTAAACAATAGAAATCCAAAATATAACACGATTGAGCATAAAAATACGTACAACGTTACCGTCCCACACACCAAAATAATAATTTAAAAAAAAAAATGGAATATTTACAGGAATTATTTTATAATTATCATCAAAGTATTAATTAGTGTATAAAAGTATAAAATTTAATTATATATACTATATAGTTTATGTCCAATACAGATTAGCAGGGTTGGGATTTTATTGTATTTGCATATTTCTTATGAGATGCTTAAAAAATAGATAAAAATGCTAAAAATCTGTTTCATGATACAGAGAACTCAAATTAAAAATTTTATTTTGCATATTTTCTGATTTTTAGTGCTTTTTTTGGACTTTTTGTATTTTTACCTGTTTTTGAATCAAAATCGGTCATATTTTTAGAAATTATATTTTACTAAAAGTGTTTTTAGATTTTTTCCAATCAAATTATTTCGATAATTTCGTATTAGGCGGTGGCGTAACTAGAACTTCGATTGCCCGTGGCAAAATAATCCAGCGGGCCCTTGGTATTACCTGCTATAATAGGTAATAAATAATTAAAAACATATTTATTATACAACTATGAATAATATGGTCACTTTTTACTATACATTATAATATGTTTCTCATTTTTTTAAATAATATAAATAATATTTAATTTTATGAAAACTGTTTTGACAATTGACAATATTTATTTTCGATCCACGGGTGACGACTGACAACTGACAACAGAATAACTAATGTCAAAATAATATCAAAAAACGACGACTGTTTCAGCCGGGCTGTATAATAGACTGTATATTAGAATGACGGATAACGAATCGAGTAATCGACAGACTTCAATTCGGTTTCCTAGACTTGAGGTTATACAGCTCTAAATATAGAGTGCGTTTCCTTGTTATTTCTGTTCTAGAATAATTATTATATTTATATAATATTATCTATAATACTAATATCGCAGACGGGCTCACGCTGCACATGATAAATAATCTATAATCTACCTACAAGCGTGTTGCGCGTATCAGTCATTTTTCTAGTTATTAAATTTATTTTATTTTAAAGTGATTTAATTTTACTAGAACTTTGTTTTTATCAAAAACTAAAATTCTATAATAATGGTGATATGTTTTTTTTGATGCGCTACATTTTTTGAAGGGCCCTCCCTCGCTCTGGGCCCGTGGCATTTGCCCGTCGTGCCACCCTATCGGCACGCCACTGGTATTAGGTATTTCAGTATTTAGTTTTAATTTTTGTTATCTGCTGATTTTATTGGGTTTATTTTGTCGATTTCTATACTGCGGTTATTAATCGCCGATTATAAACGAACGAGCGTTGAATGCGTTGTATAGTCAATTCATTTGGATTCTGATCAGAGTGACTAAATTATTTGAAATCTCAAGTAACTACCTATAATAATTTGTAAGTGATTAAAAAAATATTAATTAATAAATTTCCTTTTTTTTATGCATATTTTGTTGTTTTTATTGCATATTTTTAGCACATATTTAGCGATTTTTAAGGTAATATTATAGCGCATATTTATGCAATTTTAAGTGCTATAAAATACCAACCTTGCATATTAGTCCAAAAGTTAATTTATAGAAGTAATTTTTAATATAATTATTTTATACAAAAATGTATGTAAAAACCACGAATGAAAATAATTGCCATGCTCTACGGTTAAATACCTCCCATACAACTTGCAAAGCACAAAAATTGACGAATATTCGCAACGGCTTTATGTATACGAGTAGTTAAAAGACGAGTGTATAGTCTGGTTGTACTCGGACAGAAAAATTGGCAACTTTGAATTCATTTGACTGTGCTCAATCAGATTGTTAAAAATATGGACCGTGCTCAATCGGGTTTCGCCGTTATTTTATACTATTATAGTCATACGGTAGGTTGATTTCATTTTTTATGAAAACATTGCCTTTGAAAAATTCACTGTGTGTATAAAATAGATTAAAAGTTTCAAGTACCCATGAATCACAACAAAATAACTAAAATTGTTATTCTTCGGTCATGTATCTAATTTTGTCAACATTTTAAGCTTCAAATAAAAAAAGGAGGGTAAGTGGATGTCGCTCTGCTGTACAGTAGGTTACAAGTGGGTCACTATAATGGATGGTGTTAAATTTGAATTCAATGATATAATATCATTGTATAAGAAAAACGATTCTGAGCGAAAACGGTCAGTCAGCTTATGATATTACTAAGTATATTTGATGATATTATTGTGCATAAAGAAATTTATATATAACCTATTTACGTGGAGCCTTGTTTTAAATTTTCAATCCTTAGCTATAAAAGTTGAACATTTTATAAATTTTTAACTACAAAATAGTTATTAAATTATAAATTTGATAAATTTGATAAATTTTGTCGAAATTTGAACTTTAAATGCTTATAAAAAAAAATTATGCTTATGTATTTTTAATATTTTTCAACTACTATTAGAACGAAATATCAGGAGCCTTATATTAAATTTTCATGCTTTTTTATCCAACAAATAAAATTTTATTGATATTTACAGAAAAAAAAAAAACTAAAAAAATTGAAAACTGACAATGTCCGTAAACAGCTCAAAAAGTGTCAAATTATTTTCAAAATTTTATTGTTCATAGAAAATGTTAATATAAACATTCAGTGAAATTTAATTTAAATTTAAAAATTTAAAAATTTAATTTGATTTGCTTGTAGACATTTTTTTTTTTTTTTGAAAAGGGTAGACAAACTTATTGATAATCTTGTATTACATTTTCAAATCTTAGATTTAAAAAGAAAAATTTTTATGAATTCTCAACTCAAAATAATTTGCTAATTTTCGTGATTTTTCGGTATTTTGTCAAGATTTGAACTTTAAATGCTTATAAATAAAAACTGTGACTAAGGATTTTTAATTTTTTTCATCTGCCTTTGAAACAATAACCTAGGAGCCTTCTATTAAATTTTCAAGCTTTTTTACTCAACAGATAAAATTTTATTTATATTTATAGAAAAAAAAATGGAAACTGACAATGTCCGTAAACAGCTCAAAATAAGTCAAAATATTTGGAAAATGTTATGGTGTATAGAAAATGCTAATACCTATAAACATTCAGACTAAATTTCATGTACCTCATTTGTTTTAGAGTTACACTAAAAACCAAAATCGATTTTCTCGAAAACAGATTTTGTGTAAAAATTCCCGTTTTTCCTTAATTTTTCTGTTGTTTTTCACGTCGCTTTTGAAAACTACTGGGAAATTTTTACCTTTGACCCCCCAAAGTACCAACTAAATTCACTTTCCTATCAGAAAAGTTACTATTGAAGATAATCCAAACACTTTTTCTGTCCTAAAAGGTGATGACAGACACAAAAAAAAAATAAAAAAAATAAAACCACATCATTGTAAAATCAATACACTCATCGTTCCATTCAGAATCTAAAACTAAAAAAATAGAAACTGAAAATGTCCATACACAACTCAATAAATAAGTCATAATATTTGGAAAATGTTATGGTGTATAGAAAATACGTTGAACTTCAGACGCTCTTATAAAATATTTGTGGAATTCCAAAAACTTTAAATTTCAGTACTTCACAACAACTTTTGAGGAACTTCCGAACCTATACTCTGTTTCATCTAAAAAGTGAACCGCTTTTGCGCAAGCAGACTTAGCCGCAGAACAGTGCCTGACCCCCCATGCGATGGCTATATGCGTTCTGTGATTGGCGGACAGTCATAGCCGGCGGTCGGGCGCCCGTGTTAAAACTCTCACCGATGTCTGGATTTTGGTGGGAATGCGCAGAAAAAACGTGTTTTGGTCAACCGAGTGGTTCACGCTTAGAACAGAGTATAATAGGTATACGGTGTACCTACTTGTATTAGATTTTCAAATCTTATGTATGAATATAATAAATATAATATAACGAATTTTTGAATACAAAATAATTACTAATTGTTCCTGGTTTTGACAAAATTGGTCAAAATCTTAACTTCAGACTCTGAGACGCTCGTAAAAAATATTAATTGTCCAATTAATTTATGAAATAGAGTTCAATATCTGAATCTGGGTAGAGAGGTCAAAACCAAAATCGATTTTTTCAAAAACCGATTTTGCGTAAAAATTCCCGTTTTTCTTTAACTGTTTTTTGTTTTACTAGAAGTTTTTAAAATTACTGTGAATTTTGACCATTCGAATTAACCAACTGTATAGAAAAAGTAGGAAGTTTAAAATCGAAGAATTATTTCGACTATTATCGTGTCTATGAACTACGAAAACATAAAAAAAAACGCTTGCCAAGTCCAGACATCGGCAAGTAAACTTTCTTGATTTTTAATTTTTAGAAATTTATTAACTGATATCATACCCATGGCGGTATAACAATTTGAATCCAGAAAAATGTCGGTGTGAGCAGCCCCACAAAAAATCATTTTCATTTTCATTTGGTGAGATATAGATCTCCGAAAGCGTAGAGTGGATTTCGTTTTTTGGAGTCTTGTTAGATTCACATTGGTTAGGAGAAGTGCAGTGAAGATTTTTAGAACTTTATCTTTAATAGTTAATTCACTACAGAACATAAAAACAAATTTTATTGGGGGTTTTTTGATGATTTTTAGTTTTACAGCTTTGTAGTGAACGATTGGAAATAAAGTTCTGGAAATCTTCACTGCACTTCTCCTAGCTAATGTGAATCCAACAAGACCCCAAACAACAAAATCCATTATCCAGTTTCGGAAATCTACCTCGCTAAATGAAAATCTTGCGAAAAATAACTCTTTTTTTTATATGTGAAAAATTAAATAATTTTTTTAAAAAAATTTTAATTCCACATTTAGTATCTACTTGATAATCCCTTTTTAATGAGTTATCAGCCAACTTTATAGCTATCATAATTTAGGAGAAAAGTTAAAAAATAGACATTTTGGTCCTGTTCACGACGACGTTTTTATGGATTCAAGTAGTTATACCGCTATGGGTGTGATATCATATCTCTCTCATTAATATTTTATATTAAAGCTAGCTAAATTACCCGCCTACTCATTATTACTGAGTTACATTTTTATTATTTTCCTATTTAACACAAATTCTTGAAGTGTTCAAAATTCAAACTTTTTCATTTAAAATTAAAAAAGTAAAAAACACATAATTGTAAAATCAATACTTAGGTACCTGGTATATATATTGCTCCACTCAGAATCTAAAATTAAGGAAAAACGGAAATTTGTACGCAAAATCAGTTTTCTACGAAAATGTATTTCTTTTGGTGCAATCAAAAAAAATCATTGTGGTATTAGCATTTTCTATACAATTTAAAAAATACTTTTTAAGCTAATTATATAGGCAAAAGTTTATTGGATTTCTAATGGAACGCTTTAATTATTTTATTGTAATTCAGTATTCAATAACGAATAACCTAAGATACTTGAGATAATACTTTAAAAATATTTTGACTTTGTTGAGCTATTTATAAACATTTTCAATTTTCAATTTTTTCTAGTTTCTTTTAATAAATACCTATTGTTAAAAAAATATTTACAGTGTTAAACATTTTAATAATTTTGATAATTTTGATTATTTTTTATTTTGATAATGTTAGTAAATTAAATGTTCAGATTATGTTTAAATAGTAAACACTTATGGGGGACGGAGTGGCCGAGTGGACTACGGAATCGATTTCGATGCGTACCATCGCCGGTTCGAATCTCGACCACGGACGGCTTTTTCTCTCTGGGCAACTGCAGTCTATAGAGAGAGGCCCGACCGGGCATGGCAGAAGCCTACGGGTGCTCAATTTGAAATTCTGTCAAAACCCAAAACACACGTGTTTACCAACCTACAGTAACCTCCCTTACAAACAAACACAGCTAATGGCCATAGTTGCCGGGCTTTAATGATCAATAAAAAAAAAGTAAACACTTATAGAAAATAAAAATCCAAAATATATAATTTAAAATTGGGTGTTTGATGTTTCCATAGTTATATTGTACCTATATGTCAAATGTTATCATGTACCTGAATGCAGAGTTTTTTTTTCGAAGTAAAAATTATTATTGTTATTATTATTAATTATTATATACGTATACTTAATATTAATGTAGGTGTATGTTGAATGTGAATAGTATATATAACGTTCGTGTCTCGTGAACATTCCGACGGTTTCCTTTAATTATCATTAACTTATAATGAACCATTATTAATGGGACCCGTAGATGGTAGATTTCGCTCGGGGAGGTCGGTCACTTGAACAGTGAAAAAAAACCTCACAATATTATACCATCGACGGCAAAATATGCGAAAAATGAATTATTTATTGAATTCGACGTCTGCTGCTGCAGGAGTAAAACATAGTATTCCGCACACAAGTACCTACACATATTATATATTATATAAAAACGTAAAAAAAAATACAGTTTGTTATATTACATATTGTGTGTGTGTGTGTGTATCTCGTTCATTATCCATACAATGTGCGGAGCTCGATATAGCCTCGTTTGTCCCCGTAGGTTGACCGGTCCGTCGGCGGTGGCGGTGAGAAGAGGCCCCACCCGATGCAGTATATACGCGTGTGTATATTATATACATAATATTATATGTATATTGTATATTATTTTTTTTATCCGTTGCGCGCCGCCACCGCGTGTGTGCTAAAAAACGGCGGCCGCAGTCAGTCCTGTACGGTCGTTGGTCGCGTGCGGTATTGAGGCACCTTTACCCTCACGGTAGATACGTTATTTCTTCCTCACAATAAAAAAACATCGCGCGCACGCTGTGGTTCATTTTATAAATTACTATTAATTTACCTACCGATCGATAAAACTGTGTACAATCACGCGAAATGGGTTCTACTATAATTCTTGTCGCCGTTACGCCGAAAGTTTATTACGATTTGCCTGTACGGTTCACGTGATCGCCGATAATCACGTAAGTACCAAAACATATATTTACCAACATATTTATATAATAATATAATACCAATAGTATAATAACCAGAAAACTATAAATACTAAAATATCATTGTAGCATAGGCGAAACTAGAGTTAAAATTCTGGGGGGGGGGGCTAAAGCCCAACTAACAAAATTATTTATTAAAAGCAACCCATAGAGGGGCTTATATCAAAATCAATAGGGGATATTTTTGGGGGGCTAAGCCCCCTAGCTCTCCCTAGTTGCAACCACTGCATTGTTGTCGCCGTCCAAAAATGAATACTTTTCACAGGTTATAATTAAAAGATTTGAACGATAGCTCATGAAAATAACGAAAATGTGGAACGTGATATATAATAGTGAACAAATATAAACGTGAACATAATATAGTTTTGACAATAATAGCCAATAGGTATCGAGTGATTGTTGGCGATTTTTATAGAGACTAAGGAGCACACGCCACGCACAGTGCGGAATCTCTTATGGATTAATCGATAAAATAAAATAATATCATTGATTATTATAAATGGGCTGAATTTGTTCCCACTCCGCCCCTGATGGTAATATTATGTATACTATGTTTATTGTTTATACGTTCCTCCCCTATTTTTTTAGCATTGATAATCGCAGATGATGATGATTTTAAACGTGTAGTTTTTATATAATATATAAATATATAATATTTATACGGAAATTTTGGGCACAATAATATATTAAATATAGGTATTCGGGTATGGCAGAAACCTACGGGCGCCAAATTTAAATTCTGCCAAACCCAAAAAACACACGTGTTTACCAAAACCTACAGTACGCCCTCCCCCACAGTTTAAACAACCACCCAATGGCCTAAGTTGCCACGGGTTAATTAATAAAAAAAAAAAA
Source organism: Sitobion miscanthi (assembly GCA_008086715.1). Taxonomy (NCBI): domain Eukaryota; kingdom Metazoa; phylum Arthropoda; class Insecta; order Hemiptera; family Aphididae; genus Sitobion; species Sitobion miscanthi. Next base: position 9,386,702 of record CM017802.1, on the reverse strand, counting down.
GAAAGAAAGATTTGTCGTAGACAGTTAGACAAATGCGATTAAATAAATAACGTGGCGCATCGGTAAATTTCGATTTCCACTTGAGATAACTTTTTTTTATCATTAACGTAGGTTTACTTTTATAATACACCTATCTACAATTTAAATTTAATACTACATACATAACTGAATACCTCGTATACCCATGCATTTATACTCGGCTGTAATATAATGTTTGCTGAACGCATGTCAAATAAATCACACGCCTTCACGTTTTCGCTTTACAGTCCGTAGGACGAACCTCCGAGTTTCTCCTCCAACCCACCCGGTCCATGCGACATTTAGACGAGAGTCTGTTGCGATAATAGCATAATATATTGGAACCTTTTTTATCATTATTAATTCTGATAGAGATAATAAATCTTTAGATAGTTACACGCAGCAATTTCCATAGGACATAGGTAGCCATAGGTGGCTATTATTTGATAGTACTGTCCAAAAGGTATTTTCCAGGCTGTATTTTCGATTATATATTTATAATTTATATAATATAAAATCAATGATTATATTAACTATATTAAGAGAGCGTATTGAAACTAACCAGGTATATAAAAGTTTTAAATTCAAATCTGGTGTACCTATGTACAACCTATGGATGCCTCATTCATAAACTATACCTATAATTCAGTCACAAAATATCGAAACAATATAAATTTACATCTAAATTTGCCACGCTTTTTCAAAAAGTCATCGTGTTAGAGCCTATAGGTAGGATAGTAATTTAATATAATACATAATAATATAATATATTATACTAGTATAATAATACTATGGAAATTATAATATAGGAATTCCGTCGCACGCCGTTATCGTGTCGACTAATGTTTGTATGAAAGCTCTAGTATAATATCATATTAATATGTATTGGGAATACTATCTACTTATCTATAAATATATAATATATATATAATTACATACATACACATAAATACAAAATAGATATTAATATCAATTTAATAATACCTATGCACAATATATATAAAGACATGTAGGTACGTCAATCGCAGAAACTGCAGCATCGGTCGACCACACAGTAGCGGGATGCAGCCGCCGGACTCAATTAATTATACCTATATAATATAGTTATGGTGTGTGTGTGGTGTGTGTGTGTGTGTGTGTGTGTGTGTGTGTGTGTATTGTATATGTATAATATGTTTTATACATAGAGATGGAAAAACACGACGCTCCTCTATCGGATGAGTGACAGACTCGGCGCACGTATATACATAGGTATACCGTTAAGCGGAGGCGCGATTGCGCGGCGCTCTACAACTCTACAAGAGACAGAGCTGGAGATGATGATGATGAAAAAAAAACTTGAACGAAGGTTTTTTGTGTTATACGGACCAAGGATGTGTGTATGTGTGTGTGTGTGTGTGTGTGTGTGTGGTGTGTGTGTGTGTGCTGCGTACACTGTACCTACGAGTAGTGGGCTCGCCATTCAGGTTATACGGCCCACGCACTTCGTACAGGTTAGGGCCACGGGAGAAACTCTCGCGCGCGCATATTTAAAACGAATAATAATAAAACTCATGCCTACTATATTAATAATAATAATAATAATTTATATATGTATTATGGTATGTAATGGCGAGAGTTGGCCAATATTATGCACTTTATATTATACACTCACACAATACGCCCACCGCGAAAAAATACAACAAAATTTTTAGACGTGTACGTTTATAGGTACCTATATAATATTGTTGTGCCGTTGTAATTTTTTTTAACTCTACGCACAATACGAGTGTTTCTTATATATGTATACCTATTATAATATACATAAACATAATATACTTTACCGTCGAACAGTTGAATAGTCGATGATGAATTCGTAATGGTATTGTCGTGTGTCTACGTGTATGTGTATAATATAATATATAGTAAGGTATCTATTATTATATTATAACATGCATACACACACGTAATACATATTGTGGCTGCACGTATATTTTACGAGTGTGTGTGTGTGTGTGTGAGTGTGGGTAAACAACACCGTGTTGCATTTGGGTGTTGGTTTTTTTTAATTTTGTTCCATGCTGCAGATACTCGCCGATAACTTATCGGTTGGTTTAAAAATGACGCTATTAAATAACCATCGTCGACTGTTTTGAAATTGAAACGCGATGATCAACGGCCCCAATAATAATAATAATTATTATTTTTATTTATTTATCGTTATTGTCATTGTGTAAAGCCTCTCTCCGGATATATGCATGCGTTTAAGTCGTCGTCGTTAGAATCGGGGTCTACCGTCTACGTGTGCCTCGTAATGGAATTGTGTGGCTCGTGTACCGTGTACCGTCATGGTCGCATGGGCGCGCATAACCCTCACCGGACGCTAAAATGATCCGATATATATATATATTGTTTGTGTGTGAGTGTGTGGGTGGGTGGGTGTGCGCGCGCGCAAGTCAATAATTTGAATACCGTGTGCGGAGGTGGCGTTCGTGTGAAGCGGCGAAGACGACGGTGTCGATATAATCGCACGCCGACAGCTGACTATATAACAACATGTTCGTATAAATACCATATTATATAGTATAATATTATACAAACAAATATAATATGGGTTAGAACAGTTAGGTGCATTTGGACTACGGAAAGAATAGTGGGAATAGTCCTGATTTTTACGGGAAGCAAAGGTGCCAAATATCAATTACACACACATGCACGCAAACGGGTGGTTAATGCGGACATTCTATTAAAACTACGCGAAATAAATTCTATAGGGTAGTGTGTGTACTGCATTCGTTTTGTAAAAGAAACGCTTTCGTGACGATATGACATCGTGCAGCTCTAAAATAGCTATATGGAATAAATTAGGAGGTATAACTTGCGATAGAAATAAAAAAAAATGTTCATAGTTCATACGAAGGGAAAGTTCTATAAAGATCTGCGAAGAACCTGATTTTGTCGTTGCACCGCGCGCCACCTGTATACAGTATAATATTATCTACCTAATACATATAAATTATTTTGTATAAGTACCTAAATACATAAATACAACCTGCGTGTATAATGTATATTGTCTGTTCTGTAAAAGTGTCCCAACGCGATGGCCGCCTATACAAGCGCCACAGTAAGGTAGAAACAGGAAATGATTTGAATGGGTCATGGGTGGTGTAGACTATGAGGTATCTACGCCCAAGTCGACGGACGACAAGGTGTGATGACAACGGTCTACACATAATAAATGTTATTTTGAAAGATATTAACTATATAATACATAACACATAGGCAAAAGGAATTTGATTTTGGAGAGATTTCGTTTACGAAAATGATTATTATAATAATATTAAATGATATGTAAAAATTCGTGTTACCAGTCAGTTTCAATGTGTACTGTTGCACGCGAGATAGGAAGGTCCCGGAAAATGTGGGTAGATGCTCGCATGTAAAGTATTAAAGGTGGGTACCTAAATAACTAAATGAATTAATGAAATTATTAAAATACACATGTGTGTAGGTATTTACTGAAGCGGTTATATTCCAGTATAGAACAATAGAATATGTTATATTACAATGTGCATGCACATCATTAATGCATATAATATATGTAGTATAATTAAAATGTTGTGTTTAAGATTAAATGAAATCGCGTAAAATATTTGTGACCTGATCACCTCGGACTTCGGAGTTTATGTATTCGACAGATCACGTGCATTATTAAAACATAATATTATATAATTTGTGTTAGACAATAACATATATATTACAAAGATTGGGGGACGGAGTGGCCGAGCGGATTAAGGCGTCGGTTGCGACGCATACCGGTGCCGGTTCGATGCCGGCCGCAGGTGGCATTTTTCTTCGGGCATGGAAAATACCTACGGGTGCCCACTAAAAAGTCTGCCAAAACCAGAAACACACATGTTTAAACTTACAGTAAAATATCCCCTTCAGTAAAAACCGCTAAATGGCCTAAGTTGCCACGGGTTAATTTAAAAAAAATATATAAAAAAAAATATCTTTTGTTTTTAGCTCCCTCTTTTGTAAATATTGAGCGTGTTACTCAATATTAGTAGATTTTACGAAGTACCTTATAATAATTAACAAAACATCAAAAAAATGGTATGTTATGCCAATTTATTCTACTAAAACTGTCTGTATTTTTATTAGTATTATTACATTTACTTATTTAAAGTATAGATGATAATGCGACAGATTGTCAATACCGTAGTTGAGTTGTGCAAATTAATACGAGTTACGACTGTTTATAATGGTTTCGTACACGATATAAACAACATTTACGATTTACTTACACTAAAATCCAATAAATAACCGAATACATCACTGTACCAGGTACCTTGTGAGTAGTTGTGCTTATAGTGGCTATTATAATCGGCTGGTTTGAACACCAGTTCAATATAAGGCATCTGTGAATATATCATAAGTATAAATATCATGCACAGTAAAGAAAAGAACAATGTATAAAATAATAATAATCCTATAATATACAAATTGATGAAAATATTAATATTAACATTTTAATAATTGCCGAATAAAATACAAAGTTTTCCTACCAAAACGTTATTTAACTCACACATTAGAATAATTTATGGGGTGTCGGGTTTCGACTTCCGACTCTCTATAAAATATATAGCATAACGCCATAACTTATAAATATTATAATACAAATAATGTAACAATATTATTAACAGAGTCACTTTGCTACATAATATTATATAGCCTCTTTACGTAAACCTCAACGGATGAAACATATTTAAAATGCTACATAATCATTATTATACCTAAGTAGGTAGCCAAGTAGATATCTTTATTATTACTTTTACTAATTTTTTTTTATACTCAGCGCTATAATTATTTTATGCAATACACGTGTATAATAAACTATACACATCATTTTCTTTATTAATCGTACTGAGAACTTATAAAATATATGATATAGATACCTACTCTAAATTCTAATACTCGTCGATGTCGAAATGACGAAATTGTTATCGCTGCAATAAGTGCTTAAGTACAACAATTAAACAATATTAGAAAACATATTAGAAGTTAAAACATTTTTAAATTCATGAATAGTGTATCATGGTTGAGACACCTAACTTAAAGAAGTTTTACAAAAGAAGATTTCTGGACCAGTTCCGGTGTATCTAATCTCCTCCCTGATGAGTTCTAGAGGCGACATTTTCAATGAGTAGACTTATCATGGTACCTAGTGGAGATTTTTGTAAAATCTGTTGTATAATAATATTACAGTTTAATCGATCGTACTTTTTGATCCCAATAAGATGATTGTGTAGGTCACATAATTATGCTTTATAAATTAGGAATTATAATATTACTATAATATGCTATAACGTATGTTTTATTCATATTAAATATTAATATTATGTAATATATGTATATATTATCCGTATCTTTAATATATGTAACAAATAACGATAATACTAATCATGAACTATAATTAATTTTTAATCAATATACAAGTTGAAAATATTTTCATTTTGATCTATTTTATATGTTTAAAAATGTAACATAAATTATTATCAAATCCATTATGGATGTAATTTGATCTCTCGTAATCGACCCGACATACGTAGGTAGGTAAGTATTAAACTATCAAAGAAATATCCAATTATTTCATTCTGAGATGTGTATAAAATATAAGTATAGGTACTATAGGTACCTGGTAGGTATACTAGCTAATATAATAACATTGCAGCTGTTTAATAGTTTGTAATAAACATTTATGTAATATTATCGAAGAACTAATACAATTTAAAATAATATAGTAGGTAATAGGTATGCATACATAAATAGGTTATTATAACAGAGTAAAAATTATATTTGTTATAAAATAATATAAAAATCGGCGCTTTGTGCTCATCATTCATCAATGAAATAACTAATACAAGAAAGACAGCTTTCTGTTATAATATTGATTATAAATACTATACTAATTATAATTAATGGTCATAAATTATAATTATATACAATATGTATTATGCACGTGATTATGTGAAATATACACCAACTATTACATATTTATGCACAGCCTGTTGCATTCAAATTTAAAATATTGAATAGATACAGACATACAGTGAAATCATTCAAACCAGCATGGAAAATTGATGTCAGGCCGTGGACCACTAAGCCACGATGTCGCGATATTATATTATTGTTATTTCGAGCCCAAAATGACACATAGCAGATGTCCTCGGGGCTCCAAGTTCCGACAGTATAATATGCACATTTTTGATTCCTTACATTTATAAATTATAATAATATATATTTTAACTGTCGTAACTCGTAATATATGTAACCAGATCCAGCCCGCGCATTTATAACCAAAAAAATGAAACAATTAGGTGTAGGTGCGGACGGCGCGGTATTCGTGTGGCAGTCGTCGTCGAACGATATTAAAATTAAATCAACCACCCACGACAAACCGCGTATCCTGCAGATAAAAAATGTATTATTAAAACGAACTCGGTGGGCTCTCGTCGTCGGACATTATAATAATATTATACGCTATGTATTATAATACCTGAACGTGAAAATATTGTCGATTGCCACGACGCTTGTGCACTAATTCCCTGAGGGGCCCTGTGGTCTGCACATTTGTATTATTATATTATTATTACGTCTGAATAGGGTACCTACATGTATAAACGATTTGGCGCGTGGGAAGGTGTTATTTCGTGTATATACTATTATATTAATATAATATATTCGTGTTTTATTTTTTTTTTTTTAATACGAACCACTATATACACTCATTATCGGGAAATTGAGTAGCTGAAATATCCAAAACGCATTTATGGTAGGTATATAGTACCTGTATACGATACCACCGAAACGGGTCACGACCGTCGTCATCGCCTCGCTGTCGTTCTATATAGAAAATAATATATAATATGTATATATATTATTTATAGGTTTATAGGTAATACGCACCTATAATACCGCCAGCTATAGAAATATAGAATATTATAATAGTTACGATCAGTTTATAAGACGGGTGAGCGGACGATGGTGTCTTACTTACACAAATGACTACCTAAACCACGCACGACGCGCACATAATAATAATATTGTATCGTATACATATGATGTATGTATAATATTAATAATATTATACTATTAAATACTATATTATACACTCAAACACATTATATCATTGTCCATTGATATTCCCAAGATTTGTTTCGTTTGGCATTTTAAATTCAACATAATATTTCATGGGGTCGACGTGTGAAATATTAAAAATGGTTTTTGTGTTTATTTTGATGGCGTCTTTTTTACTATAAATACGAATACTAATACAACCCTTTAAGACATAAGTACTCAATGGCCTGTACCATCACATCATCTCCATCCCTTTCTGGTCAACAATCCGACCTTGAAGAATGTCGTGCATTAAAAAATACAACTAGAGAAATAATTTAAAGTTTTAAATGTATATCTTATATCCTAATCGGGACTGGTAAATAGGTGTTGACCAGTTTTCGGTATTTAAAAAATGTTCCATTGGCCCTCATATATAACCTATATATTTGATTACATTAGCCATAAAATAAAAAGGTAATAACTAATAATATGTAAAAAATAAATAATACATATAAAACAAATGCATGTAATAAAAGAATAAATATACTGTTTGTAGTTATAAGCTACATATAACGTAATAAAAAAAAAAATAATATTTTTACGGGTTGGTATTGCAATCGTGTATATAATATGTGAGGGCAATAACTGCACATTTTGTATATTTGGTTGTGGGCTAGACAGTTTACCAATTGCGCTTAAAATGACCTTTTCAGTTGTTTTCATGTACTAATATTGCGCTCTAAACTTTTTATAATACCTAAAGAAAACGTATTGGTTAGTAATAACTAATAATGATATAATAAATGAGTATACTAACCGATTTTTTTGCTAGTATTAATACATAATAATACATAATATTATAATATAAATAAATAAATATTTTTTTTCTTCACATTTAACAAGTTACTGTTAGATCATCAATAATTTAAAATTAAAGTTATACCAATTAAATCATAATTCATATTTAAACTTTTTTATAACAATAATAATTAATAATACACTGATTTTAAAAATGTTTAATTCATAAAATTCTCTTAAATTCCCAGTAATTTCAGCCAGTAATAAATTGATCAATAAATAAGTTTTTAATTTTTAAGCATTTTAGTGTGTAGATTGTTTATGTTTATGTTGATGGAATTAGATCGGACGACAATATTTTCATATCTGAAGTTAGGCAAATTTTAATAGAAGCACAATTAATATATTGAGTATTGACCGTAAAATATAAGAAACGCAATTGGTACACTGACCCTAAACCAAAACTTTGTTTTTGGCGCAATTTATTGGTCCATGCCCCAAATTGGTGCATTGTCCTCTAGCAGTGGCGTAAATAGTGTTTGAAATCTGGGGGGGGGGTAAAGCCCCCTCCCCTATTTGCACCTATGTCCTCTAGGCAGTTCGAGAGGGAATTGGTATAAAAAAGGTACTATTGAGGACAACTGGTACACGCCCAATTATTGTAATATACTTTGTTTCCACTCATGGAGCCCAAAAATCTGAACTGCAATTTGTGGCAAAGGGTCGGGTGAGTTTTCTCACATGTCACCTCTATCAAGTAACAATATAGAATTTAATGAAATCATAAATATTAAAAAGTAAAGAAATTTAGCAATGGATATAGGAGGGGGGTTAGTGGTTATAATGGAGAGGTTGCTTAGTATAACCATTGTAGACTGTAGTTAGAATGATAATGCGCCTCAGCTGGACACCATTCTAATCACAGATCACAGCCTCATTTGCATTCCGTACAGAGTATATACATGCCCTATCAATTCTTTTATTATCTAGGTATGAATAAAATAAAATGTCTAGTATATAAATGTATATTGCTCGTGTACGTTATAAGTTTATTGTCTATAACTTATTATATAAGCTCTCGGCATGTTCGTATAAATATTATTTGACCGTCAACCGCCGCGCTGCCATTGTTGTTGCTCGTTACATAAAAAGGATCCGCGATGTCACGCGAGACTTGCGGTGGCGGCGGCGACGGCGACGGACGAACGACGGACGTGCGTGCCCGTTCTACGCGGGACAGCCGACTCAGTCGAATGATCGACACACGCTCGTCGGAACCGCGCGTTTGCCCGTCGAGAAATCGAAACCGGTCCTCCTCCCCGTCACCGTGCACATGGGTATACAATTTAATAATAATAATATGTGCCCCATTGTATTGTAATTCTATTCCTCATATACGGGTTTTTATAAGTCTCATGCTCCTATAATGGATATATACGTAGTTTGAAGTTTCTCGTCGAAGTCGTTCCCGCACACGGTAAGGACCTCCTTAAAGGCTGCCGTGATATTATGCGCGTATATACAATACATATATATATATATAGGTCCTGATGCGAACCGGTCGCATAATATTATATATTATTATACATTTATACTGTACGCATCGTCGCGGTCGGCTATATGGACGACGCAGCGAGTTGGGACGAAAAAA